>CM022237.1:67882718-68312950 GCA_011696235.1 Quercus mongolica
GGTTATTGATTCAAATCAGGTGCAGCAAGCTCTCTCAAAATTTGATTTCTAGCCATGATTTCCTCCTCTTCTAAATCAGAATCACTAGCAAACAGGGAATCAAGAGCTAGATTTTGCTCTTCAGAATTTCTCCGAACTTTCCTCCTTAACCTGTGCAAAGTTCTCCCTATTTCTAGACCGTATTGCAAAACACCTTGATTAGAAGATCGAGTTACATTCATAAACAATCAAGGAAACTTAAATAAACCATAAAAAAAAAAAAAAAAAAAAAAAAAAAATTCAAGAAAAATTTAGAGTAATGAAAATAAATAAATAAATCTATGCTAAAATACAAAAATAATAAAAATAAAATAAAATGCCTAAAAACCCTAGAAAATAGTGGAATTTGGCCTCGAGAGAGTGGTACTAGTAATCCAAAGGATTAACTAGTCTTGCTCAAAACATCGTTTACCTTCAGAAAACTATAATATCAAGGCCTAGTTCTACCTCAATCAAAATTCTGCTGAAACAATAATTATCGAAAACTAACGATTTTTTTTTTTTTGAAAATTTCAAGAATGAAATAAGGTTCACAATAAGCACAAAAATCAACTAGAATCACTCCCCAGCAATGACGCCAAATTTTGGTGTGCTGTCGCAGGCAATCAAAAATAAAACTTATACTCCTAAAAATATATGTAGCAGTGTGAGTAAGGATCGTTCCCATGGAGAGTAGCTAGCCTAATTTTATGCTACATGAACAAGGAAGGGGGAGGGGGGCTTGAGTATAATGAAAACAATTTTAAGAAAAACAACTAAGGAACAATTCAAATTAAAGTATCGAAATCAATAAAAGAACAAACCTTGGTCTAAGTCAACATCCACCATCAAAATTTTACAACTGATCATCAATGCAAGTATATATCAATTCACACTTTGTATATCCACCATTGGAACTATTTTCCTATCTCTCCTTAGTTGTAGTTAATTAGAAAACAACCATTGGAACTATTTTCCTATCTCTCCTTAGTTGTAGTTAATTAGAAAACAAGTGATCTAATTAACCTTAACTACTAAACAACCTAAGACAAGCGTTAAGGGTTTAATCTAGTAGCAGCCTTAAGAATTAGGGAGATCGATGAAGCTAAACAACATAAGCACAAGCGGTTGAATTCAATTCAGTCAAGTGTTCTTCCTAAGATCTAATAATTTCTGACGTAGCAAATCATTAAATCTTGGTTGCTTCACAAATTAGAGAGATCAAACAATTACGGATATGATATCTAGCCTAGCAGTAGATTGCAACGAATAATAAACTAGTAGGCCTCCTAGTAATTAAACAAGACAATCATGAAAATAGGCATAGAAGAACATCAAATATTCAAAGCATAAATTGGACAATAAAAACAAATTAGATCTCACAGTTTTATTGATTCCAAGGCTTTCATTTCCTTTGACCATGTATAAAAGTTTTAGCCATGTAGGGCCATGATGAAAACTCGAAGGAGAAAATTAGAGAAGAGGGGAGAGAGAGGTGTGTATGAAGTTTGATTTTTCCTCCCCCTTTTACACGTTAATTCCCCCTTTTCCCAAGCCAACAAAATATCCTAAAAATATTCTAAATAAAAATATCCAAATCTGACTAATTAAGGAAAAATATTAAAAATAAAACAAAGTCCTAATATAACTAGAAAAGTGGTGTTTTCCAGCTGGAATTTTCATGCACCAGATTTGGAAGCTTCTGAAAATAAACCCCATTAGATCTACGTATTAGAATTTCAGGCAAATGAACATTCTAGAACGTCAGTGGTGCAGGTGCAACAAATTCAAGCCCGATTTAGACCTTGATGCGGCTCGTATCTCTCAAAACGCAAAACATAAAAGTTGTAGATCTTTGTCTTGGCATTCCATACATCTTGAATCATCTCAATCAGAGCTTGGATGAGAGAGTTATTCCTAGATTACAAAGCGATGTCAAAGTTGTCCAAAATTTCCCAATTAACTTCGTTTTGCACTTAATGTCTCCATTTGCATCCTAAATCAAAATATAAGAATAATAAGTACATTTAGGCATCAAATGAGTATAAAAGACTAAACATTAAGGGAGAAAAATATGTTAATTTGCATTCTAATCACTTACTCATCACAAACATGAGCCACAAAGTTCATTTGCTTAGTTGTGCATAGAAATGCTCATCTAAGTTACAAAAGATACAAAATTTAGAAAACTTTGTTTTAATGGCCATCCAAGGTATACAAGTACCAATGTACACAAAACACATTGTTTTTGTAATTTTTTGATTTTTCAATTTATTTTTTAATTTTTATGAAAAACAAATGTAAGGTTGAATTTAATCAATCATTTTGTTGGCTTTATTCCATGCCAATTTGCTTGCAATTCAGCACTTAAAAACCCTGTATTTAGGTGGGAATCATGTAAGGGTAGTGTGTGAGAGAGTGTGAAGAAATGCTTAAGACTGTGCAATGAAGCAAGGACTCACGACTGGATCTCATGGGTGGCTCACGGCTTGCAAGCTGCCAGAAGATGCACACGAGTGAAGCATGTAGAGAAGCTGAACCATCATGCCAGTTGTAGCACTACAGGAAAAAAAGTCCAGACTGGCCATTCAGTTAGCTCGCCGCTTGAACTCGCGACTCAGTCAAGTCGCGAGGCCAAGTCACCAACCATAGTGACTCTTCAAATTCCTCAACTCTCACTCTCTCCATTGTTACACCTTTGAGAGGTTCTTTAGCCAAATCCTTTTCTCACCATACCCATATCTTTGAAAAGGCTTTTTGGTGCTTTAGGAAGCAGTTAGGAAGGGACCAATTGATATTGGTTGATGCTATGGGCTATAGCAGAATCCGGTAAGCTAGAAAAGACAAAGGTTTGGTGTAACCTTGTTGGAGCAAGAAGTTTGGAGGGCTTAGGTACACTAGGTAAATTAGGTTTGGAGGGTCTTCTATTGTTCATCTATCCCAACTTCATTTTCTTGTGGATTATTGACTGCTTGGAGGGCAGCAGAGAGGTTTTACACCAAGGGCTTCGGTTTCCTTTTCATTAACACATTGTTATGTTGTCCTTATGTTTGCATCTCTCTTCCCTTAATCTCTGCTATTTAATTTTTACTGTGGATGTGATTTTATTTGTTATATATTGTTTATCACTTCTATTATAAGCTTATGTTCATTTTCCACATATACATTATTTGTTATTAAGCTTGAATTGGTAATTTGTAAATTAGGGGTCTAAACGTTCATAGTGTTTTACACACTATTTGAACATTCAACAAAATAAAGCAAAACTGAAAACAAACACACAAAAACATGTTAACCAAAACGTAGTGTAAAACTAGACTGGCTCAAACAAGAAAGCAAAACACACAAGTAATGCATAACCAAAAAGAGAGGGAGAGAGAAAAAGTGACTGAATCACTTTGAGCCTTTTTCCTTCCACACCTTGGAAGAACCTTTCCATTTAGTGAACCCTTGATCCGACAGTAAGGGGGATGAATTGAAACCTTTCAAGTTCAAAAGGAACATGGGTGCTTTGATAAGATCTCCAAGAGGAACAAAAGAGGATGGAAACTGATTATGGATTCTAGATGAGATCATATTGTTGCTCTGTTGAGTGGCTAACCACTTATAGCAATTAGGTCGATTATGTCCAGTAGCTCCACATTGATGACAGAGATGCTACTGCTTTTATTTAGACTTTTGTTCTTCTTAGCCTTAGAGTTTTTAGTCTCTTTCTTATCAAGCTTAAGGGGTGCTCCTGAGATAGATTTACTCTTATCCATGTTCTCACTAGCTAAAATAGTTTTCACATCATTATTCTCAAATCCAAACATTATTAGCAAGTAAAACAAATACAGTAGAACTAGAAGAAGCAATATTAGAGGAAGAGAAGTCATACCCCAAACTGGTTCGATTAGAAGCAGATGTTTGAAAGCTGAGCATCTCATCAAGCTTTGCACTAGAAGTCCTCTCCAATTGAGCTCTAGCTTGAAACAACTCCGCTTTAAGCTTCTTGGTCTTCTCAGCCAAGAAATTATTCTCAAACCACAGTACTCTAATGGTCTGATTAGCTTCATCAAACTTTGTGGAAAGCTCTTTTCGATCAAGTTCCACATTACTCAACTTCTTGGTGGCCAACCTATACAATTTCTCATGCTTTTCGGAGACCTTGTACAATTTTTCATAAGCTGTATGGATATCATCTTGATCATCCATTTTCTCGAACTTAGAATCCACCAAGTCCTCTTCATCATCTACTGTTCCTAAACCCCTATTAGTAGGATCAATTGTAGCTGTGAAGGCATTCAAGATTCCCTCGTCATCATTGTCATCTGAATTATTCTCAGGCTCAGTGTCACTCAAGGTAGTAGCAAGGGCCTTGCTTTTCCTAATGGTCTTGAGATAAGTTGGATATTTTTGTTTCATATGTCCAAAACCTTGACATCAGAAGCACTTTGGTCTCTAGTTGAACAGTGTACTGACCACCATCCCTAGCATTCTTCTTTCCTTTATCTTGGCTCTTGAACTATGAAGAACTAGATTGCTTGTAGCCTCTGTCGAATCCTTTAGCATTGGCATTCTTCATACATTTTTTGAACTGCCTTGTGATGTAGGATTTCATTTTAGAATCTTCATCATCCAAGGACTCATCTGTGTCACTGCTTTTGGCCTTCAGTGCCATGCTTTTACTCTTGCTCGATTTCCAAATTCTAGTCAAGCCCAATTCATAGGTTTACAAGTTGCCAACCAGTTCTGTCAAAGGAATTTGATCAATGTTCTTTGATTCCTCAATAGCGGTGATCTTGGCATGGAATCTCTTCGGAAGAGATCTGAGCACCTTTCTAATAATCTTGGGTTTGGGAATGGTTTCCCCAAGATTAAAGGCTGAGTTCACTATGTCCTTAAGCTGGGCATAAAACTCATCGATTGACTTATCCTTCTCCATCTTATTCTCTTCAAAGCTTGTGGCAAGCCTTTAAAGTTTTGAATCCTTGATAGCCTTAGTTCCTTCATAAGTTGTCTGGAGGATAGTCTATGCTTCCTTTGCAATTTCAGTGGAGTATATCTTCTTGAACTCCTCATTCGTGACCGCATTGAATAAAGCATTCAATGCCTTACTGTTGAAGTTAGCCGCTTTGATCTTAGCATCATCCCAATCAGCTGGCACTTCCTTTGACTTGGTCCAACCTATCTCCACCATTTGCCACACTTTTTCATCTAATGATTGCAAGAAAGCTCTCATGCATACTTTACAGTATGCATAGTTAGTGCCATTAAATAGAGGAGGTATAATTAAAGAATGTCTTATATCCATGACAACAGGGATCAATGGATCACACAGCAAAGATTAACCCTAATCAAAGTGTGCCCACTCTGATACCACTTGATAGGCGAAGAATGTATTGACCCCTTGTGATAAATTAACCAATTAATTAGCCAAGTGAATTAATTAGGTTCAATTACATGCAATAATGTGCGGTAGCACAAACAAATCACCAATTAAACTAAATGCAGTGGAAATTAAATTTGACACGGTGATTTGTTTATGAATGGGGAAAACCACCAAGACAAAACCCCACTGGATGAATTTAAGGTCACCACTCCCGAGAATCCATTATTATCAAAACAAGTGGTTACAAGTAAAGGAATCCCAATACTTCATACCAACCTACAATTGAATTGTTACCCCAATACCCAATTGGACTTATTCTGTAGTGACAATCTCTCCTTTTCAATGCACAGTTCACTGTACATGACTAACCAATAGATGCACGGATCCAAGTACGTGACTAACACACCAACATGAGAAGGATGTTGGCTGCAAAATTCTTCAGTTCATCAACACGATGAAGATCATAAAGCTCCTTGGTCACAAAACCCTACGATGTACAAATGCAATGGCTTCTTCAACAAAAAGATGAATGAGGGCAAATTGTGTCTGGTCACAATATGCTTGCAACAACAAGTACAACTACATTTTCATCAAGTGAGGTGGCCCTCAAAATAATCCTTATAAAGTTTAGGGTTGTGAAAAAAGAAAGCCTAAACAAGTATACACGGATATGTGTGAAATCAAATTTGAAAAATTGATTTTTGTAAATCTCAATAGATAGGTTATCTGTTGAGCAGTTGTCGATCATCGGGCTAGAATTGCCTTTTAAACCTCGATAGGTACCATCTGTCGAGGTAGTTGTCGAGCTTTAAAATACAGTAATTCTTCACTTGTTTCTTGGATAAATTTGCATGGCTTTAACTCTTAACTCGAACAACGTGTTTCTTGAAGACTTAAACCATCCTAGATCTACCCAATTACAAGTAAAGTGTGTTTTGTCAAAGGATTAGTCAATTCTAAATGACATATGTTCTTAACATGAACCATATATGTCCTAACAGATTTAAATAATTCCTTACAAAGAGTTTCATAGGCATCAATGAAACCAACAAAAAGATTAGTGTACTTTTTATTCAAATCATCACAACCAAAAGCAGAAAGACACTTAAAATTACCCATTACAGCAAGGATCAAGGATCCCACTCAAGATGTTAATTCAATCAGAGTGAACCCGCTCTAATACCACTTTGATAGGCCAAAAATGAATTGACCCCTTGTGATAAATTAACCAATTAATTTAGCCAAGTGAATTAATTAAGTTAATTAACATGCAAACGCGTGGTAGCACAGACAAATCACCAATAAACGAATTATGCAGCGGAAAATAAATAACACAGTGGTTTGTTTACGAATGGGGAAAACCTAACAGCAAAAACCCCATTAAGCGATTTTCAGGTCACCACTCCTGAAACTCCACTATTATCACAACAAGCAATTGTAAGTAAAGGAATCCCAAGTACCTTACCAACCTACAGTTAAACGCTTACCCCAATACCCAATTGGACTTGTTTTGTAGTGACAATTCCCCCTTTTGATGCATGACTCCCAAATATGTGACTAACCAATTGCACGGATCCCAGTATGCGACTTCAATCACCAACCAGAGATAGTTGTTGGCTGTAAAGTTCTTCAGTTCTTCCACGATGAAGATCAAGAAGATGCTTGGTTACAAAACCCTTTGGTGCACATACACAGCAACTTCTTCAAGAATGATGAACTAGGGCAAAACTTTGTCTCCGGTCACGATTTGCTTGAACAAACTTTGCTCAATGCTTGTGCAACTTGTGTACTATTTGACGAACCTTAAAACAATCCTTTTATATGTCTAGGGTTAGGAGAAAAAAAAAGCCCAAAGACACATTCACAGATCCTAAGAAAATCATATCAGAATAAACATGTGCATAAAGGAAGAAAAGAAACAACACATGTAACGGTAGGTGAAAGAAACATACATCTATATATAAAGAGAATAAGTACAGTGTATGTGCAAAAATGGTCATAAGACCTAATGTACGAGAACAATGTATCTATAAAAGAAAGAAAAGAAAAGATACATAAAATCCTCACTACATCCCTCAAAACATATCAACACTCCTCCTAACAAAATGGTCCTATACTAACTCTCCCCATAAGAATGACTACTTTCATATCCCAAAACTACTCCCCCTTTTTGTCACGAGTGACAAAGGGTAAGAGTGTCAAGTAGACATCTCATCGGTAGAGTTAGCATCTCTATCATCATCATTAGAAGCATCATCATCATCACCATCACCATCATCATCATCATCCTCAGCCTCAGAAGCCACAGAAGGAGGTGGTGGAGTAGAAGCCTCAAAAGCATAACCACCCATGGATGCCTGTTGCCGTGCAATACGACCGACAGGAACATTCATCTGATACAACTCCATAGAGAGTGTATGTAGGCAAGCATCCATGTGCTGCAGCTGCACCATGATGTCTCCTAGAGTCACATCGCCTGAAGAAGAGGAGGGAGCGGATGTAGATAGAGCAGAATGGGATGGAGTTGAACGAGAGGGAGGAGCTACTGAATTCGACTGCCTCGACCAAAATTGTGCCTCGCTACGTTTAATAGTAGTGTAGTCTATGGCACATATGACAGAAAAATGGTCGGAAGAGGGAAAAGGAACAGAAAAATGGCGTAAGATCCTCGTGATAGCGAAAGGAAAGATAAGCTTATCACAGGACGCCGAATCTAGATGAACATCTATAATAGAAAGAATGAAATGAGAAGGGAAGTCTACAGTAAGATGCTCAAGAAGAGACAACAAAAACCGAGCATAAGGCTCTGTGATGGAGTTGTAGTGAGAGAGTAGATGGAGTACAAATCATCACCATGTTTATGAATCTAGAACCTTAGCAAAAGGCCTACATGGTGTAAACTGACGATCACCCTAATCAGAAGGGTGCTCACAGAAAGCAGCCATAAGCTCATCCTTGGACACAGTCTGCAGATGCTCACAACTAGGATAGTCAGGAAACTATATCCTAAGAACCCGAAGCACATCCGCAACAAATTGTGGTGTGACAGGAATGCGCGTACCTCAAACACAAGTGAAGAAAAGAGGTACTAAAGGATCAATTTCGTGCATGTCGGAGTAAAACTCCTGGATAAGCACCAGAGGACAAGTGACCGGGACGTCTCACAGTGACTCCTATTCCCAACTGTGAATGATAGTGGGTAGGTCAATGTCGGCGAAGTCCACTAGAATGACTTGGCATTCCAAATGAACACCTCGTTTAGAAAAGTTCTCCGAGAATGCCTCGTAGGCATCATCATCACGGAATCGAAGAGAGAGAGGAGTAGAATCAGAAGATGAAGAAGCTCTAGAATGAAGAGGGTTCTGAGCCGGAGTAGATTTACGCTTAGGTGCCATAGACACGACTAACGTATACAGAAAGAGAGGGAGAGAAAGAAAGACAATCAGAAAATCCCAAGCAATTCAAATATAACAAGTATATTGAAAAGAGAGTACGTATGCATGGGAAATGCATGAACATGTGACATGCAAAAGAAATTGCATCATAGGTTCAGCTCAATCCAAATCTATCAGCACATAAACAGTTTGCACACATCGAAATGCATGACAATACTATTATAATGCTAATGTGATTTTAAACTCATTTGAGTGAAAACCTATCCCAAAATTTCAACAATAACTCATCAATTTTGAAAAATCCCAAAATTTTTCAAAAACCCCAAAACTTAGGTTTCAAAACATGAAATGCATGAAGAATGCGAGATTAGAAGCTTACCAAGAGAAGAAAATCTTGAAAAAGCTTGAAGAAACCTTGAGGATCAAAATTGGAGTGAGATGAGGTTGTTTGGGAGAGAAAAGAGAGAGCTATCGAGAGAGAGATCGAGAGAAATGAGGGTCAGATCGCACATAGAAGAATAAATAGACCCTCAATAAATCTCGATAGATGAGGTGTCGAGAGGTGTCGAGCCATCTGTCGCGGAAGGTGTTGAGAAATTGGTCTTCGACAGATACAGGTATCGAGGAGGTGTCGAGGAACAAACCATCAGATACAAGAATAGAAGCTCGATCAATCCACCAGCTGTCGAGAAGCTATCGAGGAGGCAGGAACTTTCACGATTGATCCATCAGGTGTCAAGAAGCTGTTGAGATTGCGATAAAAAAAAAGCTTAAGAAGCTCGATAGATAGCAAGGTATCGAGGAGGTGTCGAGCTAGCTTTTAAAAGCAGTTTTTCGAGAAGTGAAAAACACAAACATGAATGCAATCCAACATACAACTCAACCAATGATCCAATCAACATATTAAGCTCTCAAAATCATCTCTCAACAAAAATTTTAAGCACATGGATCCTCAAAAACACACACACATACTAAACAAGTCTAACCAATTTCATATTTCAAAAACAAGTCAAAACAGTTTAGTGAGCGTACACAAACACATGTAAAACCTTGTGATGGCCAAACAAGTCAAGAGTAACAAAGAATATTACGTGTTGTGTGTGAAAACATCATAAGATTGCATGAATGTATACATGTTATGATGATTTAAGATATGAGAAAATCACTTTAACTCACACACAATTATAATTGTTTAATGGGGACTATCACCTTCGAGGTACATCCTATAACTCCCACATCTCCTAGAATACACGCTTGCAATCATTTTTAAAAGCATTTTTATCTTTTTGCTTTTTATTTTCTTTGCATATTATTCTTTTCAAGCATATGATGCATGGGCATATAAGAGAGAGAAAAGAAAATACCTAATGAAGGTAAGCATTTGACATTCCAATTTTGCTATGTCGAAGCACACAAATGTCATTGACACTGCACTTTTGCTATGCCAAAGCATACAGGTGTCATATTATGATTGGAGGGCAATAGTGGTGAGATTGTTATTTATGCCTTGCAATAGTGGTGAGATGGTTATTTATGCCTTTCTCTCAGGATTTTTTAGTCCTACCCATCAAAAAATAGTGATACAAGCGTTAAGTACAAGAGATAACTTAATCTTACTCATCACAAACAAGAGCCACAAAGCTCACTTGCTTAGTCGTGCATAGAGATGCTCATCTAAGCTACAAATGATACAAAGTTTAGAAAACTTTGTTTCAATGGCCATCCAAGGTACATAAGTACCAATGTACACAAAACACACACTGTTTTTGTATTTTTCTGATTTTTTAATTTTTCCTTTTTATTTTTAGATGAAAAACAAAAATAAGCAAAACTGAAAATAAACAAACAAAAACATGTTAAACAAAGTAAAGCATAAAACTAGACTAACTCAAAATAAAAGCAAAATGCACAAGTAATGCAACAAACAAAAACAAGAAGGTAGAAGAAAGTGATAGAATCACTTGGAGCCCTTTTCCTTCCACACCTTAGAGGAACCTTTCATTTGATAAAACCCTTGAACCGATGGTGAGGGGGAAGAACTGAAACCGTTCAAGTTTGAAAGGAACATGAGGGCTATGAGAAGATCTCCAAGAGGAGCAAGAGAGGATTGAAGCTGATTCTGGCTTCCAGATGCTATCATGCCGTTGCTCTGTTATGTGGCTAACCACTTATAACAATTTGGTCGAGTGTGACCGACAACACCACAATGATGACAAAGATGCTGCATCTTCTATTTAGGCTTTTGAGAGTTAGCCTTCTTAGTCCTTGGGTTTTTACCATCCTTCTTATCCTGCTTAGAGGGTGCTCCTAAGATAGATTTACCCTTGTCTAAGTTCCCACTAGCTAATTCAATTTTAATCTCATTGTTCTCAATTTTAACATTATTAGCAGGAGGAACAAAAACAGTAGTACTAGCATAAGCAATATTAGAGGAAGAAAGACCATACCTTAAACCTGTTTAATCTGAAGTAGATTTCTGAATGCTAAGCATCTCATCAAGCCTCGCACTTGAAGTCCTCTCCAATTGAGCTCTAACTTGAAATAGCTCTGCTTTAAGCTTCTTGGTTTTCTCATCAAACTTTGTGGAAAGCTCTTCACGATCAAGTTCCACATCACTGAGCTTCTTGGTGGTCAACCTGTAAAGTTTCTCATGTTTCTTAGAAAGCTTGTATAATTTCTCATAGGCTGTATGGATATCATCTTGATCATCCATCTTCTCAAACTTGGATTTCACCAATTCCTCTTCTTCAACCACATCTTCAACAATCCCATCAGTAGGATTAACAGTGACAGTGAAGGCATTCAAGATTCCATCATCCTTATTGTCAGAATCATCCTCAGGCTCGGTGTCGCTCAAGGTAGCAGTAGGTGCATTCCTCTTCCCTATGCTCTTGAGATATGTGGGACACTCTTATTTCATGTGACGGAAGCCTTGACACCCAAAGCACTTAGGTCCTGCGGGAACAGTGTACTGACCGCCATCCTTTGCATCCTTCTTCCCTTTGTCTTAACTCTTGAACTGATCTCATGAAGTACGTCCACCAAAATCTGTCCTTGAGCCGCCTGAACGGTCAAGACATGATCCAACGTGCGACAAAAGCCTGAATCATCCGAAGCAGTCAGTGGAGGAACAGCAGCATCAGCATCAGCAGCAGCACCTGAAGTCTCAGCAACAACGGTAACTGTAGAAGAGGGAGGAGGGGGAACACTACTAAATGACGCACCTCTAGGACGAGGAGGAGCAACTCTCAACTGAGCAGCCCTCTGACGAAGAAAGGTGGCACCTATGGGAGCTATCACATGAACAGGCTCACCTGACGGAAAATCATCTAGACCTAAATAGAGCAGAATCCTATGAATGAAAATAGGATGAATCAGCGCATGCCCTACGGCAGAACTCCTATGAACCTCGTTCAAAGAACGAAGGAACAAGTGAGGAAAACTGATGGACGCTCCAGAAGCAAAGGCGAACAAAAACACACATCGCTCTAAAGGGATGGTGTGGAAGTGAGAGATTGGCCACAAGGAATGACACGCAATCCTAAAGAAGAGATAGGCAGTCTTGGTAAGCTCAGCGGACGTGATCCAAGGATCAGAACCTCACTGGATAGATGACCCAGTGATGTAAGACATGACAACATCTAAAGAGGGTGACTCATCATAGGGATAGTCAGCATCCCGAACAACCGGCACCCCAAGAGCCTCAGCCACTACCCGAGGGGTAATGGTGAACTCTACACCTCGTATCCAACTCCTAACTAGGGTGTTGGAATCATAGATGTGGCAAGAGAGGTTCGAGTAGAACTCTCTAATTAGGGCGGTTGGAGGTGGATGATCTATCTCTATAAGAGGCAACCAACCCCTAGACTCAAAATTGGCCCTAATGGCCGGATCAAGCGCATCTAACACAACAGCTCGCTCAAACCAGATCTCACGCCTACAGTTCAAGGTGTCATAGGCTTCTCTACACTTATCATTTTTAAATAGCTCAACTCTAGGTGGAGACTTAGAGGGAGTGGAAGTGGTCCTATGAGCTCTAGTTTTCCTAGGCATGGTGCTAAGACAAGGATCAAAACACAGAGCGAAAGAACAAAAAACCACAAACCAAAACCAAGGGCAAACTGCAAGTTAGCACAAAAACAAAAACAAAAAAAAAAAAAAAAAAAAAAAAAAGAATCAAAATCTATATGATGCATGAACAAGTTTAAATGTCATGATGCATGTGCTAATGCAGTGAATTAAGTCAAAAAGGTTCAAATTACAAAATTGGCTTGCACATTAAGGTTTTTAACACAAAAATCCCAAAATATAGAAACCACTTGATCAATTTAAAAAAAAATTGACGAATTGATCATTACACATGATATAATAACAAAAATAATGACCAAATACATCAATTGGAGAAGCCAATTTCATCAATTTAAGCCAATTTGACAAAATCTCCAATTCGGATCAAATTCAAAGCCCTATAATTTCCAATTTTTCAAAAACCACAAAATTGATCAAATTAAACTATAGGGAACATCAATATAACATCATGGTACAAAAACCCATTGATCAATTACACAAGAATTGGCTTGAATCATCAAAAACCCCAATAATTTTGAAGATGCCGAAAATACCCACGATAATGCATGAAAAATGCATGAAATCAAGAAATAAACTTGAAAAAGAAGGGCAAAAGGGTCTTACCGGCTTCTAAGGACAAAATCCTTGCAAAAATCTTGAAGGGAAACAACAAAAACTTGAATGGTGGAGCCTTGAGCCAACGCGGAGAGAGAGAAAAGCAAGAAAAAGTTTGAATAGTGACTTTGAAAAAGTCCAATTCAGTTTTTTAAAAAACCTGATATACGAGTTTCGATCGGTCAAAAATCAGCCTCGACTGGTCGAAACAGACAGAGACTCCCTCTCTCAAATTTTAAAAAATTTTAAAAATTTCGATCGGTCGAAAAACAGATTAGACCGATCAAATCAGGCAGAGGCTCACCATATTTTTGAGGAAAAACACAATTTTTGAAAAACAAGTTGATTTAACTCAAAGCATAGGAATTTAAGAACAAAAATGCATGAGTATGAGATGATATGATTTTCCAATCAAGAATTTTAAGCCCAATATTCCCAAAAACAAAATTTTGCATTCTCCACAAATTTTTAAGCAACAAATTTAGTTTGCACATAATTGAAAGTGATTGCAAAAACTTGGTTGGTCAGACCATAAACACACACAATAACATGTACAATGTTTAACAAAGAGTAACTCGTGTAGTGTGTGCGACTAGCAAATACTTGAGATACATGTGAGGTGATATGTGAATAGCAATCAATCACAAAGTCTACAAAATTCATCACAAGGAATTTAAAAGAGATTATCACCTAAAGAGTTACATCATATAACTCCCACATCTCTTAGATCATAAGCTTGCAATCATGTAAGTTTCTTGTATTTATGCCTCATAATATACATTCCAATTTTAAGTTTATGTGAGTTTGGCATCAAGCCTAATAGTACACACCAATTAGATTTTAAGAATTAAGCACTTTTACCGAGGCTTCACCTTATGTTCTTTTTGTGCATGTGCTACACTTTCTCGAGTACAAAATCTTATGATATGCACTAAGGTGTTCATGATTGACTAGTGAACAGTGGTGAGATGGTTATTTATGCCTTTCTCTAAAAGTTCAAGTCCAACATTTAAAAACATGTGACTTCAAGATTAAGACATAGTAATCAAAAACCATACACATCTTTCCCACACAACATACACTATAAATCTTCAACTAGTAGAGTGCAATAAATAAGCTCATTAAAGCTAAACAAGGTACAAAAGACATGTTATGTTAAAATAAATTGACCAACCTTGTTCTCAAAAACCAGGAAGAATAGAGCAAAACAAAATGTGCTTCCTTTTCCTTTTTTTTTTTTTTTTTTTTATTTTAATAATAAAAAACACCTAGAATGAAATGCATGAATGTTATGCTATGCAAATCCTAGAGACACAAAAAAAAAAAAAAAACACAACCAAAGAACAATGGTCACAAAGGGTAGAGCAATGAAGCACAAGGACCATGTCAGAAAGACTCAGTTAGGTCGAGTCTTTTGCATCCAAAACTTTTTAGATGCACCACGAGCATTGGAGTTCTTATTCACTTGAGAATGATTACCAAATCCAGGATTGGAATAAAGGTTTAAAGCCTTTACCAAATCACCAATAAGTACCATAGGATCAAGTGCTTGAGGCACAGGTACTTTTGGTTTGTTTGCTCTCTTAGCAGCTTGCAGCTTGCAGCTTGCAGCTTGTAGCAATTTGGACGTATGTGTCCAGTCTTTCCACAAAAGTGACAAACCCATGCAGGTTTATCATGTGTCTTGTCCTTAGATAGGGTAGGCTTCTTAGGCTTTAGATTCTTTCAGATCAACCCTAATCTTCCTAGATGATGAACTTTCTAAGGGTTTGGCAACCTCACTCACAGAGAGTTTGACAGTCTCACTCACTATCTCACTCACTGAAGGTTCAGAAGAAGAAGATGAAGGAACAAACTTAGTGGAATGGGGAGCAGACACACAGAGGCTATCAACATAACCTAAACCAGTTTTGTCAGAAGATGACTTTTGAACACTCAGCATTTGATCAAGTTTAGAACTAGCAGATCTAGCAACAGATAAATCAAGTTCCAAAGATTTAACTTTATCAAGCAAAAGCATGTTTTCAGTTTTCACATTGTTCAAAAGATCATTAGCATCAAACAATTTAACAAGCAAATTTTTCTTTTCAAGCTCAAGAGATTCAATTTTCTTTAGGCCAAGTTCAACATTCATAGCATCCTTTGCAGCAACTTTGCAAAGTTTGTTATAGGCCTCTTGAAGATCTGCATCTTCAGAGAGTTCCCCATCAGAAGGGTTCTCTTCAACAGATATGCTCTCATCAACTACAGTAGTAGCAGTGAAAGCAATGAAGTTTCCGTCCTCATCACAATCAGACTCATGATCAGATACTTCACCATCACTAAGGGTTACAGCCATAGCCTTACCCATAGACTTCAAATAGGTTGGACATTCAGATTTCATGTGCCCATACCCTTGACATCCAAAATATTGAGAGCCCAAAGAATTATTGGAAGATTGACCTACTCTTTCTCTAGGTTTATCATTGTTATTAACCTTAGTGGGATCATGCTTCCTAAAATTTCTAGGTTCAGCAGTGTTTGTGCCTCTTGCCTTTCTATTGTTATTCCTGAAAAAGTTTCTAAAGTTCTTGGTAAGATATGCAATCTCTGTAGCAGAGAGCTCATCATCAAATCCACCACTATCAACATCATCAACTGACTTAAGAGCCATTGATTTGGATTTGGTAGTTTTGGGTAGATCCAACTCATAGGATTGAAGAGATCCTACAAGCTCATCAACAGGGATGGAGTCCACATCCTTGCTTTCAGTAATGGCAATCACCTTGGGTCTAAAGTCTTCAGTCAAAGATCTAAGAATCTTCCTAACAATTTTAGATTGATCATAGATTTCACCCAAGTTAAAAGCAGAATTAACAATATCATTCAGTTTAGTATAGAATTCATCAAAAGATTCATCATCAGACATCCTAATGCTTTCAAATTTAGAAGTCAATTGCTGCAATTTATTTATTTTGACAGCCTTTGTGCCTTCATGCATAGTCTGGAGGATATTCCAAGCAGTATGAGCGATCTCAACATTCGAGATTCTCTTAAATTCCTCCATAGAAACAGCATTAAAAATCGCATTCATAGCGTTGCTATTAAACGAAGCTGCTTCTTTCAAAGAAGTTTCCCACTCACTAACAGGAGTAGTGGGCTTCTCCCATCCGTATTCAACGGAGTTCCACACCCTCTCCTCAATGGATTTCAGGAAAGCTTTCATCCTTACTTTCTAGTAAGCATAATTATTCCCATCAAAGTGAGGAGGAATAACTAGAGAGTGTCCGTATTCCATGACAACAGGGGTCAAAGATCAGCTCAGTGATCAAAGGACCAACAATAAAAAAGCTACCCGCTCTGATACCACTTGACAGTTTTTAGACCCCTTAAACAATTGGATTAACCTAGGTAATTAGCAAAGTTGTTACTTAGTCCAAATTCCAAATCTAGGTTATCACAATCAAACAATCATATCATACAAAGCAGCGGAAAAATAAATAACACAACGATATGATAACCCAGGAAAACCAAACCGGTAAAAAACCTGAGAAGGATTTGACCTAGCTATCCTCAAGGTAAAAGCAAATCCACTAGAAAGAATCGAAGTTCATACAATAAGACTTACAAGTCTCCACGCTCGACTTCTTATTGCTACCAACCAGTAGAACTTACTGACATGACCACGTGCAAGCTCCGAATCCACGGACTCCTTCTTTCTTGGATTCCCACCAGCTACAAGCACCCCCGCTTGTGTATTCTTTAAGCTTTAATGGCAGCAACTGAATTGATCATCAAGGTGTAGAAAATATCTCCTCCTTGAAAACCTTAAGTTTGTGTAAAGGAAAGCTCCTCTAGATCTCACAAGAGATTTACACAAACCGCAATATGAGCAACACTAAAACGTGAATAGGGTTTGCCTTTTATACTTAGGACAAATAAGAAACCCTAAAAACGTTTTAAAACAACTAGGGCTGAGTTGGAAAATTCTGCAGAAAAGCGATCTGCCCGAGCTTCGATCGGTCGAGCCTAAACTTCGATCGATCGAGCCAGGCCGAAAGCCACAGTGATTCCTGCTTTACACTCGATTCCAACTTTACATTGACATACAACTTTGAGCTAGTTTTAAACACTTCTAAACACATTGTTTTAATCATGGTTTGCCAACAATACAAATTAGAGTTCTAAATACATAAAATCCTAAACTTTAGAACCTAACAATAATTAATAAATTACATTATATATAATGTTATTTTATTAATTTTAATTATTAATAGTTAATATTTTCTTCTTCTTTAATGAGTACAAAGAAATTATATTTTACATATTATGTACTAAGGATATAATAGTAAATTTATATAAACTACATTTTCTATCCTCTCACTTTTCTCCACAACCAAACGAAAAAAAATTTCATTACTCTATTTTTCCATCCCTCCAATCAAACACATATCAAGGGAAAACTAGATTTTTTCTATCACTTCTCCATTTCGTATCCTTCAACTTTTTTATACTACCAACCAAACTAAGTCAAGCCTCCGACATGACCAAAGGCAAGTATAATTATTGTGCTTCTCTTTTTCAGCTGAGTATTTGTTTGGCAAAAAATATTTTTAGCAACTGATTTTCTATTCAGTTTATTTTTATTACTATTCATGAGTCTTATTGCACTTTTTGGTACTATATATTCATGGGTCCCACTATACTATTTCAGCCAACTTTTACCTTTATTTACAGTATTTTAACAAAAAGTTTTCAGCTTTAGCAAAATAAACAAATCCCAAACGAACCTGAATGTATAATTATTTTCTATTTTTGGGAAAAGGTGCAAAAGTTTTGCATTGAATGTGACCCAGCAAGGATTTAAGATCTTAAAATCGTGTTCATCCAATTCAAATGATTTCACTGGATTTTGTCACATCATTTTCCAATAGATATCAAATCAATGATATTTAACATTTAAATGTCCAAAAGGTAAAAATTTTAATCCACTCATTTCACAGTAGATTGATAAAATTTTAAGAACTTGAAAAATATTCTAAACCAAGTAAAATTCCATTCTTATTCCTCTAGAGAGGATTAACGACGTTTCTGTTATTCTAGTTCTAGAAATTTAGTATAATACTTGTCCGAAATTTTTTAAGAGATCCTTTAGTCTAATGATGAAACTAAAAATGGGAGTTGATGTAATTTTTATATATATTTTATTCTTTACTCACTGGAGAATCAAATAAAATAAGTTTGCAATCAACAAATACATAATAACCAGATGAATGAACTATAGCTCAACTGACATTTTGTTCTTCTATGAGACTTATTTGGTGGAAGGGTGATAGTAACCATAATTAATTAGCATATTACAGTATGATTTAGAATGTTTGCCCGTAGAGTAATTCTAGTATCACATAAAAAACCACAATTTCTACCACAATCATCTTACGTGACAAACCGTGATTGATTACCTGTTATTATCATATAAACATACAATTTTTTCTCCGCTACTCACAATCTACAACATAGAAAATTGTGGTAAGAGTTGTACATTTTTTTTGTGGTACTAGATAGATTTTTTGTTGCTCGGTAATAGAACTTATTTAGAGGAAGAGATTTTGTAAAGTTGTGATTTACAAATATGTATTCGGTTGGCTTTTATTCCGTACCAAATTTGTAATTAAATTCAATCTTTTGTACCCTTTATTTATTGTGGGATTTTATTGTAAGGGTTGTGTGTTAGAAAGAGAGAGTGTGAAGAATCAAACAATTGAAGCCAGAAGATTTCTTGTGGGTAGCTCGCGACTAAGCATCCCGTGAAGTGAAGCATATGCCTTGCATATGATTGGAATGCAAAGAGTTAATATAGATGGAGATAGCTGTGTTTCACGAGTATCTCGCGAGTAAGGCTTTCCCGCGAGACACCTGCGAAACATTCTGTTCTGCCAGACTGTACTATCTGATACACACTTTCTGTACCCACACTATATATACCCACGTTACCCACAAATATTGAGGAGTGCTTCTGAGAAAAAACCCTAGCCAAACACCTTGAGAGTTAGAGATTGTTATACCCACAATCCTCTACACAATAGCTTGTGGATTTTCCTCAACTCCTATCTCTCCATTTCCATACCATTGAGAGGTTCATAATTCAAACACTTATCACACCCTTTCAGAGTGTCAAGTGAGGTTTTGGTACTGCTGGGAAGCATTGGAAGAAGCCAAGGATGGCAGATGCAACATGGAGCTTGTTGCAGGATCCGAAGAGCTAGACAAGACACTGTTCTGAGAAGCCTTGTTGGAGTAGGAGCTTGGAGGCCTTATTAGATACAGCGGGTAGATTAGGCTTGGAAGGTCTCTTGCTAATTCATGTATCTCAATTGATTGTAGTGGATCTATTACCACTTGGAGGGCGGCAGAGAGGTTTTTCGTCGAGTTCTTCGGTTTCCTCTTCAATAACACATCGGCGTGTTATCTGTGTTTGTATTCTTCTTCTCTACTCTTTTACATTTCATTTTACCGCTGTGTTTATATGAATATGTGTTAGAGTAGCTTGTTTGTTTATTCACTTGCATTTATACTATTCTGCACTTAGAATTAAGTTAATGTAAAATCTATCGAGCCGTAACTTTTATTTGGGAGTCTAAATAGCTCTTGTATTTTTAACGCATTTTCAAGTTTTCAGATTCAGGCTAAGGCTAATAGCCAAGGAAAGGTGCAAAATTGGCAAAATTCTACCAATTGCACGGCACATCCTCCCATCAAGGACACTACCACACTAAACTTAAAAGCATTCACATCATGCAATAAGTTTAGAGTCATATAAATTTTACAACTGTATATGTAAAGTTGTAATTTGTAGGTAAAAAAATCATGTTAATGAGGGGTCCAAATGAGAACAAAGAAAAAACTTACTACCTCAATTATTGCGAAAAATATTGCAACAATATTACATACACAACCATTCTTACACCAAATTTCATAATCTACTGACTTGTGTGATTATTAGTAAATAACGATGAGTGGTGGGTTCTTATGGGCAGAAATTGTCCATCATACATATTTCTCAAAAAAAAAAAAAAAAAAAAAGGCAAATAGTGAAATTAAGCACACAATTTGGTGTATCTTTAGAAGTATCCAAATTATTGTGCCTGCAGCATTACTCGATTCAAAGTAGTTTTTTTCCAAATTTAGTCTAAAAATCCCACTAGCTAAGTCTAAGGTTGGTGTCTTATTCATAACTCAGGCTACATCTTTTTACTTTTCACCTTTTGTCAGTTTAAATTCAAATAATTTAACTTCAAATTTATTTTTTGAAAATAAGATTAATTATCTTTTAGCTATCTTATCACATATTTAGCATAAAATTTACTAAAAACTATTTTCCTGATTTAGAGTACATTTGGATTTGCTTTGCTTATTTAAATGCACACTAAATCAGGAAAATGGTAAATATCTTCTCTACATAAATTGGAAAACAGATACTCTAATGAATTCGAAACACCTTAAGCAATGCCAAGGTTAAAGAAATCAAATCAAAGGAAATAACAGAAGATCAAACACTAATCAAACCAAATATACAACACACGTTACAATACAACCGCAGCGACACATTTTTATTTTTTATTTTTTAATGAGCGCACACATCTATCTATTATACATACTCTGGAATGGAAATGCATGAGAAAGCACACAATATCATACAATCATAAGGAAAACACATAGGGACAAATGCATTAGTCAAACATCCTGAGCTGAGTCTCGTTTGAGTATACCAGCATGAGAGAGTAATGCCCACAAGTGAGTCACAAACTCTCCTCCCATGGCTAGGTGCTCTGCATGGGCGGATTCATCATTAGAGGGAGCCACAAACAACATCATCTCTGCCCATAATTCAGCCAAAATTTTCCATCTCCGCCCATTGTCATTTATTTTTTCTAGCAGATCCTTCGCAAGAACAGCACCCTTTACAATAATTTCTTGGTTTTCATCCTCTTGGCCTAAATTCAACATCTTTTCGGAAATTCTATTCTTGCGATCATCTTTGCATAAATTAAACATCTTTTGGCAAATACTTTTCTCGCATCCCTTGAGTTTCTCCCTGGTTTCAACAACTACATGATCAAAAATAAATTCTGTAATATACGGATGATCAGGTAAAAGTCTTGGAGCAAAAGCCACCAAACAGGCACAGTATTTAGACAACTTAGTTGCCACAATGAAGTCTTCGCTTTCCCTTTGTTGGTTGACCTGTTCCCCTGTGGCAATTACCTGTGATGATAAATTGAGCTCGCAAAGACTGGTGGCTATATGCCAGACTATGATAACATGCGTTTGTGTCGGAAGATGACATGCCCAAGAGAGTAGTTCATTAACCCCGTTTCGGTGCAGAGATGCTACCCCATTTGTCAGTCGCCGCTCATTGGTCTTTAGGGAGTGAATAGTTGCTTTCTTCACTCCTACCGGCAAATTGACGTAAGCACTTCGTTTTTGACCATTTCTCGGCTTATCTATATAAGGAGAAGTCCAACGATTGTAGAGCAACACGGAAGGGCTATAACTAAAAGATTCAAGAAGAGAATATTGGGCAAGTTTTCTATTCCAAGGTTTTAACAATTTCCTATGACATATAACTCGTATGATCATCTCTATGCATTTATTTTTCCGCCAAGAGGGTTTTTGAACATAATAGCAAAGCCACTGTACCTTAGCCCAATCGGAGAACATGACATGAAAAAATTGCACAACTTCCATAAAAAGCATAGCAACTAAAACTACAACTGTGAGAAGAAGTTGACGACCATCAGGTTTAGGTCTTCCACTTATCATTAAGTACCAATAATCAGAATTTCCGTTGCTTGCTGGGTTGATTAGAACAGCAGCAGCCACAATCGAACAACCGATTATGACAATAATGACCTCAAAATTTCTTGATAATGGAAATCCCTTGGAAAATAAGACGGGATATTTTGTGTAAAAGAGATCATAAAGAAATCCAAGCTCTACCTCAATTACTCTGAATGCTCTCTCATAATTATCACCTCCGCTGGAAAGAAGCCCATATCGAACAAAATTCCATGTCTTCAGTTGGGAGCTTTCAGAGAAGGAATATTTTGCAAATCTACGAAAGAGAAGCCTATACAGTGCATAGGAAAGGCAGATATCCTTGAGTTGCCCGTCTGGATCTCCAGTGGAGCTTAAGAGTCTCCCTTCGCATTGCCAGATCATATCAATGGTAATGACTTCAGGATCATCTGTAGTCTCCAACAGCATATGGTAGTGTGTTGCTCGAACTTTCACCTTTGTCTTCTCTCCGCCTTTCACCAAATACTTGTAGCCTCTCATGCAAGTAGGATCTGCATCATCGTCTTCTTTTTCGCTCTCATCTTCCATGTAGCATGAAACCAGTTTGGTTTTTCTCACCAATTCATATGATTTGCTTGCTAACTCCAAAGCTTCCTCTCTGCCTCCTGTCCTTCTCATAGACAAAAAACAGAGTAGATAGAGCGGAATCATACGTTTGGGATCGTTATAAGTATGCACAGCTATCAGCCAGCACAGCCAAAAATACTGAACAAAAAGTTCCAAGTTATATCTCTTTCGACGCTCGCTGTCTCCAAGGCTGAAGGCGGAGATGCAATCGCTTCCAAGGAAAATAATCAAAAACATCGCCCAAACAGCAAACAATTCATTACGGAATTCTGACGACTTCATCAGGCCCATAGTGTAGTTTATCAGGTACGTAGACAAAAGATAAGATGCCCATATCGAATATTTGAGTATCAAACTGTGGCTTCGACGCCTCCATGATCCGAAGAATGTAAGAAAGGCTATGAGGGGCGTTGTCAAAAGGACACATGATTCAACATTCTTTAGCGCTATCCAAGGATCATGCCATGCCATTTTGTTCCAGTACGCTTCTAATACCAAAATATAAGAATAGATACTTGCAGAAGCCCTATATTCTTAAATTATCCCTATGTTCTTCAAGAGACAAGAGGGCGAAATAGTGAGAAGAAAAAGGACCACAACTCTATTGAGTAGTCCTATGTTCTTCAAGAGACAAGAGGGGGAAATGGTGGGAAGAAAAAGGACATTTCAAGATAGCCACAACTCTATTGAGTTCGACCCACTAAAAAAGAAAACAAAAGTATAAACACAAATCAGGAGAAGATCTAAAGGAGAAAAGAGAGGAAAAGGAACGGAGATTGTGGTGAGGAGGATGAGGGTTGTGTGGTCAGTGTGAAAGGAAGGACTCTTGAATGTGATGCTTTGGCCGTGTTCATTTAAACCCAGACAAGTTAAAGTGACCAATGTAAAAGGAAAGAGGGGGGAAGTGTGATATAAGCTGCGGTTGCCCAGAAAAAATCGAAAAAATATTTTGTAGATCATACTCTGTTTCAATCTAAAACAGAGTATTTGATAAAATCATACTCTGTCTTTCAAATACTTCTACAAAGTCTACAAAGTTCTTGTTTTTCAAATACTCCTACAAAATCTAAAACAAGAAGTATTTGATAAACAAGAACTTTGTCTTTTTTCTCTTCGTTTTAGCAAAGAGAACTCTATTTTTTTTTTTTTTTTAATGAAAGGTTAGAAAAATTTCATATAATTTTGACCTAATATCAAAACAATTGCTAACAAGGTTAAACGAGTACAAAGTAAGTCTTTGTTCAAGGGGAAAAAATGTAAGTGAGTGCGTGTTTCTTTTTTTTTTTTTTTTTTTTTGCCAAAAAAATATTATGTTCATAATATTTTTATATCATTTTTACAATAAATTTTATGTAGCAAGTTGTTACTTGCTGTCACTAATGGGCAAGAAAGTAATTTCAATTGCAGATTCAAATTACAAAGCTGTAACAACTTGTCAAATAAGATTTATTGTAAAAATATAGTATACAGAGCCCTTCTCTTTTTTATTTGTTGCCCTTCAACTTGCATTGGATAATTGCATATTTGAGTAATTTAAAGTTAACACTCCAGACGCACATTTGCGTTTTAGATTTTTTATTTTTTATTTTTCTCAACCGTAACTTTTTTACTTTTCTTCTATCGAGAGCACTGTTTATGGGTCCCACAAACTATACTTTTCATCAACTTTTTCATTAAAAATGGGTCCCATGGTACTATTCACACATTTAAAAATTATTTTACTACAGTATTTTTCAGTTTTCAATCTTCAGTTGTATCCAAACGGACCCTTAGAGTCCATTTGGTTGGGTGGATTTTAAGGAGGATAGAAAAAAATGAGAGAAAATGAGGAGGGAAAGAAATTTCTTGAAGTGTTTGATAGGGTGTATTTGTTGGTGGAAAACTGGTGTGACCTAGGTATTTTCTCCCTGGGCCTACCAAAATATTTTCTCCCAAAATTGGGAGAAAACCAAGATAAAACCTAAGGAGCAAAAAGCAAGGGAGTTAATTTCATACCTAGGTGCAGCCCAACAAACATGAAGGCCTAAAACAATATATTTAAATGAGGTCTTTTCGTTATTATTTAAATAATTTTTAACTAGTGTTTAATTTCATAATTTTTTTATAATAAAAATCCTTTTTTTTTTTTGTAATAGACTTTCTTTTTCTTTTCTTTTTTGAAAAAAATGCTAAAATTATAACAAATTTTACTACAAAAAAACTTATAAATGATTTAGCAATGAATGTGATTAGTAACACTTGAAGAAGATAATAAACAAGTTGGGGATATTATAAATTGGGCTAAGATTTGTTGCAATCCTGCATAAACCATTGTATTTATCTTGTTTCAAAGAAAATAAACGGTAGAGATAAGATCTAATAAAGTAAAAAATGGAACCCACAAAAATAACTTGCCACATTGTACAGCATGTGACCATGTCTTAAAGACAAATTCTAGATAGGTGTCTATTTAATAGCTTGATACATCGCCATTATTTAGGATTTGCTACAACCAAGGTTGCAGCAAATCCTTACCCTTATAAAATTTATAACATGTGGCTTAAAAATATGTATCACCAATCATAAAAAGTAATGAAAAAAAATGCATTTAATAAATTGTTGACTTCCACAAATTATATTAATTGTCATATCAATTTGTATGAACTTTGAAGTAAAATTTATAATATTTCTAAAATTTCCTTATCTCAATTATTTCTTGTAAATAGTGACACATGTTTGTAAACATATGTTTTTTTTTTTTTTTTTTTTTGGTATTATCCCTACCATTACTTAGGGTGTGTTTGAATACTACTTATTGCTGAAAACTGAAAATTGAAAACACTGTAGCAAAATAATTTTTAAATGTATGAATAGTACTGTATGACCCATTTTTAATCAAAGTCTTGCAGAAAAAAGAGGTTTATGGGTCCCGTGAACAATGCACGGGACCCACTGGAAAAACATAATTTTGCTTTCTCTTCCTTCATGAGACCCACAATGCACATGAAATGCTCTTCTCAAAAAAGAAGAAGGAAAAAAAAAAAAAAAAAAAGCCCAAAACGTAGACGCTGACCTTTATCAGCTATATCCAAATGGGTACTCAATTTTTTGGGACTTTTTATGAATCATAGCATACCGGCTGGAATTTTTCATGCTAGTGATTAGATCGGTACAAAAATTGGGCTGATTCGTACTATCCTAAATACTGGGGTGTTTCAGCTTTTAACAGCTATTTTGGCGGATTCCGGTGCTTTTCAGTGATAATTTCATTTCGGACTAGTACAAAGTGAAATGGGTTTCTAGAAGTTTTTTTGCTACTTACAGCACCTCTTTGCCACTGTTAAACCTTCATTCGCCAGAGAGATATTGCTAGACATTGAGGCCTGAGCTCGTCGTCATCGCGTTATAGCTTCTTCATTTTTCTTCTCTCCCTCACTGTCTCTCTTTTTCTTTCAGCATTTCTTCTAGTCTGAGTTTCTAAAGAGAACATTAACATAGAAACTCAAGATGACTTCTTCACTACTTCCCTCCTACCTATTTTTGATTTTGTAAAGTTGTAATTTACAACTATTTTGTGTTGGCTTGAATTCCGTGTCTAATTTGATTGTAATTTTTGTTCAATCTTATGTACCCTATATTTTATGTGGGATTTCATTGTATGGGTTGTGTGTGAGAGAGAGGGTGAAGACTCAAGACAAATTGAAAATCAAAGGAGTTTTCGTAGGTAGCTCGCGAGAAGCCTTCCCGCGAAGTGAAGCCATGTGCTTAGCACATGACTGGAATGCGAAGAGTCATGACAAATGGTGACAGCTGGTTTTTGTGAGTATTTCGAGGGTAAGGCCTTCCCGCGAGATATCTGTGAAACATTCTGTTTTACTATTTTATCATATTTGATACACTATCTCTTTACCCACACTATATATACCCACATTATCCATATATTGAGAGGAGTACTTTCAGAGAGAAAACCCTAGCCATAACCTTTGAGAATTAGAGATTGTCATACTTACAATCCTCTACACAATCCATTGTGGTTTTCCCTAACTCCTACATCTCCATATCTAAATCCTTGAGAGGTTGATAGCCCAAACACTTACCATACCCATCCTAAGTGTAAAGTAAGGCTTTGGTATTGCTGGGAAGCATTGGAAGAAACCATTTGTTTGGTGAATGCAATCAGGCTAAATTGCGTGATCCGAAGAGTTAGAGAAAACAAGGCTTCGTCAAGTCAGTTGGTAGCAAGAGTTTGGAGGGCTCAAGTACATGGGGTAAACTAGGCTTGGAGGGTCTTTTGTTATTCGTGTACTCTAACTCATTCTCTAGTGAATTGATTTACCCCTTGGAGGGCAGCGAAGAGGTTTTTCATCGAGTTCTTCAGTTTCCTCTTCGATAACACATTGGGGTGTTATCTTGTATTTGCATTCTTCTTCCCTACTCTTTTAGCTTTCATTTTATTGTTGATATTTGATGAATATGGCTTAGAGTAGTTATATTGTTTGTTCGCTCACATTTAATCTATTCCACACTTAGTTTAAGTTAAAGTAAAATCAACCGAGCAGTAATTTTAATTTGGAGATCTAAACAGCTCTTGTGCTTTCACACAAATTCGAGCTTTCAGATTTAACCAAAGTTATTAATGGGTAGAGAAACTGAAGTGGTTTGTCTGCCACTTCTTTACTTTCTATTTTTTTAATTTCATAGAAAATTGTTTAGTGTTCTTTTCTTTTGGACTTTTTTACCACTCATGTTTAGTTTTAATTTTTTATTGGATAGTGAAATGGATGAGTCTTAATATTGTAAAAAATAAAAATAAAAATTATTTGTGATATAGATATTGTTCAAAGTTATTTAAAAAAAAGGGGAGAAAAGCAAATTTTAGCAACAGTTTTATTGAAATTCTAAGAAAAAGTATGAGAGAGAATAGAGAAATGATGCAATGAAGGGAGAGAAAAAATTGAATTTCAATAAGTACATAACTGAAATTTCTGCCCAAAATTAGGAGTCTTTTGGGTTAATATTACAAAATCTGAACTTAATTTACGTTATAGGAACTGTTGAAAGTTATTTGGGATTTTGAGGAGAGAGACTGAATTTCGGTATTACCATTGCCGAAATTCAACCAAAAGTATGAGAGAGAAGAAGGAAAAGTGGAGAGAGAAAATGTTGAATTTCGGCAACGTGGATACCGAAATTCCTCTGCCCAATTCAGTCCTGTGTCTTGTGTGCCTGAGTGTGGAGTGTTAAAAAAAAAAAAAGCAATTGCAGCAATGCCATTGCCGAAATAGGGAAAAAAAAAAAGCAAATATTTTTTTGGTAATTGTGGCAATGGCATTGCCGAAAATGGGAAAAAAAAAATTGAATAGAATTGTGGCAATGTCATTGTCGAAAATGGGAGGCAAAAAAAAAATGTTGTTGCCGAAATCTGGGAAGAAATTTAAAAAAAAAGTGTTACGTTCACAATATTTTTATAATACTTTCACAACAAATCACAGGTGATTAGTTATTATTAGTTCAAATTTGATTTTAACACTGAAATTACTTTTTTAATCTAATAATAACAATCTGCCACTTAAAATTTGTTGTAAAAATATTGTAAAAATTTTGTGTACCTATCATTTCTTAAAAAAAAATTAAAATAAATAATAGAATTGTGGCAATGGGATTGCCAAAATAGGTGTAGAAAATTTCCACCTATTTCGGCAATGCCATTGCTAAAAATGTGAGGGAAAAAAAAAAAGAAAGAGAAGAATTGTGGCCAGGGACGAACGCAGGATTTTAAGCCGGGGGGGGGGGGGGGCTAGAGATAAGCAAAAAAAAAAATTTCAAATACACATCCATAGAGTATTAATAAACTATCAACTAAGACAAATACCCAAAAATCATTGTTTCTTAATATATTAAGATACAATCTACTAACAAAAACAAAAGATGTGAAACACTATTGTTTCTTTATACAATCATCTATGAAAAGGGAACTCGACGCTTTTTCAAATCTTCAAAATCATCTACTATTGAATCCAAACTAAATGTCAAAGCTATATCCTTTTCAATGTATAACATCAAAGAGTCATTCAAAAAGTCATCTTCCATTTTGTTTCGAAGTTTAGTTTTGACAAGTTTCATAGCTGAAAATGCTCACTCTGTAGTAGTAGTAGAAACTGGAAGAGTAAGCACAAGTATCACCATTCTATAAACAAGTTTGTAGTGTTTTGAATTTCCAGTTCTCACTAACCATTGAGACAACTCAGATAAACTTTTCAATTTTTTGAACTCTGGATCTTGGACTACATTATGCTCAAAATGATAAAGCTCCTTCTCCAACACTTGTTTGTCATAATTTGTGAAATCTTGTGAATAGAAATTCTTTACCAACAAACAAAGATCACTAATTCTGAAAGATTTTAATGCCTCTCGAGGTTCTAAAGCTGAGCTAAGCCTAAGCAACTCTATTGCATCTTCATTAAACCGATAATTTAGTTCCTGTAGTTGAGAATCTATTGTAGCATAAAAAATATTTACTCGATAATGATGCTCATTTGTAACGTTATCTGGTTGATTACGAGCTCGACCTCACCTCGCAACATAACGAGCATTCATATCCAGGACATCAATGCGATGCTTCTCACAAAATGATATCACAATGGTGAGTAAGCCATCCCATCCATCATCTCTAAATTTTTGGATAAGTGCTTTAATAGATGAAACTAAATGCATGGCATTTAAAATGTCTTGAGATTGGCTTTGCAAAGCTTGACAAAGTTTATCAGTGATCTCCATAGTTTCCTTCTCAAGATGCAAGATGAAAACAAATTCAAATGAAGTTAAACCTTCATAAGCTGACTCTCCTTCTGCCCGATTTTCTCCATCAATTGCACCATCAATTATATTTTGTAAAACTTCAACAGTTGAACTAAACATTCTTAATAAGCTAGAAACTAATCTAAAATGTGAACTCCAACGTGTTTCTCCAGGTCGTTGTAAAGTGCCAATTTGATTAAGTCCACTTTCAGTCTCAAGCTCTTCAAGATCAATCAAACGTGCTATTTCATTAGCATTGGCAACTTTCAATTGCTCATTGCGCTTGCATGAAGCACTAACAATTTTGATCAGAAAAAGCAATGTAAGAAAAAAATGACTAATGGGAACAACTTGTTTTGATGCTTTTACTAATGCCAATTGTAAGCAATGTGCAAAACAATGGATATAGTAAGCATATGGGCAATCATTCAAAATCAAAGCTTGTAATCCATTCCACATACCTCGCATGTTGCCTGCTCCATCATATCTTTGCCCTCGAATATTTTGTATATCTAAGCAATATTGAGATAACAAAGAATATATCCCCTTCTTTAGAGTCAAAGCTGCAGTGTCAACAACATGAATAAGCCCAAAAAAGTGTTCTTTCACAAAGCCTTCTGCATCAACATATCTAAACACCACAGCCATTTGCTCTTTCATGGACTTAGCACGAGCTTCATCAACCATTATGCAAAACTTTGCATCACCAATTTCTTCCCGAATGGCCTTCTTCACTTTGGCTGAGAAAACATGTAGAATTTCCTTTTGAATCCTAGGTGATGTGTAGGTTGCATTTTTTGGAGCTTTGTCTATTATTTCAGCAACCTTCTCATTCCAAAAAGTCACAATAGCCAATGATTCATGAAAGTTCCTACGATTTAAAGAACTAAAACTTTCATCTCGACCTCTAAAAGCTATAACTTGAAAGGCAAGATATCGCACAATAAAAATTGTGGCCTTCAATTGCAACCGATTATTTGCAATTTGTTCAGTAGTGAAATGATCAACTACCCTTTGCAAATGCTGTGATTTGTTCATCAAATCCTTACACATTTGCTCAGCAACTCTATGAGCTGAGTTAGGATCTTTTCCTATATGAACTTGAAAAGAACAATCTTTGCCCCCAACCTTTTTCCAATTTCTAAATCCACCAACAATAAATGTATTTTGTCCCACAACCACATTTGGATTATGAAAGACAAAGCAGGGTAGACAATAAGTTGCATCTGTTGTAGGAGAATATTCAAGCCATTTTGAATTATTTCTATACCAAGAAGCTTGAAAGCTACGATTCTGCTTTCCACTTTTTTTGAATGTCTCTAGAGGAGGTTGGTGCGGACCTTTTTTAATGTAAGCCCGTCAAATTTCATCACGTTGATTAACATGATATTCCCATATTTGTTTGCGTGTTCCGGGATCATAATCCAAAGAATCAAGGTCAATTCTTTGAAATTGTGTTTGAGAGATTGGAACATCCGCATTTTCCAGAATTGGAACATCCGCATTTTCCGGAATTGGAATAGCAACATTAGTTGTTGGCAATTCCACGTTGACTTCGGAAGAATTTGAAGTTGAACATTTTCTTTTGAAAAAATCAAGAATTGTAGTTGATTTTTTCATGATTTACAAATAAAATAAAAATTATATAAGAATTACCGTTATTTTTTTAAATTTGTGTGATAATTTCTTATATTATATGATTTATTTTTTTTCTTTTTGTCTTTGGTCTGCCTTTAATGTCTTTGTGTTTAAATTGCCTTTATTTATGTCTCTGTGTTGTCTCTTTCTTTATTTATATCTTTTATGTTTTTTGTATCTTTGAGTTGTCTCAATGTCTCTTGTCTTCATCTTCCTAATTCTGACCCACTAACCCAAATATCCAATGAATCTCACTACAGACAGTCAAGCACTACTAACAAAAACTTTTCTTAACTTTACATTTTTTTTGTTTTTTTTTTTTTCTCCCTTGTCACTTGCCTTTGCCCAACAGCAACTCCACTTTTCCCTATTCCCTATTATTATGTCCAACTAATATCCAACTACCGGTCAACAAAGAAAAAACTATCTGACTATCACTACAATCTCTACTCTCTCTATCTATCTCTTTTATCTATATAATGCAAGAGCCACAAACACAGAGTCACAAAGTCAAAACCCCAAAAAAAAAAAAAAAAAAAAACACAAATAGTTCAGCCGTAGCACAAAGCACCGAATCACCAAATTAGTTCAGTAACTTCAGTTCATCAGTAAAAACACAAACAAGAAACACTCAAAACACCACAAGCACAATTTCTTTGATTCTCAGAATCTCAGATCATAGATTCACAAGGTTTTGAAATTTGATGGAAAAGATAAGAGTTAAAGAGTAAATACCTGTGATTTTGTGGACTGTGATTCTATGAAGGCTCGAAGCTGGGCTGGGCAGATCGGGAAACGGCAACCGGCGGTAGCGGCGGCAAGTGGATCTCGTCTCGCGTGGCCGCGTGGGTCTCGCTCGAAGCTGGGTTCACACTTCGCACTCTCTCGCTCTCGTCTCGCTCTCTGTCTCTCTCCGTCACGGCGTCACGGCAACACCGCTGCAGCGCTGCCTCTCTGTCTCTCTCCATCTCGCTCGTATCTTTCGCCTCTCGGTCTCTCACTTTCCTTTCTTTTTTTTTTTTTTCTTTTTTTTTTCTTTTTTTTCCTTTGGTTTTTGCTTTCTCTGTTTGGTTTTGGACTTCTGAGGGCTGAGATTTTTTCTCTTTTTTTGTTGTTGTTGTTGTTGTTGTGGATTGACATGGGTTATGGGCTCTGCTCTAAGCTGGCCGGATGATGGGCTAGGGGAAGGGGGGCTGGACTAAAAATTTCAGGGGGGCTCAAGCCCCTTTTTTTTTTTTTGGAAAAATTTTACTTGCTAAATTTTTTTTTTTTTTAGGCCCGGGCCCCCTTAGCCTTGTACCTAGGTCCGTCCCTGATTGTGGCAATGGGAATTTCGGCAATCCCATTCCCACAATCCTTCTCTTTTTTTTTTTTTTTTTTTTTTTAAAGAATTGTGACAATGAGATTTTTTTTTTTTTTTTTTTTTTTTTTTTAAGAATTGTGGCAATGGGAATTTCGGCAATCCCATTGCCACAATTCTTCTCTCATTTTTTTTTATATATATTTTTATTTAAGAATTGTGGCAATGGGAATTTCGGCAATCCCATTGCCACAATTCTTCTCTCTCTCTCTTCTTCTTCTTTTTTTTTTTTTTTTTTTTTTTTTTTAAAGAATTATGGCAATGGGAATTTCGGCATTTTCGGCAATGGCATTGTCGAAATAGGTGAAAATTTTTTACACCTATTTCGGCAATCCCATTGCCACAATTCTATTATTTATTTATTTATTTTAAAAAAAATGATAGGTACATACAATTTTTACAATATTTTTACAACAGATTTTAAGTGACAGATTGTTATTATTAGATTAAATAAGTAATCTCAGTGTTAAAATCAAATTTGAACTAATAATAACTAATTACCTGTGATTTGTTGTGAAAGTATTTTAAAAATATTGTGAACATAACACTTTTTTTTTAAATTTCTTCCCAGATTTCGACAACAACATTTTTTTTTCCCTCCCATTTTCGGCAATGACATTGCCACAATTCCATTCAATTTTTTTTCCCATTTTCGACAATGCCATTGCCAAAATTACGGAAAAAATATTTTCTTTTTTTTCCCTATTTCGGCAATGGCATTGCTGCAATTGCTTTTTGTTTTTTTAACACTCCACACTCGGGCACACAGGACACAGGACTCGGGTAGCAGAATTGGGCAAAGGAATTTCGGTATCCACGTTGCCGAAATTCAACATTTTCTCTCTCCACTTTTTCTTCTTCTCTCATACTTTTGGCTGAATTTCGGCAATGGTGATACCGAAATTCAGTCTCTCTCCTCAAAACCTCAAATAACTTTTAACAGTTCCTATAACACAAATTAAGTTCAGATTTTGCAATATTAACCCAAAAGACTCCAAAATTAGAGGAGTGCTCAAAAGAAAGAGTGGCCGACAAAAAAAAAAACAATTGTAGCAACCAAGTTGCCGAAATTGTAGGGGAGGAAAGAAAATATTTAATGGGAATTGTGACAGTCAAGTTGTCAAAATTGGAGAACAGAGGAGAGAGAAACAACTGATTTGTGGCACTGAACTTGCCGAAAATTAGAGAGAAAAAAAAAAAAAGTTGTGGCAATGTAGTTGCTGAAAAGTCGGTCTGAGAATCGAAAGGCATCCCACAACTTCTAAAATTTTTCAACATGCTCCAGGATGTCATCTAGCCCTGGAATTTATTTATTTATTTTGTTTATTTATCTACTTGGTAATTAATTCTTACATGACTTAATACCAGCATATATGTTTTTGAGATCGGTGTAAATATCTGCAACTAGTGCTACCACTTTCCCATAATCTAGGAGATGGTTTCACACAGTTGAGCAGATATATGTAAAGCGTGTAATTATCTAAGTTACCTAGGTAATTGTTTCACACAACGAATAGACATGAACAGCATGCAATGGAAATGAAGAGAATTTCCACGAGATGATGGGATGTTCAAGTTGAGGCGAGAAGATGGAAAGAGAGTTTACCAAATTCCTACCAATTTATAGCTTTCGTTTTTTGATAGATAATTTGTAGCCTTATTTCTGAAAATCTTTTTACAAAATATAGTTGAAAATTTTAGTTCAAATAAAAAACTGGGTGGTTCTTTTAGTTTAGAAAAAGAGATTTCAATGCCAGCAAAAATTGAAATCTAATTAAATTAGGTAGAAAACTTTTCTTGAGAGAACAAAGATAACTCCTCCAATTTTTGGCAACTACATTGCCACAATTCCCTTTCTCTCTTTTTTTTTTTTTTTTTTTTCCTCCAATTTTCAGCAACTTCATTGCCACAAATCAATTTTTTCTCTCTCCTCTTTTTTCCAATATCGGCAACTTGACTATCACAATTCTCACTAAATATTTTCTCTCTTCTTCCTCTACAATTTCAGCAACTTAGGGTCTGTTTGATAATGTTGTTCTGGTAACGTTGTTTGTATTTTTTAGAAATACATGTGGATGAAAAAATGTGTTGAAATACGTGTAATGTTGTTTAAAAACTAAAAATATGTGTTTAATGTGTTTAAACACATATACCAAACGGGCCCTTGGTTGCTACAATTGCTTTTTCCTCTTGGCCACTCCTCTTTCTTTCAAGCACTCCTCTAATTTTGGGTAGAAATTTTGGTATGATGTAGTTACTGAAATTTTCTTTTTTCCTCATTTTATCAAATAACTTTAAATAGGACTTATAACACAAATAAGCTTAATTTTTTGCAATATTCACCCAAAAAACTCATGAACATGCATAAAAAAAAGAGTAAAAATTTTAAATATAATTAAATATATTAATTTATACAATAAGTTTTTTTGACTAAAAAAAAGAATATATATATATATAATTGTGAAATTGTATAACTCCAAAATGGTATACTAGTACTAAAATATTTCATTTCCCTAACCAAACTAAAATAGCTTTCAGTATGGTATTGACTCTCTTATCAAAAAATCTTTGTGAGCTCTTGTACCAATACGCATAAAAGCCTGTGTTTCTTCTTTCGAATTTTTTTTTTTTCTTTTTTTTCTTTTTTTTTCCTTTGGTTTTTTGTCTTTGTTCCTGGTCATTTGTTTCAGTTTGTTTTTTTCTACTATTGTGTTTTTCTTTTTTCTTGTTCTTTTGTTTGTTCGTTGAATCAAACTGAAACTTTTTTTTTCCCTTCTGTCAACGTGTTTTTCAAATAAAACAGTTTTTTTTTTTTTTTTTTTTTTGTGGAATTAATTGGTAGCATATGAGTATAATGAAAAATATTTTTTTTAATTATTTGATGACTACAAATATATATATATATTTATTATATCATGTAGTATGGGCATAGAAGTAAATTTATACTAACTTCATTTTCCATCTTCTTATTTTTCTTTTCAACCATACAAATAAGATTTTCATCTCTTTATTTTTTCATCCTCCTAACCAAACACATATGAGAAAAAACTAAATTTGTTTTATCCTCCCATTTTCTATCCATTTTCTATTTTCTATCCTTCTACTTTTCCACTCCTCCAACCAAACGGACTCTCAAAAACGTTCTTAACACCCATTTCCATCTATCTTGTTTTTGCAATTCCCGTGTAGTGGACTTGATTTTCCACATTGCTTCTGTAGTAAGTAAGCGCTAAACTCAAACTTCTTATGTTAAAGAATTATGACGTCAGAAAGACGGAATTATGACATCACAACAACACAAGAAGGTGCATTTTTTTAAATCGTGTTTATAAAAGCGTTTGTAACTCGAGTAGAGATTAAAAAAGAAAAACAAAAGTATAAACAGTAATTAGGAAAATAAAGATGAAGATCTAAATTAAAGGTGATTAAGTCTAGTATGAAGTATGCGTTTAGCTCAAAATTAAAAAGCTAGCATCTTTTACTATTATGCTTATTTTTAGTATTATTCATAAGCCCTATTGTATCTTTTAATACTATTCATAAGTCCCACTTTACTATTCTAGCTAATTTTTTTCTTTATTTACAATACTTTTAAAAAAAATATTTTATTTTTAGCAAAACAAGTAAATTTTAAACAAACCCGAAGTCTAAAGTGAGGAGATCGTAGTGTAGTAGAAATTAGTGCCAGAGAGAGAGAGAGAGAGAGAGAGGGGGGGGGGTGGGTGGGGGGAAATAAGAGAGGAGAGAGAGTTTATTGATTTATTTTTGGCCTGTGTGCTGTGTGAAAGTGAAATACTCATGCATGTGATGCATGAGTATATTTTTGTTTGTGTGATAGGTAGGAGACAAGACTAGAACTGTGAAAGGGACCAATGCCTTATCAAAAACAAAAAACAAAAAAGAAAGTGACCAATGCCTTATAAAAATACACAAAAAAAAAAAAAAAAAGAAAAAAGAGTGACCAGTGCCAGATGAGGTGAAGAGGATGGAGCTGCCGACAAAATATCAAAACAATATTTTGAGGGACCATACTCTATTTCAAATCCAATTAAATTAAGAAGTATTTGATAAACAATAACTATGGGTTTTTGTCATCAGGGACCGAGTTACTAAGGTTCCGTTTGGATACAATTTATTTTGCTGAAAATTGAAAATTGAAAAAAAAAAATTACTGTTCACACGTGTTGCATTGTTCACATGCCTAAATACATTGTTCATCTCCCATGAACAGTGTAAGAGGCACTAAAAAAAGAAAAAAACACAAACACAAACACAAACACAAGATGTGGGAAGCACAAAACGCGCTTCCCAAACGCTCACTAAGTTTGAATTTCGTAATAAGAAGTGTTTGAAAAATAACTTAATGCTCTCTGCTTATATTTTTGCAGGCTCAAGGCTAATGTGTAAAGTGTCACTATAATTACATCTAGATAGAAGACACCGATTCAAATTATTCTGTACCCATTTTTGTTTAGCAAAAATAAAAAAGAACTCAAGTTTTTCTTTTTTAATAAAAGGTTGGAAAACTTTCACAAAATATCAAAACAATTGCTAACAAAGATTAACTGCATAGATTTAAAAATAGATACGGTCATAAATAATTAACAATTGCTAACAAAGATTACTGGTTTTATGGTCCAACCGGGGTCCGACTAGTGGTCGAACAGGTGATGTCATAAATAATTAATTAATAGTTATAAAATTATAAAAATAAATATATAATTTTATAACTAGTTATTTTAAATAAAATAAATAAATACTAGTAAAACATTAAACATTAACTTTCCAACTTTTGGACACCACTTCACAAAATTCAAGCCCAAAAAAAAAAAGGGCAGGGGGGCTCAGCTAACCACTAACCACTAGAAAGCATTTTAGTTATTTATTAATTTTTTAATATTAAAAAGTAAGTGCACCAATGGGTAACAATATCATTGTCCACTTAATAAAATTTTTTTTCCCACATATCCTACACTACTTACATGTTGATATCCCACCCACCACACATTTTGAAAACCTACTATATATCCACACAATTTGTTCAAACTTTTTTTTTTTTTTTTAATAAGTGATTTGTTCAAACTTCAAACAACAATTTTGTACATAGTTTCCTTCCTATCTAACTTTTTGCTAAATTTTCCAAAAAAGAAACATAAAATGGGATCCATAAATAGTGATAGTGAATGAAATTATAAAAGCTACCTGTACTCATTCTGAAATGATCTTCCAAGTTATATCTCCTTGTTCTAAAGTGCTAGTCAGTGAAATTATGATAGCTAGAAAATAGAAAACCCATCATTAGAATTTGCTTTCTAGGCCAGGAGAGCTAAACTAAACTGTGTATAATAAAAAATTGCCAGTTTACTCAAGAAAAATTAAATATGCAGGTTTAGATATCTTTTTGATATTTGTCGATTTATCACTTATTAAATATTTTCTTAGCTTGTAAATTGGACATTTTCTTGAACACAATGGTGATATGGGTGAAATCTCCTTTAAAACGTTTGCTCATGAGCTGTGACCATGAGCAAACGTTTTTTTTTTTTTTTTTTTTTTTTCTTTTTTGCCCTAGGAGGGGTGGCCCAGCGGTGTGGGATCCCGTGTGCATGCTCATGGTCCCATGTTCGAGTTATGGTGGGTACCATGTGTTGGGGGGGGGGGGTGGGGGGATTTTCATGGCATGCCTTGCGCCCCACACTCTAGCTCCCTTGGGGTGCTAGGGTGAGGTCAGTGATGCTCCGGTCATAATAGCTATGGTTCAATCCAACATTCCTTAGCGAGAAGTGTCCCTATTAGGTCACGTCCTGAGGAGTAAGTCACATATGGTCGCCCCCGTCTCCCTTTTATTCAGCAAGCATAGGATGAGTAAGATGTCGTGAAATCATCATCAAAAATATTATACAGGCACTAATATTGTTTTTTTATTTTTTATTTTTTGTATTTTGATACATGACTAAAAGTACCCAAACTTAATGTGCATTTTTTTTTTTTTTTTGAGAAACAACTTAATGTGCATTTAAATACCAATTAAAAGCCAGTGTTTGCTTAAATCTTTCACTGATTGCAGGTCCCATGTGGACCCTACAACAAAGAATTTCCGTCCCCGTAAAAGTAGCTTATTTTTTCACACGGTTTGCTAGATACTATTTATGGTCGTACTTTATGTTTTCTTTTATTGGGATTCTACTGTAGTTCTTTTTCTATAATACTTTCAGAGCGTAAATGTACTTTTAATCCTTACATTTTTTTTTTCTCTATTTTGCTCCCTATATTTTAATTTTGTCACTTTTAGTCCCTAAATCAATTAACGCGTTCTATTTTGGTCCTTTCTATTAGCCCACCAATGGAAATTGCTTAGGTGGTAAACTGATGCTGACGTGTCCAATTAAAAAATAATAAAAAATTTTAATTAGCATTTAAAACATGCCATGTCAACTTTTAAATATATAAAAAATTTATTAATCAATTTTAACAAAATTAAAAACAATAAAATACATCAATTCAAATCTAACTCATTTTGAACAAAATCACACAAGAACACAATCACAAATTTAAACATCAACACAAAAACATAAAGCACAAACCTAGAACCAAACACAAAATCAAATTTAAAAATTAACACAAGATCACAAACACAAAGAACACAATGGCACATTTCTTAAAAATCCGTTGGGAATTCAAGAACATAGCCAACACTCTAGCTTGCCATTTCCCGGCAGCCGTCAGTGCCACCTTAGGGCACCATTCGGAGACAAAATCAGGCCTCAGATTGAGCTCGCACTCCCCGTGGTTAATCAAAAACACTTCCACGACCATTTGATCATCGTCGATCGCATTGGACAAGAAGCTTCTGGAGAAAACCCTCGGCAGTGACGGTGGCAGAGGCGGTGCCAAAACGTTGTAAGGGTCCCACACCTTGATGGAGGGGCCTAGATGTGGCGTCCCGAGGGAAGACAGTTGAGGAGAAAGCGAAGATGCGAACGCATGGCAAGGGAGCATCTCGGGTTCTTGTTCTAGAACCTTCTTGACCAAATTGTTGTCCAGTGCTTCTCGTATCCTATTGGCTTCAACATTATGATGTCGTTCGTGCTGGTCTTCTTCTTCTTCTTCTTCTTCTTTGCTCTCTTCGACTTGTTGTAAGGATTGGGTGGTGCCCATGGGATGGGAGATTCAGCAACGAGCTTAGTGAACAGATGCCACCAGTGGTGCCGTTGAGTTACGATTCGAATCATAACGCATTGTGAACCATTTACGAGTTTGATGTAGCTAAGAGTAGTAGGTAGGGTTTGAAGATTAGTGAAAGAAGAGTGAAAAGGGTTATTGTGTTCTTTCTGTTTGTGATCTTGTGTTAATGTCTAAATTTGAGTTTGTGTTTTTTATGGTTGGTTCTGGGTTTGTGCTTTTATGTTCTTGTGTTGATATTTAAATCTGTGGTTGTGTTCTTGTGTGTTCTTGTTCAAAATGAATTAGATTTGAATTGATGTATTTTATTGTTTTTAATTTTGTTTTTTCTTTTTTAATTTCGTTAAAATTGATTAATAAATTTTTTTATATTTAAAAGCTGACATGGCTTTTTTTAAATGCTAATAAAATTTTTTTATTATTTTTTAATTGGCCATGTCAACATCAGTTTGCCACCTAAGCAATTTTTGTTGGTGGGTTAACAGAAATTACCAAAATGAAACGCGTTAATTGATTTAGGGACTAAAAGTGGTAAATTAAAATGTAGGGACTAAAATAGAAAAAAGCCAAAATATAGGGACTAAAAGTGCATTTACACCTACTTTCATAAATAAAAAATATACGTAAATGCACTTTTAGTCCCTACATTTTGGTTTTTTTTCTATTTTAGTCCCTTCATTTTAATTTTACCACTTTTAGTCCTTAAATCAATTAACGCGTTCCATTTTGGTCCTTTCTGTTAGCCCACCAACGGAAATTGCTTAGGTGGCAAACTGATGCTGACATGGCCAATTAAAAAATAATAAAAAAATTTAATTAGCATTTAAAAAAATGCCATGTCAGCTTCTCAATATAAAAAAATTTGTTAATCAATTTTAATGAAATTAAAAAAGAAAAAAGAAAATAAAATACATCAATTCAGATCTAATTCATTTTGAACAAGAACACACAAGAATACAGTTACAGATTTAAACATCAACATAAGAACATAAAGCACAAACCTAGAACCAAACACAAAAAACACAAACTCAAATTTAAACATTAACACAAGATCACAGACACAAAGAACACAATAACAAACATAAACTCTTCTCCCTTCTCTTTCTTCTCTCCGTTCTCTCTTTTCTCTTCGCTTTCTCTTGTGCCTTTGTTTGTGGTTAGTGTTTCGAAGATTGTGGTTAAGAGGTGAGACCAGATTCGTGGGTCTATCTCATGGTCAAGAGGTGAGATCGGATTCGTGGGTCTAACTCATGGTCAAGAGGTGAGATCGAATTTGTAGGTCTGATTTGGTAAGGTGAGATCAGATTTGTGGTTTTGTGATTTGTGGTTACTGGGTTTTTAGTATGGTGGGTGGATTTTGTTGGTTGTGATATGGGTTTGAACTTTGGGGTGGTCAGATTTGTGGGTGGGTACGGCGTTGGCATTCTGGGTTGGTGTTATGGGTTCATGGGTACAGTGGTGCGTTTGGCCATGCTCGATGGTGTGGCTGAGGGTCTCAAGTGAGGTTTCATGGGTTGCAGATGGTGTGGCCGTGAGTTTCAGGTGGGTCTCAGGTGCGTTTGGAATAGGTCATAGAGGGTTCACGATGGTTGAGGTTTTGTGGTTTTTTTTTTTTTTGCCTCCAGTGGGCTTTGATCCTTGTAGCTGAAATTCATCTTCTGGGTTTCTAGCAAGGTAAAAGTGCTACATATGTATACAAAGCTAGCCATATAAGATGCATATATCACCGTTACTTTAATTATACCAGTTGGATTGTTGTTACATATTAATTGGAAATAATATTTGGATTTCTATTTTAGTTTATGGGTTTGATTTGTTGGAGAAAAGGGGCTTTGAATAAATTTTTGCATCTTTATTTGCTGAGAAAATATAATAAAAGAAAAGAAAATATTGATTTTTTTAATTTTCTGGGCAACCTTCATGTTCTTTCCCAAAGAACATGAAGAACATGTTACTTTGTTCTTCCGAAAATAATGAAAAGAAAAAAAAGAAAAAATTTTAATTACTCTTTTTTTTTTCTTCAGTTTATGTTTGTTATTGTGTTCTTTGTGTTTGTGATTTTGTGTTAATGTTTAAATTTGAGTTTGTGTTTTTTGTGTTTGGTTCTGGGTTTGTGCTTTATGTTCTTGTGTTGATGTTTAAATCTATAATTGTGTTCTTGTGTGTTCTTGTTCAAAATGAATTAGATCTGAATTGACGTATTTTATTGTTTTTAATTTTGTTTTTTTTTAAATTTCATTAAAATTGATTAATAAATTTTTTTTATATTGAGAAGCTGACATAGCATTTTTTAAAATGCTAATTAAAATTTTTTATTATTTTTTAATTGGCCACGTTAGCATCAGTTTGCCACCTAAGCAATTTCCGTTGGTGGGCAAACGAAAATGACAAAAATAGAATGCGTTAATTGATTTAGGGACTAAAAGTAGTAAAATTAAAACGTAGGGACTAAAATGGAAAAAAAACCAAAATGTATGGACTAAAAGTGCATTTATGCCTAAAAAATAATAATAATAAACATATTTGATTTAATTATTATTTACAGTAATTTTAGTTAAAAAAAAAATGCAAGTTGTTTACAAACAAACACTTAGAATCACTATCTAATCATCTTCTGAAAAAATTATTTTTTTTTAAAAAAAATTCACTATACAATCTTTGGAGCGACGCAAAAAACAGTCGAATTAGAGGACAGATGAATCAAATTAAAAAAAAATAATAATAATAACGGATAAATCGTCAAACTAATAGTGGCAAATGCACATTCGAAATTAGCAGAATTTGTGCTAAGACATAGTTGTCAAATCATGAATCGCAACGTGAATCATTTTTCCTTTTTATGTATCGTGTATCATATTATATCGTGTATCGTAAAATACACAAACACTATATAAAATTTATAAAACACTATATATATACATATATTTATTATGAAATTGAAATATATGCAAATAATGATTACTTTTAATAAGGATAAAAATAGTACTTACTCAAGAGGGAGAAAGCTGAAGGTCCAGGCAGCGAGGTTTGTCTTGATAAAAGATGTCCTATATAAAAGAGGCTTCTTTCGTCCATATCTAAGATGCTTAGGCACGGAAGAGGCGGACTATGTCATGAGGGAGGTACACGAGGGGATTTGCGGAAACCATTTGGGGACAAGATCATTGGTGCATAAGCTTGTGCGAACGGGGTATTATTGGCCCACCATGTAGAAGGACGCCGAGGCTTATCTCAAGACCTGCGACAAATGCCAAAGGTTCAGCAATATTATTAGACAACCAACTGAAAAGTTGACCCCGATGACAGCCCCATGGCCATTTGCTCAGTAGGGATTAGATATTATGGGACCATTCCCTACAGCAGTACGATAGCTGAAGTTCTTGGTAATGGGCATTGACTACTTTACAAAGTGGGTAGAAGCTGAAGCCTTGGCCACCATTACAGAGAAGAACGTGCGGAGTTTCGTCTGGAGATTCATCGTATGCAAGTTTGGCATCCCTAGAGTCTTAGTCTCGGATAACGGGAAGCAATTCGACAACAACTCCTTCTGAAACTTTTGCTTACAGTTAGGGATAAGAAACCACTACTCCTCACCCGCCCACCCTCAGGCCAACGGACAGGTCGAAGTCACGAATTGATCCTTGCTCAAGATTATCAAGATTCGGCTCGAGGGGGCAAAGGGTATATGGCCTGAAGAGTTGCCAAGCATACCATGGGTATACAGGACAATGGCAAGGACGCCTACAAGAGAAACACCATTCCGGCTAATGTACGGAAGCGAAGCAGTCATACCAACCGAGGTCGGATTCACAAGCTATAGGGTGCATAACCACAATGAGAGCAAGAACGAAGAAGCCATGCATCTACAACTTGACCTTGTAGATGAAGTCAGGGCGGTGGCAAAACAAAGGCTAGCACGATACCAGGACCGCATGGTTAAGTACTACAACTCCTGGGTCTGACACAAAGACTTCCAGGTTGGAAATCTCATCCAAAGGAAAATCATGGGCACTGCAAGAGACCTCACCCAAGGGAAGCTCAGCCCCAATTGGGAAGGACCCTACCAGATCACTTCATAGCAAAGGAAGGATGCTTACCACCTAGAGACGTTAGACGGACGGAAGTTGCTACATCCATGGAACACCAAGCATTTACGGAAGTACTACCAATAGAGAAGACGACATGGAGAACGATGGCCCCCTTTTTTATTTACAGTTCACCATAACAAATTTTAGTTATACTCCTCAGTTTTATCATTCACTTTAGTTTTTGCAACAATACCTTTTTTCCTTTTAAGCCCAAAGGGTAGGATTTTTTCTTTTTAGAACTACTTTTCTCTACAAATGCATGACAATAAGAGGAGCTTATTCAAAAATGGCTGAAGTTTCTACTTACAAATTTATAGTTCTCAAAAAGTGAACGGCCTTAAGTCCACCAAAGGTGGATGACTAAGTTCACAAAAAATGGATGATTTAAAGTTCACAAAGGTAGTGGTAGAGGCATGCCCCTTAGGGTAACAAAAGCCGACGGTCTTATCAAATGGACAAGACTATAAAAAATGACAATGTCATTAAGTCGATAACATGGACAAGGTTATAAAGCCGAAAGGCTTATAGAAATGATAAGGTCATTAAGTCCATAACATGAATGAAGCTATAAAGCCGACGGTCTCATCAAATGGACTAGACTACAAAAATTGATAATGTCATTAAGTCTGTAACATGGACAAGGTTATAAAGCCAACGGGCCTATAAAAAAGATAAGGTCATTAAGTCCATAACATGGATGAAGCTATAAAGCCGACAGTCTCATCAAATGGGTGAGATTATAAAAAATGACAAGGTCGTTAAGTCCATAACATGGACGAAGCTATAAAGCTAATAGGCCTATAAAAAATGGCGTTTTCATCGAGTCTATAAAGTGGACGAGGTCATAAGGTTAACAACACGCTCAAATGCCAAGGGGTAAAACTCATAAAATCGACGAGCTTATCAAACTCAAGGGATAAGATAGACGAGCTCAAAAAGAACATAAGTTGCACGAGCCTGTGCTGACGGATTTTTATAACAAACAAGTCCATCCTTAAAGATAACTAGTTTCCCAGGACAGATGGGATTGCATGTCGACGAATCCATTATAGGCATCCAATACACAACGCATCAACAAGTGACAGGCAGAAAACAATGGAAGTAACATGCCATATAATAAAGATAAACTATTTACAAATAAAAGCCCAAAAGCAAAGGGGCACTTAAACATTGTTTGCAAAATAAATGAAATACGCATAAAGCAAAATCAGGTAGCAGGAGCATCAACAAGGTTCCCATCATCTTTTTAAGACTCAGAATTTTCAACATCTACAAACACCGCTAGAGGGTTGGAAGTGGAAGCATGAGGAGGATTGGCAGCAAGTTGGGCTAGAACGACAACACTGTCATCCTTGGGAGGAAGATTAGAATCAGGGGAGCCGTCACCTTCATCAACAACGACGTCACCAATGGGCGATATCGGCACAAGATCATCCATTGTAATCCCAGATAGATCTAGATCTGGGAAAGCTGACACAACTTGTTTAAGGCAATCATCAAACCCAGTGCCATAATAATCGGCACAAGAGTCAATAAATGATTGCAACGTCTTAAAGTTTTGGACAGCGTCAGTCCCAGCCGTCTCCACCTTTTTGCATAAAGCCGTCACCTCTTTTTGCATCATCTCCTTCTGACAATCTGCCTCCTCCAGCTTCCCCTTTGTCTCATTTAACTCATTATTTAGAGTACGGATGGCATCCTTATATTGCTCGTGCTCATTCATCAAGTTTGCATTATACTTCCTAACCCAGCTGCAGACCCCCTCCTTGGCAACACAACGGTCCTGAAGGGCCTTAACATGCACCAAGGCCCGAAAAGGATACAGGCGTCAGTCAAATGAATCTAAAAGAGACGGAACCAACTTAACCTGAGAAAGTAAGCATACCCTAGCAAGGTCGAAAAGAACCGACGCCCCTAAGTCCTCCGTCCCTAATTGATTGCAGGGCCCTATATTTGTCGGCTTTATGAAGGACTCCACTTCCTCAACGGCATAGTTCTTATGGGTCAAAAGGCAACGAGGTCCCTCGATGACGGGACCAGATAAAGTCATTACCCCTTTTCCTGCACCTTGGCTTGGCTTAAGGGGTGACTTCTTCTTAGGAGGCACGTCCCTTGGAGTGATGACAACCTTTTTGGAAGGATAGTCATCCTTCCCATCAGGCTTCCTTTTTGAGACCTTAGAGACAGTCTTGGGGGCTGACGAGGATCCCCCCTCTGTTTCCTTCGCCTTCTTCTCCTCCTCCTTTTTGCGGGCCATGGCAACCCTCACCCTTTGTCTAGTAGATTCCATCTCTGCACAAAATAACTAATGTTAAGTACAGTAGACGGGATAAGCAAACTGACGGAGGTAATAAAGAGTTCACTTAAGTAGACGAGAAAATTCATCCAACCTATGAACTTCAACCATCGACTCTGGACCCCCGCAATACAAGTGAATAGTGTCAAGGGTAATCAAGTCCCTACACTTTCGTTGCTCCAATAGGATTTCAAGAACCCAACGGATGAATGCCTCTTGCACGGCAGTTATTAGTGGACGGGCGTAGATTGGAAAAAAGAGACAAAATGACGACATTAAAACACTAAATGGAGCAATAAAAAGCTAAAAGCTGACAATGTTAGAAGCAAAACAAAAGCTGTCGGTGTTAAAACTAGAGGCTTTAACTAGTGCCCAGTTATTATCAAAACCACGAGGTATGGTAACCCAGTCTTCTGAGCGGCATACCCAATCAGACCCCCTCAATGAAAAAAGTATCTACTTTTCCAACTCTTGTTGGAATCTGGCATGTCAGATACAAGTCTTAATTCCTTCTCCCTAACGGAAAAATGATAAGTTCCTTTAGATGAAACGATTTGACGAGGTTTGTAGCAATAGAAGAACTCATCTAAGGAAAGCTGATGGTTCCTACCGCTCAGACGACCCCACAAAACCTCCGCTCCAATAAAAGTCCTCCAAGCATTGGGGGCAATCTGGCTGACGGATAGCCCCATAAAGTTAACTATCTGACGGTGCAAAGCCATCAGTGGTAGCCTTAATCCAGTTGCAAGCACGACGTCATACATGCCGACGTCTGTGGTCCTCCCTATATAGGACTTTTCCTTTTTCCTAAGAAGATGGTTTGAGATGTGGTTTGGGATTTGGAAATGGGTATGTAATTCCTTAAAAACCCTATCACTCATTTTAGGCAAAAATTTGTTGACGGCCCAATCCTCAGGAAGGATGAAGGGACGGTTTCCTTCAAGACTTATTGAAGCCTCTTCATAGGACTCCTCATCGCTCTTATCCTTGTCCTTATCTCCATCACTCTTTCCCTCCCTTTCATTCTTACCTACTACTTTCTCCTCAACTCCCTTAACGTAACCTTCTACATCATCACCAGGAGATTGGGCTAACGTTTCCCTTTCTGACGACCTAGAAAAACCGTCAGACTCTCGACCTGAACCAAAAACTTTGTCGTAGCCCGCTCCATCGTGGACTTACGAGTGTTCACTCGACGCATCACTTGACATCTGACTACCTACAAGTGACGGATCCATTCTAAGTACCTAAATTGATGTCCTTACTAAGAAATTGTTCAGCTAGAGCAAAAATACGAAGAAAGAAGGAAAAAAAACTTACGGGTGAATAAGCCTTGGAGGAAGGAGCGGCCTAAAAAGTAGAGGCGGTAGCAACAAATGATGAATCAACAAAGCAGACGAAAGCGAAGGCAATGAGTTCTCTCTTTTGAAATATCAGCAAGGTTGAAATAAAAGAATGAGGAGAAGGATACGCATTATATATAGGAGGAAAAATGCATGGGAGACAAAGCAACACCCTCGTCTAGAAACGAAGCCAACGAGAGTGCGCCATGTGTCCGAGCATTAAATGGCTGGCGGCTCGAGGAATTACCCATAAATGATTTTCCCACTCCTCTGGACCAAAAGATAGTTAACTAATAAAAACTTAACTACATAACCCATCAGTTTAAAACAACAAGGATGTGGAGTAGAGGGTAGCTAATAAGGATAAAAATAGTACTTACTCATATAGGGCATAAGCTGACGGCTTCAAATAAAGCCATCAGGCACAAGCTGACGTGTATAGGTAAAACCGTCAGCTTCCTTTGGTAGGAGTCAACAAACGATGTTCTAATAAGGGCAATGAGGGGAGTCCTCAAGGCGCACCTAAAGGTTGACGACATCAATAAGCTGACGCCAGTAAGGCTGAAGGAAGTAGGATTAGCTGACAACCCTGATGCATGTTTACTAGCTACACACGATTGCATATATAAGGAAATGCCTTGCCCTCCACGTTTGAAGCTACTCAAAGGATTCCTATAAGAAAAAGATCCCACCAAATGTGCCCAAGAAGACTCTTCTAAGGAAAAGACTTCCATGTCAAGGAAGAGATGTCAATCCTCTACTACTATAAAAGCCCCAATACCCTCACTAGCCAAGGTATGCATAATTTATCCCTCTCTAGCACTCTAGAGTTGTAAGAAGTTCTAACTTGACCTTCGGTGGGTATTTAGCCAGCACCAAACCGGTGCTCTCTGTTAGGTCTTCTCTCTTTGCTGTACAGGTATCGTTATGAGCGTGCGAAGATCATGTGGCTCACTGGTGATATTTACGACATCATCAACTTTAATTATCACTTATGTTATAGTATTTGCCTAAGCTAACCAAATAAACCAAATGGAAATATATTTTTAACATCCATATCCAAAAGAGAAAAATATCCATATTGAAATTCATTAGAGTTCAAAGTCACTACATATTATATTAGTCAAAATACTTTTTTTCCTAATCATATTCATCACTACCTAATCAAAATCATCAAAATCATCTCCATAGTCCAGGTCAATGAAGTTATCATCTTCATCAACTTGCAAAATCATTTCATCATTGACATCTTCTTGTATATCTTCTTCATCATCTCCAACATCCACTATCTCTTCTGGTTCTTCAACTTTAATAACTTTTTCTTTACTTTCCTTTTTGACATTCAATTTTCTTGGACCTATAAAAATAATAACAAAAAATATATATTGTCAAAATTAGCATTTTATTCATAATATAGGAAAGAAAATTTCAATCTAATATAAATCTATACCTCTCTTTCTTTTTCTACTACATCCTTCCTCATTAACTTCAAAACATTCATGAATGTCCATCCATGAAGTATCCTCTGGCAAGCAAGGGTCTTCCTTTTTGGTAATCCATTCATCATCAAATTCCATATCCGATAGACAAATTGGATCATATGAGTCATCATTCTCTTCCCTCTTTATTTGTCTCAACTCTAAATTAATATTATAGTTTACAAACACCAAAGCATTCACTCTTTGTTGCTCAAGATGATTTCTTTTTTTGGTATGTACATGATCAAAAGTACTCCAATTTCTTTCACATCCCGTTGCACTACAAGTTAGGCTTAAGATACATATAGTTAAGTTTTGAAGCTCTTTGCAATGTACTCCATAACTTTCCCACCACAATGCTATATTGCCAACAAAAGAAATTGTAAGGGCTACAATATAATTATTATAAGAAAAAATAAAAAAACTACATTAAGATAATGATGATAATCAATAATAATGATAATATCAATAGCACTTACCTGGTTGCTTCTTTATTCTTGTAAGTATAGCCATTTCTTTTCCAAACAAACCCTCAACTTTATCAAATTTCTCCAATTATAGATCAATCCTACACCTCTCCAAAGCTGTAGGACTCATCCTTTCAATCACTTCATAGAGTCCAACCCTCACTTCTTCACTTGCAACAAAGTTGGGATCAAAATGAAACCTATCACAATTTTATATCTTAGAAATAAATATGCATACAAAATATAAAGATTAAGATTAAAATATATAAAAATTCAAATAATAAACTTACTTAGACATAGACATAGGATTCGCTTATTTTGCTAAAACTGAAAACTTTTTACTGAAAGTACTGTAGATAAATGTAAATGTTAGTTAAAATAATACAATGAGATCCATAAATAATATCAAAAAGTGCAGTGAAACTTATGAATAATAGTAAAAATAAGTTGAATATTAAAATAAGTTGGCAAAAAATAAACGTATTTCTAATTGGGTGGCTAATAATGGAATTAAAATATAAATTTAGGAAATAAAATCTAAATTCTAAAATTTTAGTGTATAAAATTTAAAAACTTTCAAACTTTAAGAGTGCAATTGTACTTTAGCCATACTTGTACTAGGCATCAATGATTTCATATTTTTACTATAATCTTGCATTATTTTTGATCTATTACTATTTTTTTGTAAAATTTCAATGATTAGTTTTTGTTCCCATATATAATATGCACGCATGTATATTATATTTTGAATAAACAAATATATATATTCATTTTAACTTGGAATAAAAAGTTTCTTTAAAATTAATTAAAAAAAAAACTTAGAATACTGTATATGAGATAAATACATACTTTTATTTTTGGCTAAGTGAATGTAAAAATATAGGAAACATCATATCCTTCATTAATTTTTTGTATATTCTAATTGTATTCAATTTTTAAGTAGTTGATTTTTTATAACATCTAATAAGATTATATTGCCAAGAATTAACCTTGTTGCTCATTGACACTTTGAATTCTTAGGGTGGTAAAGGAGGGAAATTGAGCCAAATATTAAAAGTTCAAAATTGTTCATTTAATTTTATTTCAGATGTGAGTTGAGCTCGAGCTCAACTGAATCAGCAAAACCTTCAATTTTTTTTTTTTTTTTGGTTAAAGAATAAACTTTACTTTCACACTAATGAAAACTCAAATGAGTGACTAAAATTAAAATAATATATACGTGTATATATATATATATATATATATTTAAAGCCAAAGTTGAGAGAAAATTGAATTAGATTTCAAATTAGATTTTAATTATGGAATAATTTTAGCCCCTGTATCTCAACAAACCTTTAATTTTTGTGCCAAGGTGTGAAAACCAAATAAACACAATAACAACACTCACTCTTAGTTTCTATTTCTCTATCAAAAAAAAAAAAAAAAAAAAACTCTTAGTTTCTATTTCTAATTGTGGCAGAACATTGCAATAATTGAGAATTTCAATTTTATTTTTAATGAATACAATGAATTTGGCCTATATACGGCGCGGCAGGCATAGTTTCGATGCTTAGCTTCTTCATGCTTTAAAGAAAATTCCTGTAGTCATGTTTACCAAATGCAAGTTTTCTCTTCGCCAGGAGGCAGGAGGAAATGCACATGTTCTTCTTAGACACAAAGGACATACAGTTGCATATTTGCATTTACCCCGATTCATTTTGTGGTACAAATCTTGAATTACAGGGCCCGAGTACTTATTATTATTATTATTATTATTGCTAAATTGGAACCTTTTTTTTTTTTTTTTTTATGATGGGATAAATTAGATAATGGTCACAAATTGCAAGAGGAAGGGAAAGGGGAAATGAGTGTATAAGGGGAAAAATTGACATTTGCCCTTAATTTACAAACTATGCAGCAAAGTGCCTATGTTTTGAAACTATTTAGCAAAATGCTCATGTTTTTTAAACTCGATTTTGACAAAATCGAGTTTTGTGTAAAATTTGATATTCTCAAAATTGAGTTATATGTATATTTTTAAGTGGAACTTGACATTAACAATTTTGAGTTCCACTTAAATTTTAAAAAAAATTTAAGTGGCAAAATATACATAAAACCTAACATTAGTAATGTCGAGATTCAATTGTAACTCAATTTTGTTAAAATTAAGTTTAAAATACAGGATCGTTTTGCTAAATAGTTTTAAAACATGGACATTTTTCTGCATGGTTTCTAAATTAGGACAAATGGCCACTTTTCCCGTGTATAAGAAACCAATTTTACACAAATGCCCACATAATAAAGTAACTTATATATATATATATATATATATATATATATATATAAGTCTATCCCATTTATACCTTATTACATGGTAAGTGATCTACAACATACATGTTCTTGTATTGTATACCATCATATTAATTTGTTCCAGGTAACACTACTCACCATTTTGTGATGTTATCATTCATCTTGATCCGGCACCACTTGTGATTACATTTTAACACTTACTTCCGGAACCACCATAGGAAGAAAAAACTTCGTCGTACCAATAACATGGTAAGACTTAAATATGTTATAGATTTTAGCGTGTATCAAGACTTATACTTTTTTTTTTGGGCCGAGTACATATAATTCTATAATTGGAACAGGTACAATTTTAACCTGGATGTCTTAGTTGTTAAAAAAAAAAACTATCTGATAATTTATAAGAATCTTGATAATATGAGAATTTGTGTTTGCATTAATTATTGAATTCATAACGATCTCTGTTATATACATGATGAAACAGAGTTTAACTAATAAAACACTAACCCACCTTACACTTCTTCCTTGTGTGTGTGTTTGTTTCTTAAAAGAAAGTGTTAGGTTCTAAAATTTAGAACAGTTGGCAAATCGTGAACACAAACTTGTCTAGATATAGATCTTAGAGTCTATAGGTATTAGACAATGCTCAAGGTGATTCAAGTCAAGATTCAAGAACATACACGTTGCAGGAAGAAGATTTCATAGTCTGTCCAGTTTGATCAATCGAAAGATAGGCTTGATCGATAGAAAGCCATATTTGCAGAATTTTAATTAAACCTAAACAGAAGTTCAAGCCTATTAAGGATTAGGGTTTTAGATCTACTTCTCCTAGTATATAAAGGAAACCGTAAGCACATTTTTATAAGGCTTTTTAGAGAGAGAAGAGAGTGCCTCTTTTGTAGATCTAGGGTTTTGTACCCAAAAGCTCTCTTATGTCTTCTACCAATGTTATTTCTTGAAAAATCTCAAGATCCGGTGTTGTAGAAGTTGCTGCCTTCTCTAGTCATCAAAAGTGCTGATAATCTAAACCTTCAAGAGTGGTCTTGGGGTCACAAACAAGAGAGTTTGTGTTGCTAAACCTTTGAGTGGGATCTCAAAGTCACAAACGTGGGTGTTTGTGTTTTGCATAGGCCAAAGAAAGAAGGAGTCCGTGGTTTCGGAGCTTGCACGTAATCGTGTCAGTAAGTTTCTACTTGTGGGTAGCAATAGGATATTAGTGGTCTAAGTTGTTATTGTAAAACTTAGATTCTTTCTAGTGGATTTGCTTTTTACCTTGAGGATGACTAAGTTAAATCTTTCCCAGGTTTTTTATCAGTTTGGTTTCCTGGGTTATCATATAATTGTGTTTTTTATTTTCCACCGCTATACTTTGATATGATATATTTGTGTTAACCTAGATTTGTTAATTTGACTAAGTAATCACTTGGCTAATTATCTAGGTTAATTTGATTATGGTTTTAAGGGGTCTAAAAACTAACAAGTGGTATCAAAACGGGTAGCTCTTCTGTTTTAGACCTTTTGATCTAAGAGCTGATCCTTGACCCTTGTTGTCATGGATAATTTGAAGTGTCTTTTTTATCATGTTTCTGCTCATGCTTCTGTTGATTTTATTGATGCCTGTGAAACTCTTCGTAAGGAAATATTGAAATCTATGAAAATTACTAAGAAATTCAAGGAAGAGTTAAAATTGGCTAATCTTGAAAAAGAGGAATTGGTTGCTAGATTAGATGAATCTAATAAAAAGAATAAATTTTTGAGAAAACAAATTTCCTCTCAAGATGAGAAGATGAAAAGTTTGGAACAAGAATTAGTTGAATCTAAAGCTAGAATTGAAAATTTGACTTGTATTAAGTCTGCTATTGATAACAGAAGTGTTTTTGTCTCTCTTAAGTTTAAAACTGAGAAAGTTTATATCCCTCTTTTTAAGAGGAATAATAAAGAAAAGACTTATTTTGTTAGGTTAGACAAAGGTAAAAGTTCTGATGTAGACACTGAAGTTTCTAAACCTATGTCTAAACCTACTGTTAGAGAGCATAATAAATCTCTTTTTGTGCCTACTTGTCACCTTTGTGGTGTTGTTGGTCATATTAGACCAAATTGTTCTTTGTTGAGGCAAAAACCAAAATTTGAGATTAGATTTGTTGTTAGGAGTACTGATGTTCCTAATTTTGTTCATGTTTGTCATTTTTATGGTGTCTCCGATTACATTCGTCCTAATTGTCATAAACTAAAATTTAAGCATTCTATGTTTCAGTCTAGGATTTGTCATGACATTTCTTTTGCCATAAGTCCATATAAATTGTTTCATATTTTTTTGAAAATTTTGAGCTTGTTGGCTTGTGAAAGGAATTTGCAGGATTTTAATCTTTCTTAGAAGATTGGTGTAATCCCTTAAATACACTTTGCTTCACATGGATTTTTACCTACAAAGCCGAAGACTCGTGCTATATGGGTGAGAAAAGATTCTTTAAGGTAAGTGTTGTTTACTTGTCTAATTTAATTCTTTCAATTGTTTGTGGACATGTTTTGTTTTTGTTTTTGGTTGTTTTGTTTTTTAAGTTTTTTTTTTTTTTTAAAAAATCCAAAAACATTGAAAATTTTCAAAAAGACAGAAATATTTTATTTTGAGTCTTGTTTTATTTTTCTTAAGGATTACATAAATTATGATATCTCTCTTGATTTAGAACATACTTGAGACTATGGGGAGAAACTTGGATAGTATGTGTTATATAAGTGCTAAGCTATTTCTGATTTTGTGTGAGTATGTAGTAGTTTGTACATGTACTCATGGGTTAATTAAGAAATTGATATTTCTTGTTTGTGTACCCTCTATAGCTTAGTTAAGCACTGTCATGCATTGCATTTGCATTGTTCATTTAGCATAATCTGTGTTTTTTGTTTTTGGTCATAAATTTAATGGCACTAATCCTAAAACCTTCTTCCCGTTTTTGGTAAATATACCTTCCTAGAAAGGCATATTCCCAAAAGTGGGCTTGGTGGAATACCAAATCTAGGTCATTTCCCACCTCCACCAAACCACACCCTGTACACCACATCGATCATGGGCCCTACTCTCGTGCATGGCTAGGATGCAGAAGAGCAATGCCCAGGCCTTGCCTTACTCACTTGCCTTGCTACTTTTGTCTTTTCTCTAATTTTGTTTTCTTTCTCCTTCATGCTTTTTCTACCGCTACTGCTTTTGCTATCTTTCATCATGTCTCTTATTAGAGATGGATTTGGCTTTTTATCCTTTTATACACAATTATTTGGGCCTTTCTTGCTCTTCAGTCTTCTTGGTGGGCCTTTTGGCCTTACTTTCTATTGGGCTTTTGGATTACTATCCAACCTTTTAAAAAATGGGCGTTAACATTAGTCTCCTAAGCATGTGGGTTGTTTTACAATTCACATGTGAATATCTCACTTATCGTCTTTCACATGTTTTTTGAATAATGGTCCCCATATATTCTCTTCCTTTTTATTTTCTTCTTCTTCTTCTCATATGCCATGAACAAATCTATTTAATGGGCTGCTTCCTTTAGACCACGCTTCACTTTTTTTTTTTTTCATTGTTACTCCTATGGTAATCCATACATTAGTTCACTTCCATTTGTCTCTTCTCTTTAAGGGTGTGGGCGTAAGCACCCGCAAACAGTGGTGTCATCCTCGCGATGGGAAGTACACCTTAGCCTAGGTTTGATCCTGTGCGCGCATGTGGGGTTCCAAAATCTATGAAGGACAAGTTTTTTGTATTAAAGACAAAGGTTTGGAATGAATCCCACATCGTCTGGGACTTATTCCAAACCCCTATTTTCTCAATACAAACAACCATACATGGTACCTTTTTCACAAACATATGGAAATCCTAAGGGAAAACACTAAGATTCACTAAAAATAGTGAATCAAAGAGGCACTTTTTCATAAAACATCGTCAATTTTCTTTTGGTTGGAGCCTTTTTTGGCCTTGATCTTTGAGTTTAAGATTACTTATATTTGACTGAGGGGAACGGTCAAAAATCAAGTTTGAAGAGCTTTTGTGTTTGAGGTATTGGTCTAAACTTTCTTTTTTCTTTTCTTTCTTTTTATATACTTTAATCTTTTTACTTTGCTTTATTTTATTATTATTATATGTTTTTATATGTTTATGTAGTTTAGGTTTGTGTTTTATAGCATGTTAGATTTATAGTTTTGAAGCCTTGCTTTGTTTGCTGTGTTGCTAGGGTTTCTGGGGAGGATTCCACGTGCACATAATCCTGCTTGCTTATGCAGGCTTGATTATTCATACGCAGGCTTGTTCATGCATGCACATGATCCTGCCCAAAAACCTTAACCCTAGTTTTTCTAATTTTGTTTCTGATTTCATATGTAGTACTTTTGTTTTAGATCCTTCTTATATATTCGTAACTTTTGAGCTTCTTTTGCATATGTTAGTTTCTTTGTTTGCCTTTCACATCTTAAATTAGGGTTTATCTTGTATTTTCCTTGTTTCAATGCCATGAACACTCATTCACATGTTCATGCATGAATGACATAGGTGGTGAGCTACTGTGAGGTAAGTGAGGTAAGTCATGCATTCATATGGACATGCATTTGTTTGAGATATAATCTTATTTTAGTTTGATGATATGATGATTTGAATAAGTATGCTTGCGTTCTTAATGCTTTGGGTGATAACATGATTTGTTTTTTTTTTTTTTTTTTTTTTAATGTTGATCTAATGTTCACATGTTGCTGCCTTGGATAATGTAACATAGTGTGATGAGAAGTATGCTAAATGAATGTTAGGTTGACATGAGATGCTATGCTAGATGAATGCTAGGTTGATTTGAGAAGCATGATAGATGTGTGTTAGGCTTAAGTTGTGATATGCCATGATAGATGAATATTAGGCTTTGGTTGATTTCCATGATAGATGTATGATTAGGTTTTTAGGATGATTGATGCCACATTGTATGGTTAGATATATGTTAGTGTGTGTATGAGTTAGAATGTAATATTGAGTGTGCATTTAATATGGTTAAGATATAAGACACAATGAGAAGAAGCCAGCCTTAGGGTTGAGCAGTTTTAGGTGCCTAACACCTTCACAAGACCATACCTGAACTCCAAACCCATATATCTGGTAGTAAGATAAAAAAGGTCATTCCTCAAAAGGATGCTACATATATGGTTTTTAGACCAATGCAAAAACTAGGTGGCGACTCCCCCCATTGTAACCATAGTGGCGACTTCGTTGGGGATGATGAGTTTAATTCCTATGTGTCCTATGTCTTAATCTTAATAAAGGCATATTCAATACTTGTTTGCACACACATTCACTTGGTTCTATTGTCCCTTTACCTCGATTAATGATGAGGGGGAAGATGGAAGGCTCCATTCGGGCCAAATTTTTTCGAAGCTCATCCCACCAACCTATAATCGGTGCCATTTCCTATGATGGGCTTTGAGTAAGTTAAAGGTTTGCCACCAATCCACGAATGTCCACTTAAGGCCTTGGTTAGAATCATGGTCTATCTAGTTGTGAGTGACATACTTATCTATCCCTTTAGCCTTAAGGAGCTTACCCACACTTAGAGAGATCCTAGATCCTATCAACAGAGGGTACCCTTTTATATATCTCTTGTTTTTTAATCATATATCTTGTGATCCCCTAATTCTATAGGACAAATAAAAGATGAAAAAATGGAAGGATGACCCTAAAGTTATGGCATACCCTAAGACATTTGGGATAAAGGAAAAGAAGTTCTCATATGTAAGAGGCTTGTCCCTAAATCCAAGGGTATATCTTAACTTGAAAGGTTCATAAGGCCATAGCTTAATTGCTATCATAAGCCTAAATCAAAAAAGCCCTTTTGAAAAAGAGGACTTTGGGCCTAAGATAACAAGTATGCTATGGACTTAGCATCCAAAATCCTACAAAGTCAATACGAATTTCCCTAATCTTAGACTTCTTTGTTATATGCCTAGGCCCAAAATGATGAGAACTTCATGGACCTTGAGAGGAAGGCTACAATATATTATAGCTAGAGGGCTACTTCAAAAAAAATGATGATAATAATAAAATAAAAAGAGAAGGGCCCAAAGGTGATGAATATATTGTAAGCCCATGTTTGAGACAAAAGGTTTAAAATCTCTAAGCGCATTCTAATGAAAGCCAATGAGAGCTTCATTGTAAATGGACCAAAACCCAATGAAACAAGGGGCAAGTCCATGAAAGGAAAGGGAGTGGCTTTGTATTTGGGCCTTTGTTAAAATGGAATCAAAGACTTTCTAAGAACATTTAAAAATCTAAAAGGAACCTTTAATTGGGACATGAACTTAATAAAAATGGGACTTCTTTTCAGGCACCATTGCACCGTCAAGGCCAAGAAAACACTTCCCCACTCCAATTTGGATTCGAGAAAAGTATGGAAGGTGCTTAGTCAAGATTGAGGACACGCATCAAGAAGTATTGTGTAAAGTTGTGATTTACATATTTGTATTTTGTTGGCTTTTATTCCGTATCAAATTTGATTGTAATTTTATTCTATCTTTTGTACCCTATATTTGTTATGGGAATTTATTGTAAGGGTTGTGTGATAGTGAAAGAGAGTGTGAAGACTCAAGCTATTGAAGAATGAAGTGTTTTCGCAGGTAGCTCGCGACTTAGCATCCTACGAAATAACTCATGTGCCCTGCACATGCTAGAATGCGTAGAGTCAGGCCAGATGGAGACAGCTATGTCTCGTGAGTATCTCGTAAGGCCATCCCGTGAGACACCCGCGAGACATTCTGTTCTGCCAGCCTGTCTAGTCTGATACACACTTTCTGTGCCTACACTATTTATACCCACATTACCCACAAATGTAAAAGAGAGCTTCTGAGAGAAAACCCTAGCTAAAACACTTGAGAGTTAGAAATTGTTCATCCAACAATTCTCTATACCTTTGTTTATGGATTTTCCTTATCTCCTACCTCTCCATTTCCATATCATTGAGAGGTCAATGCCGAAACACTTACCACACCTTTTGAGAGTGTCCAGTGAGGTTTTGGTGCTACTGGGAAACATTGGAAGAAGCCAAGGATGGCAGATACAACATGGAGCTTGTTGCGGGATCCAGAAAGCTAGACAAGACACGGTTCCGAGAAGCCTTGTTGGAATAGGAGCTTGGAGGGCTTAGGTACAAAGGATAGATTAGGCTTGGAGGGTCTCTTGCTTACCCATGTATCCCAACTAATTGTCTAGTGGATCGATTACCGCTTGGAGGGCGGCGGAGAGGTTTTTCACCGAGTTCTTCAGTTTCCTATTCGATAACACGTCTTGATGTTATCTGTGTTTGCATCTCTCTTCTTTACTCTTGTTCATTTCATTTTACTGCTGTGTTGCTTTAAATATGGATTAGAGTAGCTCTCTTGCATGTTTGCTTGCGTTTACACTATTCCGCACTTAGTATTAAGTTAGTGTAAAATCAACCAAGCTGTAATTTGAATTAGGGGTCTAAACGAGCTCTTGTGTTTTTTACACATTTCAAGCTTTCAATTGGTATCAGAGCAGGTACACTCACTGTGGTTTAAATACCTGAGTGTGTCCTTGACCCCGTTTTGAGATGGACCGGTCTCAATCTTTGAATATTCCACCATTCTTTGATGGTAATAACTACGCTTTTTGGAAAGTCCGAATGAAGGCATTTCTATGTTCAATAGATGATACTGTTTGGTATGCCGTAGAAGTAGGTTGGACTAGGCCCGAGACTGCTAAATCCACTTGGGATAAAGCAGCACTTGCGGCAGCTAATGCTAATAGTAAAGCATTGAATGCTATATTTTGTGGTGTTTCTTCAGATGAGTTCCACAGGATTTCTCACATAACAGTAGCCTGTGAAGCTTGGGAGATATTGGAGACCACCTATGAAGGAACAAAGAAAGTCAAGGACACAAAGCTTCAGATGTTAACCACCAAATTCGAAGAGCTTAAGATGGGAGATGATGAGTCCTTTGATTCATTCTATGGAAAGCTCAACGAAATTGTGATTGCGATGCTCAATCTTGGTGAGAAGATTAAGGATGCTAAGGTGGTGAGAAAAATTTTGAGGTCCCTACCGGAAAGCTTCCGAGCGAAAGTTATAGCTATAGAAGAGAGTAAAGACTTGGATGAGATCAAAATCCAAAAGTTAATCGAATCTCTTCAAACATATGAGCTAGGACTGCCTTCTCATAAATCGAGCAAATCCCTTGCTCTTAAAACCATCACCGAGGGAATGGACAACCCCTCTAAAGAGGATGATGTGGAGAAGGAAGTAGTTTTCCTTGCAAAGAACTTCCGAAAATTTCTAAAGATGAGCAATAGTGGGAAGCCTTTCAACAGAGGAAAGTTTTCATCTCCCAAGGGAGATAGGAAGGAATTTAGGAAGAAAGATGGGAATGACTCTTAATCCTCTCAAGGAATCACGTGCTTCGAGTGCAATGGACATGGTCATGTCAAGAGAGAATGTCCTAATTATTTGAGAATGAAGGGTAGGGTATATGCCATAACTCTTAGTGATTCGGAGTCTTCCAATTCAGATTCGGAGGGCGGCTGTGATGAAGAAGGGAACTACTCAGCATTTATGACTATTGCTCATGTTGAATCTTCAGAGGATTCGAACTTGTTTGTACAAGAAATTGGGGATCATAGTGATGAAGAATCAGTGGGAGTTGTCGAAGAATCTGATGCTGAAGAAGATGAAAACACAGCCGGCCTTCAAGAGAACTACAACTCACTCCTTGAGAAATCAGGAGAGTATACAAGGATAGCCAAGGCAGCCGTAAAGAAGATGAAAAAGGCAGATGAGGACTATAAAAGTCTTTTAGCGCGGTATAAGGTGGCCAAGTGTGAGATAGAAACGATGAATGGTGAGTTGCCCGAAGCTTATTCAAAAATCAGATTTCTTGAGCTAGAGGTAGTGCAAGCAAATGCCAAGATAGAGAGGGTATCCACAAAGAAGCTAGATGATGTTATTTCATCTCAAATCCAGGTTGGGATATACCGGAGGGAGTAGCTCATTGGCCAATGTCACCAAAGAAGTGAAGTTTGTGAAGGCCAGAGAGCCGGTTGTAGTTGCCTATACTCCTGAGAAAGTAAAGGATGAAACGAAAAAGAATGTGGCTAACCAACGGGTGCTGAACAAGTCTCGTAACCAATCAGTGGTTAGAACTGAAGCCAAAGGAAGACTACCTTTAAAATCACAAAGAGATCTGAGAATGAACCATGTATGTCATTATTGTGGACTTCAAGGGCACACCAGACCTAATTGTCATAAGTTGAGAGCATTGAACAATCCTAAGGATTAAAGGTTAAGAGGACCAAGAGATAACAGGAGGAATTGGACTGTTGGGCAACCACGAAGTTAAAATGAAGATTCTGGTGTGATAGATATAATGAAGATGATTGAGGCATTCACCATATGTTTGGCGAACTTCAACAGCAAGTTTAAAGGTCACAAGTCACGTACCCAATCCTATAGGGATATCATCCCGAACGCACGAGACGTGTGGGTGAAGAGGGGTACTCATGCATGATTATTTCCTATGTCCATGCTTCAATACTTCCAATGCTTAGGATCATAGGTTCATGCATCATATCATGCATTGTTTTCTGTTTATAGCATGTCTTCTTTTACAAGCTATTTTGTGTTCTTTCAATTCTTGCTCTGTTTATGTGTGTGTAAAAATCCAAAACCACATAAAAAGTGAAAAATTCAAAAAGTTTGATTGCATTGTTTTCAATTCTTTCAATTCTTGCTCTGTTAATGGCGTAGTGCATTTACGAGCTTAGCTTGTTATGTATGCACATATATTTGTGTGGGAAAAATCTTGAAATCTATGTGTGATTGTTGTAAATAGATCTTCAAGCTTGTCATGAATGATTGGTCAATAGTATTGTTTGTCTTGATACTTGTATAGACTTATGCCTATATATCTTCCCACTTTTATTTTTATGTGTTTGCAAATAGAGCTCACAAATGTAAATCTCAAAATGAAAAAGAGATTATGAGCTGCAAAAGCCTGTCGCATATACTAGTATTTGACTAGGAAAAAGGGAAAGCAACTTTTTAAATTGAAATGTATGGTGCTCAAAAAGCCAAAGGCTAAATCACAATGTTGAAATATCAAAAATTTCAAGCACCGATCTCAAAAAGAGATGTATTATCCAAAAAGGATCATTCTCTTGTAGGAGGTTATATATGCTCATTTTTATAATTGAGATAGACTACTTGATTTCGTATTAGTTGTGTATGATTTGATTGAATTGATCATTGAAGCTTCACTCTGGTCTAAGGACTATTCCACACTTGATTCACACACACAACACACAAGTTTAATGTTCAATAAATATCTATTTCATTTGTGTGATTGTACATGTTCAAATGTGATGTGTGTGTGTGCTCAACCATATATGGATTAAACCAAAAAGATTTTTGTTCTTTTTGTTTGCTTTTGGAAGTGATTTGTATCACCCATGTTTTTCAAAGTTTTTCAAATTGTTTTTGTGTGAAAAACATGCTTTCTGGGTGTTTTCGTGACCCATTTCTTGTGTAAGCTCAGCTGGGAGTTAAATGGTCTAATTCTCAAGTTTTTCAGCTTTACACAGAGAGTTTCGCAACTGTTTCTCGACTGTTTCGCGAGTAAGGCTTACTAGCAAAATACCAGCGAGATACCAGCGAAATTTTCGTGGGAAGCTAACCAGCGAGATACCAGCGAAAATTTATAGATCAGCTTTTTAAAGGGCATTTTGTGAGTCATTTGTTTTAAATGTCTCCCATCCTCTCCCAAACCCCTATTTTAATGCTTCTACATTAAAACCTAACTAAATTCAAGTGTTTTTCATTCCATTAACATCTCTAAGGTAATCTTTAACTCTTTTCATTGATTTCGATCCTTAGATTATGTTTTTGGGAGTTTTATGTTCATAGTTGGGATTTTCTCAAATGGGAGTTGGAAAACTTAATTTTTGTCAATCTTTTTTATTGGGCTTTGTTTTAAATGATGATTTCCCTTGGTTGTTGGCCCCTTGTGGCAAAAATAACATGTATTTAGGCAAGATTTTCATATGTTCATGCATTGTTTAACATACATGTGTAGTGTGTGCACTCTATGTATTTGATAAAATGCCCAAATGGCATTTTGTTGTTGCTTTGGACTCCGATGAGTACCAAACTTTGGGGATCACCATAATTGTTCATGTTTATCATGTTTTGATCATTGGTGATGTGTTTTATGCACTTTGCCCCGTGAGTGCTTATTCATGCATTGGTCATGCATCTCACATGCACACTAGATGCACACTAAATGCACCTTGCTGCACACACTCTAACACTTGACATGTTTTGCACTTCACTCATGATAGTTAAGTCCTTTTAGACCTTTTAGCATACATAAAATGTTCTTGTGTCTACGTTATGCCTAGGTTGATATCATGATTCATCATCTTTAGCATGTCATGTTCTTTATGCTTTGTAGCATTTTTTTTGATGTTTTTGTCTTATGTTGGAGCTTCATTTTCTCATTCATCTTACACCCCTCATGCATCATATTTTACCGTTGTCATATCTTCTTTTCTTTCCCACCTTCCTCTTGATTCATTTGTCTATTCGTGACAAAAAGGGGGAGTATATACTTTCGTCATTTCTATATAACTCTTGTGCACATTCTTAAGGGGAGAAATTCTACCTTGTGCACATTTGTAGGGGGAGAAAGCCATAGGGAAGATGCATATACCAAGGGGGAGAAGACATTTTTTTTAGAAAACCTTGTTTTGCTTTATGCTTGTCTACTCGTTGCTTTATGGTGCTTTGATATGCTTTGTTGTTTTCATCGTATCGTGCTTGTGTGTTGAACATGCATACATCCTCATGCTTGTTTGGATGATCATTTGCTTTGTTGTATGATCATTGTGGTCATTTCCATATGACTGCCATGTGTTTGATCAAGTTACTCATATGTTTCACAACATGTTTACTTGATCGCATTTTACTTGTTATATTATACTTGTCCTTTTATCACTTGTTTTACCTTGAGGGTCTAATGTGTTTTGTGCAAGTGTTTCAGCTTATAGGTATATATGTTTCAAGTTCATCACAGCTCCTAAGATTCATGATAGGGGGAGTGATATAATAGGGAGAGAAAGAGAGAAAGAGCTTTGTGCTACATTAACTATGTTTGCTTTGCTCATAGTTCATGATTATGCTTAGCTATTTAAAATATTATGTTATGTTTACCTTATTGCTTTGTAGCATCTGTTTGTGACTTTCTCAATGCTTGTGTAGCATTTTGTGTACTTCTAGATATTGCTAATATGTCTTGAGTACTTCACACTTGTGCCCTTAGTAGGATTGTGTGATTGGACATGCAAGTAATCATAAGTGATTGCTTCGTTGTACATGTCCGGATGAACATTTACTTGTTATATGTTCATTGGAGTCATTCTTTAATGACTGCCCTTATTTGATCAAGTGTTTGTTTTCATGATATCTATTGTTTACATACTTGATCACACTTTGCTTGCTCTTGTTCATACCTTGTGTTCAACTTGTCATAAGCTTAATGACAGTTTTGTTTATGTGCGAGTGTTTCAGGTTATAGGTATAAACTGCAAGTGCTTCACAGTTTCTAAATTAGGTGTGAGTGAGTTTTGCCATTGTTCCCAAACTCACGTTTAAGTCTAGAGTCTGTTGTTATGGGTTTTGTCATGGAATAGCCAAAGGGAGAGATTGTAAAGTTGTGATTTACATATTTGTATTTTGTTGGCTTTTATTCCGTGCCAAATTTGATTGTAATTTTATTCAATCTTTTATACCCTGTATTTGTTGTGGGAATTTATCGTAAGGGTTATGTGATAGTGAGAGAGAGTGTGAAGACTCAAGCTATTGAAGAATGAAGTGTTTTCGTGGGTAGCTCACGACTTAGCATCCCGCAAAGTAACTCATGTGCCCTGCACATGCTGGAATGCGAAGAGTCAGGCTAGATGGAGACAGCTGTGTCTCACGAGTATCTCACGGGTAAGGCCTTCCTGCGAAACATTTTGTTCTGCTAACCTATCCAATCTGATACACACTTTCTGTGCCTACACTATTTATACCCACATTACCCACAAATGTAAAAGAGAGTTTCTGAGAGAAAACCCTAGCTAAAACACTTGAGAGTTAGAAATTGTTCATCCAACAATTCTCTACACTTTTGTTTGTGGATTTTCCTCATCTCCTACCCCTCCATTTCCATATCATTGAGAGGTCAATAGCCCAAACACTTACCACACCTTTTAAGAGTGTCCAGTGAGGTTTTGGTGCTGTTGGGAAGCATTGGAAGAAGCCAAGGCTGGCAGATGCAACATGGAGCGTGTTGCGGGATCCGGAGAGCTAGACAAGACACGATTTCGAGAAGCCTTGTTGGAGTAGGAGCTTGGAGGGCTTAGGTACAAAGGGTAGATTAGGCTTGGAGGGTCTCTTGCTTACCCATGTATCCCAACTGATTGTCTAGTGGATCGATTACTGCTTGGAGAGCGACGGAGAGGTTTTTCACCGAGTTCTTCGGTTTCCTCTTCGATAACACGTCTCAGTATTATCTGTGTTTGCATCTCTCTTCCCTACTCTTGTTCATTTCATTTTACTGCTGCGTTGCTTTAGATATGGATTAGAGTAGCTCTCTTGCATGTTTGCTTGTGTTTACACTATTCCGCACTTAGTATTAAGTTAGTGTAAAATTAACCAAGCCGTAATTTGAATTGGGCTCTTGTGTTTTTTACACATTTTGAGCTTTCATGTTGCAAGAAGGGGAATCATCTCAAGAAACAATGACCACCCCAATGGATGACACAATGGCACGAAAGATCCTAAAGGCTTTGGACAAACATGGTGATACCCTTAAAAAGATAGGGAGTTGCCTCACTAAGCTAGAAGAGACTAAATTGAAAAAGGCCGAACATGTGGAGGTTCTCGATGATGAAGAAGTGGAAGATTGGGATGAAAGAGACAAAGCTGATTATGAAAGGAACAATCAATTTGAAAAACTTAAAGTAGTCCTAAAAGGGCACACATTCAATACTAATCCATTGTCAATAAGCACCATTGGAACCTTGGCACCTATACACTCAATAATGATTTGCAAAGGCTTAGTATGAGTGGCTCCTTCGGGAGGATGTTCTTCGTCGGGAAAAGTAAGGAAAGGATTAGATTGGGCTTCCACTCCCCTGAGGGCCAACACTTCTTGTGGTGAAGATTCAGTAGGGACTTCCTTCCTTTTTAAAGTCTCTAAAAGAGCTTGACGGTGCTTGTGAGAGGACAATAAGCCCCATACAAACACGTGGGCTTGTGTTTTCTTTAATTGGATCAGAACCCTATCTTTCCCTTCCTTTCCTTCTTTTCCTTGAAGTTCAACGGGCTTGGATCCTTCCTCCATGTTCCTACAAGGATGATCTCTCTCCAAAAAAGATAGCTTGTAGTGTTTCCCACTTCTAGTGATGTTCATCACATTGTACTTTAGGGCCCTCTTCTTCAACTTGGATATTCTTTTAGGGAGTATCCCCATACGGCCTCCGCACCCTTCAAAATCTCATCATCGTCATGCCATATTCCTTGGACTTCTACCGCGTTAACCTTCACGGTTTCTATCAACTTTGAGTAATCCCACTTAATCTCCTCTAATTGCACCTAATTCTGATATATAGAAGGAGCCCTATGGTAATCGGGTAAGGGGTTCTTCCTAATGCAAGGCTTAGTAATGATATTTGGATTTGAGAGGGCTCTATTGTCTATTAGGTCTTATATCTCATGCTTAAGGCAGAAAAAAATGTTAGTTTTTTGGTCAAATTTCTAGTGGAAATGGCAATATTCATTGAGGTTGCAAGTAAGAGGCACGGGATTGGGCATAGGTGTGGGGTCTAGGGGTTTGATGAATCCTTTGGAGGTCAAGTTCTCATATGCTTGGGCAAGTGTCATTCCAAAGTTAAAGAATTCTCAGCATGCCTTTTTCATGAAACTTGGGTAGGCTAAAGGTTGTCGAGGTATGATGGCACTAACATTCATGAGATTGGGTACTTTAGAAGTGGTGGCTCCTCCCTCATATGTCTTCTTGATTGAAGGTTTCTTTTTTATTGAGAAAGTGTTTTTAGAAAAATATTCTTTTTTGAATCAAAATGAATTATTTTTGAAAAATAAGACCACGAAAGCCCTAGAGTGTGTGCATGCATACATGCGTATGCGTGCGCATTCACGGGCATGTGTGTGCATGCATGTTTCTAGAAACTATGAAAGGCAAGTTTCTTTGCATTAAGTGTGAGGTTTGGAGTGAATTCCACATCTTTTGGGTGTCGTTCCAAACTCCCATTTTTCAATTATAAAAGGCCATACGTGGTACATTTTTAAAACACACAGAAAATCCTAAGGGAAAACACAAGATTCACTAGAAATAGTGAATCAAAGAGAGAATTTTTCACAAAACATCCTCAAGTCAATGTTTGTCTTTTTGAGGTATAAGTTCTAAACGTTTTTTTCTTTTCTTGGCATTTCTTTTTCTGTCCTTACGCATGCTAGGTAGTTAGATTTAATTTTCGTTTCTGCAGTTCTTTGTTTTCTGGATTAGTGTTTGAGGCATGTATGTGTACGCAAGCTTTCTGCTTGCGCACGCATACTCGAAGTATGCATACACATACAATTGAACTACGCACATGAGCTTTATGTATGCGAACACACTCATACTCAAAGTATGCATACACATACAATTGAACTGTGCACACAGGCTTTATGTATGTGCATGTATACTCGTGCCCAGAAACCCTAATCCAACCCTTTTACTTCTTTTTCTTAATTTCTTTTATGTAATATGCTTCTGCCTTGTTCGTTTTTATGCTCTTGAGTCCCTGCTTCTCTGTTTATTTGTTTGTTTGTTCTTCACCTGTTTGATTGGGGTTTCTTTTCAATACCTTATTGTTTTGCAACGAACATGCATACAATATGTCCATGCATTGATGCATAGGTGCTGTGGTGAAATGAGGTAAGGCATGCATTCATATGGACATGCATTTGTTTGGAATATGCTTTGATGATGAGTATGAACATTCTTAGTTAGGTGTGTTATTGATGTTTAGATGCCTTCAATATGTTGTTTGATGCTATAATTGTTGGAAATATGCATATACGCAGCGGAAAATTAACGGATCTACTTCATTCAGATTTGATAACATGCATTATGTAAGTTTTAGAATATAGAACAAGAGAGTGTACCTTGATGCAGTGAATTTCAAAACCAAAGATCAGTAGTTCTCGGGAACACTTTCAATCTTCACTCCAATAACACTAACGCCCAAGATGTGTGGTCTCTTAATCAGTTCTAGAGAGAATGAGAGAGTGTCCAACACTCACACACATTCATATTTTATGAACTTGTTGTATCTTATAAAATTCTGTATGTTTCTCTCATAATAATTGATTATCTAATTAGGCCAACCTTTTGGGCCTTTCCAATTGGGCTCTAGTATGTGGTTTGGAGTGGGATCAAAATGGAACAAATAAGACACTAGCTCCAATGGGCCTTGGGCTTTTCTATCAACTCTTGACAAGTCTAAAGTTACCATTAATTATATTTAATACCACTATATAAATATAATTGCACTCTAGGCTTTATTAATAAATTATATCCCAAGACTTTATTGTACATGCAATCCCTTCATAAAATATTCATAGTAATACAAAGTCAAGAATGTAGACTGCCACTTTGTGAATTACTACATCTTAATCCTTGAGTACCCCGTTTAATCCTTTTAAGTTATTCATCATATATTTATGAAATCCAATTTCGTAAATATATACTTTAGTAATTTCTTACTAAAGTGGTTAGGCCTAACTCTCTAAATAACTGAACCTATTAAACTTATCTCAAGGGAATATTTTATATCTCCGTTAAGAGACTATGAATTCCTTCTTGAGAATATATGTTCCATCAACACTAAATGTAGCTGCCCAACATATTGAGGTTTTGACCTTTACTTTAGATCTCACTCCTGATATATCAAAGTAACCTAAACTTCATGATCATGTCCATTATTCTCTCAGGATTAAGAGTTCATGCAAATATAAGTCGTGAGATTTATTATTCAATTGCTAGTCTTTGGAAGAATAATAAATCACACAGCGATCCAGTTCAATATGTTTTAACTCTTAAAACATATCAACATATCAACTAGAAGTCACCACTTCCATGATCAAGACAAATTATCTTAGTTAATATGTTATAGTCTTCACAGATGAAATGCCTAATTTCATCACTGACTACGAACTAAAATTCTCAGTTTACAAAGAACCTGTGATTTATATTTTCTGTGACTTTTCACATAATTCACATACTATGCATAGCATGGACTATATGATAATGTCCGAATATTCATGTTACCAATATTTCAAATAATAATAAAACAACTTTATTAATAACAATATTAAGTCAAATATCATGTCATACATAATGTCATACATAATATCATATATAGCATCACACAATAGGATTTAAAGGCACCAATCCTAACAATCTCCCACTTGCCCTAAAGACTATTGTGCACTAATCTAACTCTCATTCCCTCCAAATGTGACTCGAAGGTCCTTTGAGGCAAGGCTTTGGTAAAGGGATCTGCTAGATTGTTTGCACATTCAATCTTTGCGACCACCACATCTCCACGAGCAATAATATCTCTAATGATGTGGTAATTTCGCTCAATGTGCTTTCCTTTCTTGTGATTCCTTGGATCTTTTGATTGTGCAACTGCACCACTATTGTCGCAAAACAATGTGATAAGAACTTGCTCAATTCTCACTACACAAAGGTCAGAAAGGAATTTCTTAAGCCATACAGCTTCTTTTGCTGCTTCACAAGCAGCAACATATTCTGCTTCCATGGTGGAGTCTGCAATACAAGATTGCTTGACCCTTCTCCATGTTATGGCTCCACCTCCCAAGGTGAATATACATCCTGATGTGGACTTTCTAAAATCTAGATCCGATTGAAAATCTGAATCTGTATAGCCAATGGGAATCAAATCCTCACTACGGTAAACAAGCTTATAATCTCTCATTCTCCGTAGGTACTTGAGAATATGCTTTACAGCTTGCCAATGTTGTGGTCCTGGATTTGATTGATATCGGCTAACCATGCCAACTGAATAATAGATATCTGGTCTAGTACAAAGCATGGCATACATGAGACTTCCTACTGCTGAAGCACAAGGAACTTGTCTCATCATATTTTCTTCCTCTTGAGTCTTAGGCCGTTGGTCATCAGACGGAGGAACTCCATGTCTAAAAGGAAGTAATCATTTCTTGGAGTTATGCATGCTAAACCGTTCTAGAATCTTATCTATATATGCAGCTTGTGATAAGCCTAACATCTTATTCTTGTTATCTCGCTAAAGCTTGATCCCTAGAATAAAGTTAGCCTCACCCAAGTCCTTCTTATCAAATTGGCTTGACAACCAAACCTTTACCGATGACATTACCCCTACATCATTTCCAATGAGTAGAATATCATCAACATAAAGCACTAGGAACATTACTACTTTATCTCGATGTCTTTTGTACACACATGGTTCATCAAGATTTTGTTCAAAACCAAATGACTTGATTGCTTGATCAAATCTAATGTTCCATGACCTAGATGCTTGCTTAAGTCCATAAATGGACCTTTTCAACTTGCATACCGTATGCTCTTGGTTCTTTGCTATGAAACCGTCCAGTTGCATCATATAGATTTCCTCTTCAAGATTTCCAATAAGAAATGTAGTCTTGACATCCATTTGCCAAATCTCATAATCATAATGAGCAGCAATGGATAAGAGAATTCTAATAGATTTAAGCATGGCTACTGGTGAAAAGGTTTCTTCATAATCAATACCTTCTTTTTGTGTATACCCTTTCGCCACTAGCCTTGTTTTAAAGGTTTCAACCTTTCCATCTATCCATCTCTTCCTCTTGTAAAACCATTTGCAACCGACAGGTTTAATGCCATTAAGCACCTTTACAAGATCCCAAACTTGATTGGAATACATGGAATCTAATTCAGATTTTATAGCTTTGACCCAATGATATGCATCTATATCATTCATTGCCTCTTCATAAATGTAGGGATCCGATTTAGCCTCTTCTGAGATAGCTTCATAAATTTCTCCCAAACCTATGAATCTTATAGGAGGCTGAACAATTCTCCCACTACGACGAGGCAGCTGTGTACTAGACATCTCTTGAGTAGTATCTTGTGGTGTATCTAATACAGCCACATCATCCCTAGTTTCATCCACTGGTTGTTTATTTACAGGTTCATTCATTTCAGCCAACACAACTCTACTTCTAGGAGTATAATTATTCATATAGTCTTTTTCCAAGAATTTGGCATTTGTGCTAACAAACACTTTATTATCTTTATGACTATAAAATAAACCTCCAACAGTTCCTTTTGGATACCCTACAAAGAAAACCACTTTTGTTTTAGATTGTAACTTGTCAGACTTTCCCTTCAACACATGCTGGACAACCCCAAATATGGAGATGTCTCATACTAGGCTTACGCCCATTCCATAACTTAACAGGTGTTTTAGGAACAAACTTTGAAGGTACTAAATTCAGAAGATACATTACAGTATTTAAGGCATATCCCCAAAAAGAAATTGGTAGAGTTGAATAACTCATCATAGACCTAACCATATCTAAAAGAGTCCTATTCTTTCTTTCTCCTACACCATTTTGTTGTGGAGTTCCATGTGCAGTCAATTGGGATACAATCCCAGTTTCAGTTAAGTAATCCTTAAAATCCACAAGAAGGTATTCGCCACCACGATCAGATCGAATGGCTTTTATGCGTTTACCTAATTGATTCTCAACTTCAGCCCTAAACTCTTTGAATTTTTCAAAAGCTTCGGACTTCCGTTTCATTAGGTACACAACCAAATCTAGAGTAATCATCGGTAAAAGTGATGAAATACTCATAGCCTCCTCTTGCCTGGATTGACATAGGACCACATACATCTGAATGTACTAGTTCTAGCAAATCTTGAGCTCTTCTACCTTTTGCATTAAGAGGTCGTTTGGTCATTTTACCTTCCAAACAAGATTCAGAAACTGGAAATTCATCAAAGTCCATGGGCTCTAAGGGTCCATCTTTGATCAGTCTTTGAATCTTATTCGAATTAATATGACCTAAATGCAAGTGCCAAAGATATGCATCACTAGTAGAAGGAAACTTTCTCTTTAATGATTTTACATGAGAGTTATTATCTAATTCATAATTATATAATTCATGCTTATCAGGAGTTAAAATATACAGATCATCAACAATATTGCCAGAACAGATAAACACTTTACCCTTCTTTATTACAACATTGTCTTTAAGGATAACATAATATCCATGTTTACCTAAATAAGTTGCAGAAATTAAATTCCTACGAACATTAGGTACATATAGATAGTCTTCTAATACTAAAAATCTTGACTGAAAACATAAATTAAAAACACCAACAGCTACAACTAGAATCCTGCTCCCATCAACCAAAGTAAGAAACAATTCTCCTAGAACCCCTACAAAGAATTGCAGATATGATTAGTACAACCTGAATCCACACACTAGGAATCTGTGGGATTTTGTACTAAACATATTTCAAGGAGGAATGAACTATTCATACCCTTATTATTGGCAGCCTTAAACTTTGGACAATTCCTCTTCCAATGTCCTTTCTCACCACAATGGAAACACTTTCCTTTGTCAGCAACACCTAAGGCAATTTGTTTACCCTCTTGCTTGGTGAAGTCCTCCTTCTTCTTCTTCTTACCCTTGCCTTTTGACTTAGCTTGAGAAGTAGAAGCTTCAGCCATGTTAGCATCAACACTAGAAGTACCAAGAATGCCTTCTACTGCTACAAACTCATTCATTAATTCAGACAATGTATAAATCTTTTTGTTCATATTATAATTGAGTCTGTAAACCATAAGGCAAATGAAATATAGGTGGGATCCTAATTCCTTGAATGATTCCGGTAGTGACTGGAGTATCATATCCACTTGGGATTCTCCATCAATATCGGCACCTAAAACCTCCAATGTATTCAAATTAGAGATCATTGTGAGACAATGCTCCCCAACTGAACCGCCTTCAGCCATTTTGGTATTATAAATTTGCCTCATGGTTTCTTGCCTTGCAGATTGGCCTTGCTCACCAAACATCTCCTTCAGACTTAGCATAATATCTTAAGCTAGTTCTACATCCTGCATTTAATGTTGTAGAACATTTGAGATAGATGCTAGGATGTAGCACTTGGCCATCACATTAGATTTCTGCCAACGATCATATCGTTGTTTTTCCTTAGGAGGAGCATCTAATGAAGGAAAGCTAGGACATGGTTTAGTAAGCACATATTTGTGCTCTTTAGCTGTGAGAACTAAATGATTAAGAATAGTTGGATCCAGTCAGTTTGTTTTGATTAAGAATAGTAACAAGTGGGCTAAATGATGCCATATTTAAATCTGAAAACAATAAACATGAATATAATAAGTAACTGGACATTATCAATTTAGCATATAAACATATAATATGGAACCTTAATAAAACCATAGTATAATATACGCAACGACAACCCAATCCCATATTCAATATCCCTCAGCATAGAGTGAACATTAAATACATGATTGATTAAGAACTCTTCTCATTTTTAGTGCTATCATGATAACTCTTATCATACACTAATAATATGCCGTTATACTTTTGGCCTCTAAATAATAATAGTAAGAACTCAGCATAGAGGATACTATAATATTTAGTCCAGTGTATACCATTGTCTAGAATCATGTGTAGTTACATTTCATCCCCTTAACAAGCTTATTTTGTAGTACCATGATACAAAACACCCTCCGCATGGAATGCAAAGCTCGAAGCTATGACAAGGTGTTTGATCAAACTACTATAAACCAAGTAATTCAAACTTGTAGAACCATGAAATAAATACTCTCCACATGTTATGCTAAGCTCGAGGCAAAGACAAAGTATATATTTCATACTACTATGAACCAACAATGGAGGCCGTGAGATCCAACCCTTGTATCTCTCTCCCACTAGATGTTTTAAAAGAAAGGTTTTTAATTGTTTAATACATACATAAACTAATTACACATAGCCTTGCTCTTAATACATGTAATAAACAGGTGTCAGAATTTTTGGTGACTCGTTCCAGTCACAAGATTCCAGTCGCCAGTTTTGGCAATTCGTTTTGGCGACTTGCCCAGTCGCGAAACTCCAGTCGCGAGTTCATCCAGAAGCTCTGGCGACTCACTCGCGACTCATCTCGCGACTAGCCAGTCATGAAAAATGCCCAGAAATAGTCATTTTTTCTGTTAACCGTTTTTGACATTTCAAATGATCAAAACACATTCTTAATGATCAAAAACAATGAGATTAAGATTAAAACTTGAATTTGATTGATGTTAAAGTGTTAAAATTCAATTTTACAAGATTAAAATCAAACTTAAACAACATCATAACATCAAAATCAGTTTTAATCAAACAATAGTTTCAAAAACTATAACATGCAGAAAAATGACTGTAGATTTTCACAACTATGAAAATAGTTTTCTTTAATTCTAAAACTCACTAAACATATTATACAGATTCAAAAATAAAAACCTGGCTCTGATACCAATTGTTGGAAATATGCATATACGCAGTGGAAAATTAACGGATCTACTTCATTCAGAATTGATAACATGCATTATGTAAGTTTCAAAATATAGAACAAGAGAGTGTACCTTGGTGCAGTGAATTTCAAAACCAAAGATCAGAAGTTCTCGGGAACACTTTCAATCTTCACTCGAATTCCACTAACGCCCAAGATGTGTGGTCTCTTAATCAGTTCTAGAGAGAATGAGAGAGTGTCCAACACTCACATACATTCATATTTTACGAACTTGTTGTATCTTATAAAATTCTGTATGTTTCTCTTATAATAACTGATTATCTAATTAGGCCAGCCTTTTGGGCCTTTCCAATTAGGCTCTAGTTTGTGGCTTAGAGTGGGACCAAAAGGGAACAAATAAGACACTAGCTCCAATGGGCCTTGGGCTTTTCTATCAACTCTTGACAAGTCCAAAGTTACCATTAATTATATTTAATACCACTATATAAATATAATTGCACTCTAGGCCTCATTAATAAATTATATCCCAAGACTTTATTGTACATGCAACCCCTTCATAAAATATTCATAGTAATACAAAGTCAAGAATATAGACTGCCACTTTGTGAATTACTACATTTTAATCCTTAAGTACTCAGTTTAATCCTTTTAAGTTATTCATCATATATTTATGAAATCCAATTTCATAAATATATACTTTAATAATTTCTTACTAAAGTGGTTAAGCCTAACTCTCTAAATAACTGAACCCATTAAACTTATCTCAATGGAATATTTTATATCTTCGTTAAGAGACTATGAATTCTTTCTTGAGAATATATGTTCCATCAACACTAAATGTGGCTGCCCAACATACTGAGGTTTTGACCGTTACTTTAGATCTCACTCCTGATATATCAAAGCAACCTACACCATGATCATGTCCATTATTCTCTCAGGATTAAGAGTTCATGCAAATATAAGCCGTGAGATTTATTATTCAATTGACAGTCGTTGGAAGAATAATAAATCTCACAGTGGTCCAGTTCGATATGTTTTAACTCTTAAAACATGTCAACATATCAACTAGAAATCACCACTTCCATGATCAAGACAAATCATCTTAGTTAATATGTTATAGTCTTCACAGATGAAATGCCCAATTTCATCACCGACTATGAACTAAAATTCTAAGTTTACAAAGGACCCGTGATTTATATATTCTGTGACTTTTCACATAAATCACATATTATGCATCTCATGGACTATATGATAATGTCCGAATATTCATGTTACCAATATTTCAAATAATAATAAAACAACTTTATTAATAACAATTGTAAGGTTGAATTTATTCACCCATCTAATTGGCTTTATTCCGTGCCAAATTTGCTTGTAATTCAGCATTTAGTAACCCTGTATTTAGGTGGGATTTGTGTAAGGGTAGTGAGTGAGATAGAGTGAAAATTGCTCAAGAGTGTGCAAGAAAACAGAGTGTCGCGGCTGGGACTCGCGGCTGGACTCGCGGCTTCAACCCGCCAGAATCTGCACACGTGCCAAGCATGCTGGAAGATGAACAGTCATGCTAGCTGGAGCACTACAGGACAAAACAGGACAACTGGCCATACGGTTATCTCGCGACTGGAACTCGCGACTGAGTCAAGCCGCGAGGTCAAGCCGCGAGCCACCCCTGTTTTGGAAAAACCTGACGTTTCGCATTCCACTCCACTCCAGTATAAATACCCTTTTAACCCACAATTTAAAGAGAGCTTCCAGAGAGAATTTTGAGAGAGAAACCCTAAAGAAAAACCAGATTGTTTTACCCACAATCTCTACCTTAGAGTCTCATCAAATTCCCTCACTCTCTTCCTCTCCATTGTCAAATCCTTGAGAGGCCTTATAACCAAACCTAGTTCTCACCATTATCATCTCTGTGAGACAGACGTTTGGAGTTCTGGGAAGCAGTTAGGAAGGAGCCAATCTTTATTGGTTGATGCTACGGTGTAGTAGCGGAATCCGGTAAGCTAGAGAAGAAAAAGGTTCGGCGCAACCTCGTTGGAGCAAGAAGCTTGGAGGGCTTAGGTGCATTGGGTAGATTAGGCTTGGAGGGTCTATTGCTGTCCTTGTATCCCAACTATATTTTCTAGTGGATTGATTACCGCTTGGAGGGCGGCGGAGAGGTTTTTCGCCGAGGTCTTCGGTTTCCTCTTCGATAACATATCTGGTGTTATCGCTGTGTTTGCATCTTCCTTCCTCTCTATCTCTGCCTTTACATTATCTGCTGTGGTTTAATTTGTTATGGCTTAGATAGTTGTTTAACCAATTACATGATATAGCATATGTTAAGTTTCCGCACATTAATTGTTTAACATATTGCTTGTGTTGGTTAAGTTGGTTTTTGGGGGTCTAAACGTTCAAAAGTGTATTTGTACACGTTTTTGAACTTTCAATTGGTATCAGAGCGGGTACACAACAGGTTGGTTTCATTACCATTGTGTGATCCTTGACTCCCTATTTGAGATGGATAGGTCTCAATCCCTTAATGCACCTCCATATTTTGATGGAAGTAATTATGCATTTTGGAAGGTTCGTATGAGAGCCTTTTTATGCTCTATTGATGAATCCGTGTGGGATGCTGTTGAGATTGGTTGGACCAAACCTGAGGCAGCCAAATCCACATGGGATAAGGCAGCACTTGCTGCATCTAATGCTAACAGTAAAGCACTAAATGCTATCTTCTGTGGTGTGTCTCCAGATGAATTTCACAGGATTTCTCACATTACCATTGCCAAAGATGCATGGGAGATTCTGGAAACAACTTATGAAGGCACGAAGAAAGTAAAAGATACCAAGCTACAAATGCTGACCACTCGATTTGAGGAGCTCAAGATGAGTGAGGATGAGTTTTTCGACTCTTTCTATGGGAAGTTAAATGAAGTGGTTGTCAGTAAGTTTAACTTGGGGGAGAAGATGGAGGACTCAAAGATCGTAAGGAAGATCCTCCGATCATTGCCGGAGAGTTTTCGTGCTAAAGTGACAGCCATTGAAGAGAGCAAGGACCTTGATGACATCAAGGTGCAAGAGCTGGTTGGTTCTCTGCAAACCTATGAGATGTCTCTTCCCAATCAACGGAAGAGTAAATCCCTTGCTCTAAAGACCATTAATGAGAAGGTGGATGATGAAGGCTCATCGGGAGAAGACAAGGTGGACAAGGATGTAGCCTATCTTGTTAAAAATTTCAAGAAGTTTTTGAAATTCAAAAACAATGGAAAATTTGATGATAAGAGAAATTTCCAAAATTCTGGAAGGGAGAAGAGGGATTTTAAAAGGAAAGATGGAAAAGAATCCCAATCCACACAAGGTGTGACTTGTTTTGAATGCAACGGGCATGGACACTTCAAGAAGGAATGTCCTAATTATTTGAAGTCGAAAGGCAAGGTGTATGCCACGACCTTGAGTGATTCAGACTCATCCGACTCAGAATCTGAAGAGAGCTGTGATGGAGAAGGGAACTATTCAGCTTTCATGACTATTGCTCATGTTGAGTCTTCGGATGAGTTGAGTGTGCTTGTACAAGACCTTGGAGATCATAGTGATGATGAATCACTAGGAATTGTTGAAGAGTCAGAAGCTGAAGAAGAAGAAAGCACAGCAACTCTTCAAGAAAACTACAACTCACTCTTGGAGAAGTCGGGTGAATACACAAGGGTTGCCAAGGCTGCTGTGAGAAAGATGAAGAAGGCTGAGGAGGACTACAAAAGTCTCCTAATCCGGTATAGGGAGGCCAAATGCGAGATTGAAACTCTCAATGGTGAGTTGTCCGAAGCTTACACAAAAGTAAGATTTCTTGAAAGTGAGGTTGTTCAAGCAAATGCTAAGATAGAGAGGGTCACCACCAAGAAGCTAGATGATGTTATATCATCTCAAAAGAGCTTCTCAGACAAATCCGGACTGGGGTATACCGGAGGAAGTAGTTCATCTGTGAATATCACTAAAGAAGTGAAGTTTGTGAAGGCAAAAGATCCAGTTGTAGATGAACATACTGGTGAGAAGCTAGAGGTGGATAAGAAGAAGAATTTGGTGAACCAACGGGTGCTGAATCCCCGTAATCAGTCTGTGGGCAGGTCTGAATCTCGTGCCAAGTCACGTCCACGACCACAAAGAAGTCCTAGAGGAATGTATGTGTGTCATTATTGCGGACTTCAAGGGCACACTCGACCAAATTGCCAAAAGTTGAGAGCAAAGAACAGTGCAACTCCTCAAAGGTCAGGAGGACCAAGAATTGATAGGAGAACTTGGGCAGGTGATCAACCTAGAGAGCAACATGAAGATCCCGGAATGATGAACGTGATGAAGATGATTGGTGCTTTCACCAACTGCTTGGAAAGCTTCTCACGAAGGTTTGAAAGCCCTAACTCCCGTACCCAATCCGTTAAGGAAATCACCCCAAACGCAAGTGTCGTGTGGGTGAAAAGGGGTACTCATGCATAAGCATTACAACATGTCCATGCATTAATACTTCCTATGCTTTGTGACTATGGTTGGGTTGTATGCTTGTTGTTTGTGAGTTTGGTTGTTTGTTTGTTCTTCTTGTGAATATTTCTTTATTGTGTTTTATCAATCTTTTTGTTTCTTGAGTCAAAAATCCAAAAATTACATAAAAATTTGAAAATCATAATGCTTGATTGACTTTGTTGAGATTTTGTCTTAAAACTCGTTTTGCCTTGTACCTTTGTGCTAATGGCTTTGTGCATTTTCGAGCATTGCTTGTTTTCATGCACTCATATCACTATGGGAAAAATCTTGAAATCTATGTGATTGTTGTAAATAGATCTTCAAACTTGTCATGAATGATTAGTGAATGGTTTTGTTGATCTTGAGACATGCATAGACTTGTGTCTATATCTCTTCCCACTTTTTATTTTTTGTTTTGCTAAAAAGAGCTCACAAAATGTAAATCTCCAAATGAAAAGAGATATTGAGCTGCAAAAGCCTGTCGCACATTCTAGTATTTGACTAGGAAAAAGGGTAAGCGACCTTGTGTTAAAAGTGAAATTTTCATTCAAAAAGGCCAAAGGCCTGTTTTTTTAAAGAGAAATGTTACATATATTCCTCTCACAATGAGAGATGATTGCCTCAAAAAGATCAAAAAGATCAAATGTTATGATTGCTAGTGGAGTCAAATGAAAAGCTCCAAGTTATGTTATCAAGTTATGTGTGGGAAGTCATATATTCATATTTCTATAATTGAGATTGGTCACATGATCTAGTGCTAATTGTGTTTGCCTTGGTTGAATTGATCATTGAAGCTTCACATTAGACAAAGGACTATCTCATTGTTGATATCCACACACAACACACAAGTTCATGTTCTAAATGCCTTATTCATTTGTGTGATTGTACTTGATAAAATGTGTTTTCACATGCTCAATCTTTGTTAATTATAGCACAAAAAGATTTTTGAGTGTTTTAGGTGTTTTTGGAAAGTATTTTGGTGGAAAAATCTAAAAAATTCAAAAAATACAGTTTTGCCATGTTTTGGCGGCTCAGTCGCGGGTGTGTCAAGTCGCGGGCCTCAGTCGCATCTTCGCTGGTCATTTTTGGCGACTTGTTCGCGAGTAGAAGGTCCAGTCGCGAGTTCACTCAGAGATTTTCGCGGCTCAGCTCGCGACTCACTCGCGGGTAGACCTTCCAGTCGCGAAAAACACTTAGAAAAATTTTTCAAAATTTTGGTCTTGTGTTCTCTGGCGGCTTGAGCTGGCGACTGTGTGGCGACTTGATCCAGTCGCGAAAATCGCGTGTTTTGCAGAAACAGGAGCAGTTTTTAAACTTTTTCAGTTTTTCCCTCGAATTTTTGTGACTGTTCATCTCCTCTCAAAACTCTCTCCCTCCCAAAACACTCCGTGCTCCCTTTTCCATTCTCTTGTGTTGAACCCTTGTAGCTCAAAATCGTCAAGTTATAGGTATGGGTTTTCTGTTTTACACTCTTTTCTACTTGATTTTGTGTTTTTACACTTGATTTTTGCATATGAGTGTGTTTTTGAAATGGGTTTGTGTTTCGGTCTCTGCTCATTGTTCTTGCTTAGCTTGTGGATGCTGTTGCTATAGTTTGTGTTTAATGATTGTTATATGCTTATTGCCCTTCATCTTGTGATTAGCTAAGTGTTTATTCTACTCCAATCTGATTTTTGAGCTGTTAAGTGATTTCTATTGGTTTGTTCTGAGAATGTGAGTTTTACTGTGATAGATTTGCATGTCTTTAGTATGTTAATCTGTGGGGAGCTTCTGTTAAGATCAATATATTATTTGAGTGCCATATCATGTCAGTTATCTGCCTTTGGGAAAGTTTCACCATGTTGTTCATGTGTTTCCTTTCCTAGACTTGATATTTCCATATGTTTGAACTACGTAGCTTGTTGTTGAGTTTTGAAGCTCATTTGTATGGTTGATATATCTCTCACTGTTTATTTCATGGTACTGACTGATTATGCACATATATTGCTATATGTTGTTGTGGCCTTTTCTGATTGTTCACAGATGGCTCCCTCACCTCAGAAGAAGAAATCCACTGCAAAGAAGGCTGACAAGAGATTAAAGATGGATCCTAGATTGTTTAGGTCAGTTCACCATTTTGAGAGATACAAGGATAACTTCTTGAATGCAGGAATCATTCAAGAAAGATTTGTGGATTTGGAAGACTTAAGGCAATCTTTTATTCCCAGTTGTTTTGAAGGAAGAGGTTGGGAAAAGCTTTTGGGTGGTTTCCCTGCTGTGTGTGAACCCTTAATTAGGGAATTTTACTCAAATGCTGTAATAAAGGATAATGAATTGAGTTGCTGGGTGAGGGGTAAAGAATTTGTCTTGGATGCACATGTCATAGATGAAGTACTAGGGCTTGAAGGTTTGGATGATGAGGAGTTTATCAATTTCAAGGATAGGAGTGTCTCTATTGAAACAGTTCAACAGAGGATAGGTGGGCAGAGAGAAGGGAAGTGTTTGAATACCACTGCCTTTCCAGTGGACATGAGGGTTCTAACCATAATCATGATGTTTAACCTCTATCCTATTAAGAAGTTGACCACAATCAATTGTGCTAGAGCAATCTTTCTGATGGACCTCAAAGAGAAGAACTTCATAGATATAAGCTCCCACATCTTTGACATCATTGTGGATGAGACAAGAACAACATCTAGACCTAAATTGATCTTTCCAAGTTTGCTAATGAGGATTTTTAGGAGTAAAGGTGTTCCAATTCCTCAAGACATAAGTCACATGTCTACACCCTCTGCAATCAACAAGCTTACCTGCAAAAGGATAAGTTCTAGGCTTCCAGGAGAAGAAGATGAAGGAGATGAAGGAGAGGCTGCTCCAATGGAGACTGAGGCAGAAGCAGCAGGGCTTGCATCATCTTCAACACCTAGGAGAAGTGGCAAAAGACACAGAGCTTCAACCTCTGCAGACACACCTCCAGATGCTTTCCAGACCATTCTGGAAAGGCTTGATGGGATCAGGGCAGTTTAATCTGAACACTCTGACAGAATGAGAGCCATGCAAGACCAGATTGATGTCTTGGCTGCTACACTTGACAGCTTCACAACTCAGCATGACAAGTGATCCTTTGGCCATTCCATGTCAAAAAGGGGGAGAAAGTTCATTGATGATTGAAAAGCAGAAAAGCAGCTATTAAGGGGGAGTAATTTGTTGAGGGGGAGTAATGTGTTTATGATTTGGGTATCTTAGTGTTTTTATAGTTTTGATACACTGTGTTTTGGTGTATAACTGTTTCTAACTCTTTTCATATACTCTTGGTTTAATCTTTAATACATTTTGATGATGTTTTTCAGGAAATTCTGTTTTGTACCCATATGCTTTTGTAAGCTTTTAGGGTTAATGGGATTAAGCATATTTGTAGGCCTTGTGGTTTGTACCATGCTTAAGTGCAGCCTTTATGCTTGTTGAAATCAGTACTTTGTTCCAAATGTTATGCATTGTGGTTTAATGTACTGTCACTCTTGTGCCCTTGTAGGATTGTTCCTAGATGCATATGCCTTGTGTGCTATGCATTGGTTGAGTGTTGAGCATACAAGTATCTCGCCTTGTGCTTGCTAACTTGTATGTTCTTGTGTTCATTCCAAGTGTGAATGAACACTGTGATCACTTCCTTGTAGTGTTCACTTGGTTGATCAAGCCATGGGTTGTTTATCAAACTCCATCTTTGCTTGATCACTTTCAGCTTGTTTCATATGCATCTATAATTTTCTGCTTACAATAATCAAAGTGTATTGTTGTGTTTCAGGAGTATAATGTTCATATGTTTCAAGTGCTTCACAGCTTCTAGAGTTAGGTGTGAGTGAGTTTTGTTCAACTGTTCCCTACTCACAGTTTAAGTCTAGAGTCTGTTTTAGGGTTTTGTCACGGAATAGCCAAAGGGGGAGATTGTAAGGTTGAATTTATTCACCCATCTAATTGGCTTTATTCCGTGCCAAATTTGCTTGTAATTCAGCATTTAGTAACCCTGTATTTAGGTGGGATTTGTGTAAGGGTAGTGAGTGAGATAGAGTGAAGATTGCTCAAGAGTGTGCAAGAAAACAGAGTGTCGCGGCTGGGACTCGCGGCTGGACTCGCGGCTTCAACCCGCCAGAATCTGCACACGTGCCAAGCATGCTGGAAGATGAACAGTCATGCTAGCTGGAGCACTACAGGACAAAACAGGACAACTGGCCATACGGTTATCTCGCGACTGGAACTCGCGACTGAGTCAAGCCGCGAGGTCAAGCCGCGAGCCACCCCTGTTTTGGAAAAACCTGACGTTTCGCATTCCACTCCACTCCAGTATAAATACCCTTTTAACCCACAATTTAAAGAGAGCTTCCAGAGAGAATTTTGAGAGAGAAACCCTAAAGAAAAACCAGATTGTTTTACCCACAATCTCTACCTTAGAGTCTCATCAAATTCCCTCACTCTCTTCCTCTCCATTGTCAAATCCTTGAGAGGCCTTATAACCAAACCTGGTTCTCACCATTATCATCTCTGTGAGACAGACGTTTGGAGTTCTGGGAAGCAGTTAGGAAGGAGCCAATCTTTATTGGTTGATGCTACGGTGTAGTAGCGGAATCCGGTAAGCTAGAGAAGAAAAAGGTTCGGCGCAACCTCGTTGGAGCAAGAAGCTTGGAGGGCTTAGGTGCATTGGGTAGATTAGGCTTTGAGGGTCTATTGCTGTCCTTGTATCCCAACTATATTTTCTAGTGGATTGATTACCGCTTGGAGGGCGGCGGAGAGGTTTTTCGCCGAGGTCTTCGGTTTCCTCTTCGATAACATATCTGGTGTTATCGCTGTGTTTGCATCTTCCTTCCTCTCTATCTCTGCCTTTACATTATCTGCTGTGGTTTAATTTGTTATGGCTTAGATAGTTGTTTAACCAATTACATGATATAGCATATGTTAAGTTTCCGCACATTAATTGTTTAACATATTGCTTGTGTTGGTTAAGTTGGTTTTTGGGGGTCTAAACGTTCAAAAGTGTATTTGTACACGTTTTTGAACTTTCAACAATATTAAGTCATACATCATGTCATACATAATGTCATACATAATATCATATATAGCATCATACAATAGGATTTAAGGGCACCAATCCTAACAATAATGTCTATGTTTCTTCCTTGATATGATTGTTTGTTTGCTTCTTTGGGTAAGACATGATATGAGATGCAAGATGAATGTATGCTAGGGTTTTGAAATATGATATGAGATGTATGATAAATGTATGTTAAGCTTTGGGATGTAATGCCATGTTTTTTGCTAGATGTATGCTAGTGTGTGTGTGAATCTAGAATAATAAATACTAAATTTGCCTTTAACGAGATTCAAACATAAGACACGATGAGTGGAAGTCAACCCATAAGGTTAGGTGGGGTTTGGTGCCTAACATCTTCCCATGCCCATACCTAAACTCCAGACATGTGCTTTGGTAGTAAGATCAATCATTCAATGAAGGGCGCTATATTTATTGTTCCTAAATCTAATTCAAGTGGCAACTTCATGTTTTTCTCCACCGCAGCCTACTCGGCCAAGGCATACTTTCCCCGTTGTGCCTACAGTGGTGACTCCACTAGAGACAAAGAGTTTGATTGCAATGTGTCTTATTTCTTAATCTTGATAAAGGTTTGTTCAATATTTTTTTGTGCGCTCTTCACTTGGTTCTTTTGTCCCTTACACCCTGGTTGGTGACGAGTGGGAAGGTGGAGGCCCCAACCTTCCATATAATGGGCTTTGAGTACGTTAACGGTTTGTCACCAACCCACCATGGTCCACTTGGGCCCAAGGTTGGAATCATGGCCCTCCTACTTATAAGTGACCTCTTAGGCCTATAAGAGGGTAACCTTTATATCTCCTATTTGTTCAACCATATATCTCATGTTTACCTAGTTCTAAAGGACAAATGAAAGATATAAAAGACTTTAAGGATGACGTAAAAGTTATGGCATATCCTAAGATATTGGGATAAAGAAAAGAAGTTTTCACGTACAAGAGGTTTGTCCCAAAATCCAAAGGTATATCTTAACTTGAATGGTTCATAGGACCATATTGATAATAGCTTAAAAGTACAATAAGTACGATATTATCTTAGTTTTAGTAGACATTATCAAATCTATTTTGTGTTTATTCCCACATTTACACATAAATATGAGAGTTTTCAAGTTTTCTCTAAAATATACTCATTACATGTATATTTCTACTGTAGGAGATTTAAACTAATGAGCTAAACATGCAGACATGAAGCCAAGAGAATCCAAGGGTGAAAATTAATTGAGAAGTGGCTTTTGAAGAATTTAGTGAGTCAAAGATGTGTGGAAACATAAAAAATAGTCTAATTGCTATCATAAGCCAAAATCAGAAGGCCTCTTGAAAATGAGAACCTTAGGCCAAAGGTAACAAGTATGCTATGGACCTAACATCTGACATCCTACAAAGATAATATGAAATTCCCTAATCTTGGGCCTCCTTGTTGTATGCCAAGGCCCAAAATGATGACAAATTCATGGACTTTGAAAGGAAGGTCATAATATATTCTAGCTAAAGGCATACATCTAAAAAAAAAAAATGATAATAATGAAGGTAAAAAAGGAAGAGCCCAAAGGTGATGAATACATTGTAGGCCCATATTTGAGACAAAATGTTGAAAATCTTTAAGCACATTCTAATGAAATCCCACAAGAGTAAGATAAGAGCTATTTTGTAAATGGACAAAAGCTTAATGAAACAAGGGGCAAGGTCCATGAGAGGAAAGGAAGTAATTTTGTAATTGGGCCTTCATTAAAATGGACTTAAAGACTTTCCAAAAGAATATCTTAATTAAAAGAACCTTCTAATTAGGACATGGGTTTAATAAAATGGGACTTCTTTTCAAGGACTTCTTTTTAGGCATCATTGCACCACCGAGATCAAGTAAGCACGTCCCCACTCCAATTTGGGTCCAAGAGAAGAATAGAAGATGTTTAGTCAAGGTTGAGGACACATTCCAAGAAGAAACACCCCAAGAAGAAATAATGGCCTCTTCAAGTGATGATGCATCATGCAAAAAATACTTAAGAGTGTAGAGGATCAAGTCAAAGCCTTTAGAAAGATAGGAAGTCACCTTTCCAAGCCAAAAGAGGGTAGGGAAAAGAGGCCTATACATGTAGAGATAAAGGATGAAGAGGAAGGAGAAGAATGGGATGAAGGGACAAGGTTGAATATAAAAGGAACAAACAATTCGAAAAGCTTACCGCAGATACTTTGTCCATGAAGAAAAAGATGGAAAAGATGCAACTAGCATTCCACAAAGCTCGAGAGATGGATAATTGTCTATACAACATGGGTGGATTGGGCTTTAAGACTCCCACCGTATTACCTCCCAAGTTCAAGGACTCTGGTGCGGAAAAGTTTGATGGGATTGGAGACCCAAAACAACATGTTTGGAGATATCTAAGTATTGCTGAAATGAAGGGATTGGATAAAAAGAAAACTTTCCATGCATTTCCTCTCTCACTTATGGGCCAAAAATCAGATCTGGAATTTCTGATTTTGTAAGTCTCGACAAAAACAGCTTGTGTCGAGCTTTAACATTAAATCTCGATAGAAAGGATTCTGTCGAGACTTCTATCGAGTTTTAATGAACAACTCTTCTTCACTTGTTTCTTGGTCAGTTCTTCATGACTTTAACACTTGACTTGAACAACATGTTTCTTAAAGTCTTAAACCCATCCTAGATCTATCCAATTACAAGTAAAGTGCATTTTGTCAAAGGATTAGCCAATTACATAAAATATGTCCCTAACACTAACAAACAAATAAAGCAAACAAGAAGATTTAAAGGTAGAAAATAAATGAAAGGAAAAAGAAAAGTTTAGACTAGATACCTCAGACAAAAGCCTTCCAAACTTGATTTTGACTGTTCCCCTCAGTCAAGTCTATTCACAAACTAACAAGAAAGTGATTAGCAGCGTTAAACTAAAAGGAATAGAGCTCTCCTAAGATTTATGAATGTAGTGTTGGACAGTGGGTAGAGATTAGTGAACATGATCAACTTCAGTGTGGTCAGCTCTGGTGCAAACTTTGCGATGCTGATGGATGTTCTTGTATTGGATACTTCATGATCGGATCCTAGGATTTGTAGAATGTCTTGAATCTCTGGAGTTCGATCATCGTACGGAGTTAGATCCACATTCTGAGGTCTAGTGATGCCGAGAACATCTGCGATGGAGTTTGGGGAAATGCCAAACTCTTTTCCTCTGACCCAGAAAATAAGTTCAACTCCAAGATCACTTGCATTAGAGAAGCATTCTTTAACCAGTTCATCCATTGGATCGACAAAGTTCCCAAACAAGTTTGCCCAATCTCGTTGCTCAAAGATTCGAGGGATAAAAGTGGTCCCTAAGGTGTTAAACTCCACCACCCGTTCCACTATAAGAGTTGACTTGTCAAAGATGTTTGAGTAGATGTGTGAGGTAAGCGGGGTTCTAAACCTCTCCTCATTGGAGTCTTGAGATGACTATGATGAGAGTCGAGTCCTTTTAGCAACTGGGGTTGCTAGATCGTCAGCAACAATGTCTTTACCCTTAGAGGATCGACGAGACATCTGCAAGAGAATAGGCCCACAGCAAAGAACCAAAAACAGCACCACACAAGATAAATATCAACATGATTCAATGCAAATAAAAGTGAAAACCAGAGAAATTAATACACAAATGCGTACTTAAGATAGTTCATACCCAAACAAACCACCATCAATACTAAAGTGCACAATACGACAGGTGCAGCAAAATGGTGAAAGAATAATAGAGCATAGAGAGACACAAATTCTAAAATAACTGTCAATTAGACAGTCTACCATGACCATGATATGCAAACAAAGACAGCATTCGAACATTAAGAACGGATAGCATAAAAACAGACCACATAGAATTTCAAAATGAAGGATCAGAGCACCCAAAATAGAGCACATGGCTGTAAGACGCAACATTCAGAAAAAGAAGTTGTTTTAAAGGAATACTTTCAAGATGCCATCATCCACATGTTATGTTATCATAAAAACACAGTAAACCAATGCCGTAAGCCAACTACAACACACAAACAAGAGAAAGGAGCAAGACACAAAAATACCAAACCCATCTAACAAAAGAGTTTGAGAATCAACAACAGGCAAATATCAGACCAAAGATTAAACACATTGTACCCAATCAGCATGAAAACGGATGAAATCAACAACAAACACAACTAGCCATACCCAACAAACAAAGAGAGGAATGTTTCGAACACAGTATCTATCCAAATGGCAAGAAACATTCATTAAGCAGGGAAAATGAGATGAGGAAAACGAGACCCATACCTTTTCTTGATGATTTTGAGAAGAAATGAAGCAACAATGGAGTTTGAAAATGGGTACATAGAGTGTTTGGGAAGGAGATAGTTGAGAGAGAAGATGAATAGTCACAAAAGTTCGAAAGAAAACTGAAAAAGATTTAAAAACTACCCCTATTTTTGCCAAACACGCGTTTTTCGCGATTGAAGGGAGTCGCCACAAAGTCGCTAGTTCAAGCCGCCAAAACACTCAAAGATAAAAGTTTGAAAAAAATTTCTAAGTGTTTTTCGCGACTGGAAGGTCTACCCGCGAGAGAGTCGCGAGCTGAGCCGCCAAAATCTCTGAGTAACTCTCGCGACTGGACCTTCCACTTGCGAACAAGTCGCCAAAAATGACCCGCGAAGACGCGACTGAGGCTCGCGACTTGACTTACCCGCGACTGAGTCGCCAAAACAGGGCAAAAAAGGATTTTTGAAATTTTCAAATTTTTTAAACAAAATACTTTCCAAAAACACCTAAAACACTCAAAAATCTTTTTGTGCTTGAATTAACAAAGATTGAGCATGTGAAAACACATTTCATCAAGTACAATCACACAAATGATTATAGCATTTATTGAACATAAACTTGTGTATTGTGTATGGATATCAACAATGAGATAGTCCATAGTCTAATGTGAAGCTTCAATGATCAATTCAACCAAGACATACACAATTAGCACTAGATCATGTGATCTATTTCAATTATAGAAATATGTATATATGACCTCCCACAAAACTTGATAACATATCTTGGAGCTTTACATTTGACTCCACTTTTAATCATAACATTTGATCTTTTTGATCATTTGAGACAATTACCTCTTATTGTGAGAGTGATTTATGATATTTCACTTTAAAGAACTAGCCTTTGGCTTTTTGAATAAACATTCACTTTAATATAAGGTCGCTTACCATTTTTCCTAGTCAAATATTAGAATGTGCGACAGGCTTTTACAGCTCAATATCTCTTTTCATTTGGAGATTTACATTTGGTGAGCTCTTTTTAGCAAAAACAAAAATAAAGAGTGGGAAGATATATAGACACAAGTCTATGCATGTCTCAAGATCATCATAACCATTCACTAATCATTCATGACAAGTTTGAAGATCTATTTACAACAATCACATAGATTTCAAGATTTCTCCCACAGTGATATGAGTGTAAAGAAACAAGCAATGCTCGAAAATGAACAAAGCCATTAGCACAAAGGTATAAGGCAAAACAGGTTTTGAGACAAAAGCTCAACAATGTCAATCAAACTTTTTGATTTTCTATTTTTTATGTGATTTTTGGATTTTTGACACTAGAAGAAAAAGATTGATCAAAAACAAAAAAAAAAACAAAATCAAAAGTATGCATAAGTAGACAAGCAAACAACCATCGGCAAAAACAACAAGCTAACAAACAAACAAACATCGTCGTAAAGCATAGGAAGTATTAATGCATGGACATGTTGTAATGCTTATGCATGAGTACCCTTTTTCACCCACACGTCACTTGCGTTTGGGGTGATTTCCTTATAGGATTGGGTACGGGAGTTAGGGCTTTCAAACCTTCGTGAGAAGCTTTCCAAGCAGTTGGTGAATGCACCAATCATCTTCATCACGTTCATCATTCCGAGATCACCATTTTGATCTCTAGATTGTTCACTTGCTCAATTTCTTCTATCATTTCTAGGTCCTCCTGACCTTTGAGGAGTTGCACTATTCTTTGCTCTCAGCTTTTGGCAATTTGGTCAAGTATGCCCTTGAAGTCCGCAATGATGACACACATAAGTTGATCTAGGACCTCTTTGTGGTCGTGGACGAGACTTGGCATGAGATTTAGACCTACTCATATACTGATTGCGGGGATTCAACAACCGTTGGTTCTCCATATTCTTCTTCTCCTCCATCTTGAGCTTCTCAGCAGTAAGGTCAACTTCAATTGGATCTTTAGCCTTTACAAATTTCACTTCTTTAGTGACAGTTCCAAATGAGCTACTTCCTCCGGTATATCCCAATCCGGATTTGTCTGAAAAACTCTTTTGAGATGAAATAACATCATCTAGCTTCTTGGTGGTGACCCTCTCTATTTAAGCATTTGCTTGCACAACCTCTTGCTCAAGAAATCTCACTTTTGTGTAAGCTTCTGACAGCTCACCATTCAGTGTCTCTATCTCACATTTGGCCTCCCTATATCGGATTAGGAGACTTTTATAGTCCTCCTCTGCCTTCTTCATTTTTCTCACAGCAGCCTTGGCCACCTTTGTGTACTCACCCGACTTCTCCAGGAGTGAGTTATAATTCTCTTGAAGATTGGCTGTGCTTTCATCTTCTTCAGCATCTGATTCTTCAACAATTCCCAGTGATTCTTCATCACTATGTTCTCCAAGGTCTCGTACAAGCAGATTCAACTCGTCTGAAGATTCAACATGAGCAATAGTCATAAAAGCTGAGTAGTTCCCCTCTCCATCACAGCTTTCTTCAGATTCTGAGTCGGATGAATCCGAGTCACTCAATGTTGTGGCATACACTTTGCCTTTCGATTTCAAATCATTCGGACATTCTTTCTTAAAGTGTCCATGCCCGTTACATTCGAAACAAGTGACACCTTGTGTAGGTTGGGATTCTTTTCCATCTTTCTTTTTGAATTCCCTTTTCTCCCTTCCAGAACTTTGGAATTTTCTTTTATCATCAAATTTGCCATTATTTTTGAATTTCAAGAACTTTCTGAAATTTTTAACAAGGTATGCAACATCTTTGTCAACCACATCTTCTCCCAATGAGTCTTTAGCACGAAAACTTTCTGACAATGATCGAAGGATCTTCCTTACAAGTTTAGAATCCTCCGTTTTTTCCCCCAAATTGAACTTGCTGACAACCACCTCATTTAGCTTCCCATAGAAAGAGTCAAAGGACTCATCCTCACTCATTTTGAGCTCCTCAAACCGAGTGGTCAGCATTTGCAACTTGGTGTCTTTCACTTTCTTCGTGCCTTCGTAGGTGGTTTCCAATATCTCCCATGCTTCTTTGGCAACGGTAATGTGGGAGATCTTGTGAAATTCATCTGGAGACACACCACAGAAAATAGCATTGAGTGCTTTACTGTTAGCATTAGATGCAGCGAGTGCTGCCTTATCCCATGTGGATTTGGCTGCCTCAGGTCTGGTCCAACCAATCTCAACAGCATCCCAAACTGATTCATCAATTGAGCAAAGAAATGCTCTCATGCGAACCTTCCAAAAAGCATAATTACTACCATCAAAATATGGAGGTGCATTTAGGGATTGAGACCGATCCATCTCAATAGGGAGTCAAGGATCACACAATGGTATTGAAACCAATAAAAGTGTACCCGCTCTGATACCAATTGAAAGTTCAAATATGTGTATAAACACTCTTGAACGTTTAGACCCCCAAATTACAATTTAACCAATTCAAGCAATATGTCAAACAACTAGTGTGCAGAAAATTAACATAAGCTATAATATGGAATTGGAAAAACTATCTAAGCCAAATTAAAATCACAATCCACAGCAGATAAAAAGGAAAAGATAAAAGGGAAGGAAGATGCAAACACAAAGACAACACGGATGTGTTATCGAAGAGGAAACTGAAGCCCTCGGCGTAAAACCTCTCTGCCGCCCTCCAAGCGGTAAACAATCCACTAGAAAATATAGTTGGGATACATGGACAGCAATAGACCCTCCAAGCCTAATCTACCCAGTGCACCTAAGCCCTCCAAGCTTCTTGCTCCAACAAGGTTGCGCCGAACCTTTTTTCTTTTCTAGCTTCCCGGATTCCGCTACTAGACCGTAGCATCAACCAATGTAGATTGGTTCCTTCCTAACTGCTTCCCAGAAATCCAAACAGCCTTCTCACAGTGATGAATATGGTGAGAACAAGGTTTGGTAAAATGCCTCTCAAGGATGTGACAATGGAAAGGAAGAGAGTTGAGGAATTTGAAGAGACTCTAATATATAGATTGTGGGTGAATCAATCTTGTTTTTCTTTAGGGTTTCTCTCTTAAAATTCTCTCTGGAAGCTCTCTTTCATTTGTGGGTAAAAGGGGTATTTATACTGGAGTAAGAGAGGAATGTGAAACGTTAGGATTTACAAAACAGGGGTGGCTCGCGGCTTGACCTCGCGACTTGACTGAGTCGCGAGATAACCGTATGGCCAATTGTCCTGTTTTGTCCTGTAGTGCTCCAGCTAGCATGACTGTTCACCTTCTGGCATGCTTGGCACGCGTGCTGCGTTTGGCGGCTTAAAGCCGCGAGCCACCCACGAGAACAAGCCGCGAGTATTTGTTTTCTTGCACACTCTTGAGCAATCAACACTCTATCTCACTCACTACCCTTACAACAAACCCACCTAAATACAAGGTTACCAAATGCTGAAATACAAGCAAATTTGGCATGGAATAAAGCCAATAAAATGGTTGATTAAATTCAACCTTACATCTATAAGTCTTTAATTCATACTGAAGTCACCTATAACTTCCATGCTCTACCTTGCACCATACAAAGTGACCCAACAGTTCTATATTCCCAACTATACTTTAATCTGAAAAATAGTAATTGATGGGGTGAGCCACACATCTAATAAGTAATTATACAGAATACACAACGGAATAAAGTCAAGCAAAGCACGAGTATTTTACTTTTTTACAAACTCATTCAATGATATCAAAAATAATTATTCCACAAAGCATATAATGAATCACTTAATACATAAGTAATCTCATCTTAAAATCATTTGAAATTCACATGCATAAAATTGATCAGAGCATAGTTTCACCTATACACATCACATATTCTCACATACAATCCTGTGAGCGGATACCAACATCTTACCCCTGCTGGTGAGGGATCAACACATATTCTCACATACAATCCTGTGAGCAGATTTACACATATATCTGATATATTTGATCAATTCTAAAACACTTATTTTGAGTCACACATCACAAAGCAAAGTTTATACGAATATAATAATTTTCTTGATACTAACAATTTCTTTTCAAATACAGAGGCATACCAAAGATCACAATATCGAATAGAACATAAATCAAAGGATGCTTGACTCTCTTAGGGAATGAATAAAAACTGAAGAGTTTATATAAATATTTTTACAATTCTTGAGTAAGTTTGAAAACCCAATTTGCTAAAGGAAACATCATAAATACCATTTGAAAAATAAGAATATGACTTTGAAATCACTTGGTTTTAAACAAACTTAAAGAACAAGATCCTTTTTAGAAAACTTACTTTGAAACTCAATTATTTTTGGAAAATAGTTTAGTTTAGAAATCATCTTTTAAATGAGATTTGGACATTCAAAACATTATTTAAAATTCGAAGTTTCTCTTTAAAACGATGTAAAAATAATGCTTTCGATAAACTTTAGAAAACGTAAGCTTTGAAAACATATCTTTTGAAAATCTTTAACTTCTAAGAACCTAAAGAATAAAACTTGTGCATATTATGCATAATTACTTACAGCACTTGAATCACTCTAACATTCCAGCTGAAACAACCTCCAAAAGCCTCAAAACACTCTTAAATAGGACCCATCATCAATCATAAAAATTACTTAATATCCTCCACAAAATATAAAGCTTATCGAACTATACAAATGGACTCACTAGGATTATACTTTGCTGAACTAATAACACTTTCAACACTAAATTAATGTTTTTCTAACCAATAATATTTCTTGCATTAATCGAAACTCATATTGCCATGAGGAAGGTAGTAGCCAAAATATCATTGACCTAGGATTTAATATAAAACCCCAATGAAAAAGTAAGAGCCATATACCTGAATAGAGATTTGTAATCCATGGCTTGTTCTAGAGACACAGTGGGAAACCTAGGATTTGATTAAATAACTCTGATGAAAACGTGAAGGCCATATTCAAGAATAATATTTGATCGATTACTATGTTCTTGGATACACACGGTGGCCCAAAACTAGGATTATATATATATCTATATGTATTCCAACGAAACCACCTTAAAGTCATCCTAACGTAAGCCATCCTCTAATATATATATATATATATATAACCCAAGAAACACGATAAAGCTACCTAATACACAAACATCTTTCTGCCAAAACCATAAATATATCTCAAGGTTTATAACAGTATAGTAGTATTAAGATGGAGTTCTCACCTTGATTTCGTAGCCCAAATCTTATGCCCCTAAACAATTTTCGCCTCTTCAATTGTATGTGCTCTAAACTCCAAGGAAAAACACCTCTTAGCCTTCTTAGTGATGAAACCCTAATTTATCTTTTCCTCCACCTTATATTTGAACACATCAGAGATGTGGGCTTGGTGGGGTAGTGGGATGGAGTTTAAATCCACTTGAGCTTATCCCTTTAGTCTCCAAGAAGCCCATAAAACATCTTCATCTTTTATTTATTTATTTATTATTTTAATTTCCGCACTAAATTGTATGCATTAAAACTTTGATTTTTCTTGCCTATTTGTAGCACCACAAAATTGTCCACTCCCATCTTATTGTGCACACACATATGGTACATCAACTCTACATTAAAATGGTAAGGTATGGTGATAATCATAAAAAATGAAATTGGGGTATTACAATGAAGATTCTAAGATGAAGTCCTACATTACAAGGCAATTCAAGAAGTTCATGAAGAATGCAAATGGGAAGGGCTTCGACAAGGACCATAAGCAATCTAGTTCCTTTTAGTTCAAAAGCCAAGACAAAGGGAAGAAGGATACTAGGGATGGCGGTCAGTACACTGTTCCCGCAGGAGCAAAGTACTTTAGGTGTCAAGGCTTTGGTCACATAAAACAAGAGTGTCCTATATATCTCAAGAGCATTAGGAAGAGCAAGGCACTTGCTGCTACATTGAGCGACACCGAGCCTAAGGATGATTCTGACAATGAGGATAACGGAATCCTTAATGCCTTCACTGCCACTGTCAATCCTACTAAGGGGATTTTCTAAAGCAATTTTGAACGGTTTTCAAGAACAAACAACCATCATATGAACACAATAGAGAGAGATTGCTGTCAAAACTGAATTCCATTAATGCTCCAGCCTCAAAGTTCAATTTAACATACTTAATATCAAACTTAAACAACATCATAACATCAATATCAGTTTTTATCAAACAATAATTTCAATAACCATATAGAAAATTAAATGTATAATCTTCCAACAACATGAAATTACTATCTCTAATTCCAAAACTCACAAAACATGTTATACAGATTCAAAATTAAAGACCCCTCTGATACCAATTGTTGGAAATATACATGTTTGTATCGCATGCAAAACATACGCAGTGGAAAAATTAATGGATTTACTTTATTCGCAATTGATAACATGTACTATATAAATTTCAAAATATAAGAACAAGTGAGTGTACCTTGGTGTGGTGAATTTCAAAACAAAGATTTGAAGTACTTGGGAACACTTTTAATCTTCACTCCAATTCCACTAACACCCAAGAAGTGTGGTCTCTCAATCAGTTTATATGAATGTGTTCAAGGGAGAATAATAGAGTGTCCAATACTCACATACAAACCATTTCATTCCACAATAGTGTCACACGAAATTCTGTATGTTTCTCCCTTTGTATCTAACTAATCATCTGATTAGGTTAGCCTTTTGGACCATTCCAATTGGGCTTAAATATGTGGCTTGGAGTGGGACCAAAAGGGAACAAATAAGACTCTAGCTCCAATGAGCCGTTAGAGATGATGACTCCCCCTAGGCCAACCACTATTGTTGTATCATGATGATGTATCCCCTGCGTGGGCATGTTTTTCATTTTCCTAGTACTTCATAGACATTGTTGTATTTTGTAGATATTGCCCCTTGGTGGGCTAGACATTTATATATTGGACTGCCTCTTGGTAGGCCAGGACTGTATGTTGTAAGGTTGAATTTATTCAACCATCTAATTGGCTTTATTCCGTGCCAAATTTGCTTGTAATTCAGCATTTAGTAACCCTGTATTTAGGTGGGTTTGTTGTAAGGGTAGTGAGTGAGATAGAGTGAAGATTGCTCAAGAGTGTGCAAGAAAACAGAGAGTCACGGCTGGGACTCGCGGGTGGACTCGCGGCTTCAACCCGCCAGAATCTGCACACGTGCCAAGCATGCTGGAAGATGAACAGTCATGCTAGCTAGAGCACTATAGGACAAAACAGGACAACTGGCCATACGGTTATCTCGCGACTGGAACTCGCGACTTAGTCAAGCCGCGAGGTCAAGCCGCGAGCCACCCCTGTTTTGTAAAACCTGACGTTTCACATTCCTCTCCCACTCCAATATAAATACCCCTTTTACCCACGATTGAGAGAGAGCTTCCAGAGAGAATTTTGAGAGAGAAACCCTAAAGAAAAACAAGATTGTTTCACACACAATCCCTACCTTAGAGTCTCTTCATATTCCTCAACTCTCTTCCTCTCCATTGTCAAATCCTTGAGAGGTATTTTACCAAACCTGGTTCTCACCATTATCATCACTGTGAGACAGTCGTTTGGAGTTCTGGGAAGCAGTTAGGAAGGAGCCAATCTTCATTGGTTGATGCTATGGTATAGTAGCGAAATCCGGGAAGCTAGAAAAGAAAAAGGTTCGGCGCAACCTCGTTGGAGCAAGAAGCTTGGAGGGCTTAGGTGCACTGGGTAGATTAGGCTTGGAGGGTCTATTGTTGTCCTTGTATCCCAACTATATTTTCTAGTGGATTGATTACCGTTTTGAGGGCGGCGGAGAGATTTTTCGCCGAGGTCTTCGGTTTCCTCTTCGATAACACATCGCGTGTTGTCTTTGTGTTTACATCTTCCTTCCTCTATCTCTGCCTTTATATTATCTGCTGTGATTTTATTATATTATGGCTTAGATAGTGTTTAATCTATTTCACATTAAAGCATATGTTAAGTTTCCGCACACTTGTTGTTTAACATATTGCTTGTGTTGATTAAGTTATTTTTTGGGGGTCTAAACGTTCAAAAGTGTTTTGTACACGTTTTTTAACTTTCAATTGGTATCAGAGCGGGTACACTGTTATTGGTTTCATTACCATTGTGTGATCCTTGACTCCCTTTTGAGATGGATAGGTCTCAATCCCTTAATGCACCTCCATATTTTGATGGTAGTAATTATGCCTTTTGGAAGGTTCGCATGAGAGCCTTTTTATGTTCTATTGATGAATCTGTTTGGGATGCTGTTGAGATTGGTTGGACCAAACCTGAGGCAGCCAAATCCACTTGGGATAAGGCAGCTCTTGCTGCATCTAATGCTAACAGTAAAGCACTTAATGCTATTTTCTGTGGTGTGTCTCTAGATGAATTTCACAGGATTTCACATATTACCATTGCCAAAGAAGCATGGGAGATTTTGGAGACCACCTATGAAGGCACGAAGAAAGTAAAAGACACTAAGTTGCAAATGCTGACCACTCGGTTTGAGGAGCTCAAAATGAGTGAGGATGAGTCTTTTGACTCTTTCTATGGAAAGCTAAATGAGGTGGTTGTCAGTAAGTTCAACTTGGGGGAGAGAACGGAGGACTCAAAGATTGTAAGGAAGATCCTTCGATCTTTGCCGGAAAGTTTTCGTGCAAAAGTGACAGCCATTGAAGAGAGCAAGGACCTTGATGACATCAAAGTGCAGGAGCTGGTGGGTTCTCTGCAGACGTATGAGATGTCGCTGCCTAATCAACGGAAGAGTAAATCTCTTGCTCTAAAGACCATTAATGAGAAGGTGGAAGATCAAGACTCATCGGGAGAAGATGGAGTTGACAAAGATGTAGTTTACCTTGTCAAAAATTTCAGGAAGTTTTTGAAATTCAAAAACAGTGGCAAATTTGATGATAAAAGAAAATTCCAAAGTTCTGGAAGGGAGAAGAGGGATTTCAAAAAGAAAGATGGAAAAGAATCCCAATCCACACAAGGTGTCACGTGTTTTGAATGCAACGGGCATGGACATTTTAAGAAGGAATGTCCGAATTATTTGAAATCGAAAGGTAAAGTGTATGCCACGACCTTGAGTGACTCGGATTCGTCTGACTCAGAATCTGAAGAAAGCTGTGATGGAGAGGGGAACTATTCAGCTTTCATGACTATTGCTCATGTTGAGTCTTCGGAGGAGTTAAATCTACTTGTACAAGACCTTGGAGAACATAGTGATGATGAATCACTAGGAATTGTTGAAGAATCAGATGCTGAAGAAAATGAAAGCACAGCAAATCTTCAAGAGAATTATAACTCACTCTTGGAGAAGTCGGGTGAGTACACAAGGGTGGCCAAGGCTGCTGTGAGAAAAATGAAGAAGGCTGAGGAGGACTACAAGAGTCTCCTAATCCGATATAGGGAGGCCAAATGTGAGATTGAATCTCTAAATGGTGAATTGTCCGAAGCTTACACAAAAGTAAGATTTCTTGAGAATGAAGTTGTGCAAGCGAATGCTAAGATAGAGAGGGTCACCACCAAGAAGCTAGATGATGTTATATCATCTCAAAAGAGCTTCTCAGACAAATCCGGATTGGGGTATACCGGAGGAAGTAGTTCATCCGTAAATGTCACTAAAGAAGTGAAGTTTGTAAAGGCAAAAGACCCAGTTGTAGCTGAACTTACTGGTGAGAAGCCCGAGGTGGAGGAGAAGAAGAATTTGGTGAACCAACGGATGCTGAATCCCCGTAATCAGTCTGTGGGCAGGTCTGAATCTCGTGCCAAGTCACGTCCACGACCACAAAGAGGTCCTAGAGGAACTTATGTGTGCCATTATTGCGGACTTCAAGGGCATACTCGACCAAATTGCCAAAAGCTGAGAGCAAAGAACAGTGCAACTCCTCAAAGGTCAGGAGGACCCAGAAATGATAGGAGAACTTGGGCAGGTGATCAATCTAGAGATCAAAATGGAGATCCCGGAATGATGAACGTGATGAAGATGATTGGTGCATTCACCAACTGCTTGGAAAGCTTCTCACGAAGGTTTGAAAGCCCTAACTCTCGTACCCAATCCTATAAGGAAATCACCCCAAACGCAAGTGACGTGTGGGTGAAAAGGGGTACTCATGCATAAGCATTACAACATGTCCATGCATTAATACTTCCTATGCCTTGTGACAATGTTTGTTTGGTTTGCTTGCTGGTTTTGATGTTGGTTGTTTGCTTATCTTCTTGTGTTTATGTTTTTGTTTGTTTTTATCAATCTTTTTGTGTCCTGTGTCAAAAATCCAAAAATCACATAAAAAGTAGAAAATCAAAAAGCTTGATTGACTTTGTTGAGTTTTGTCTCAAAACTTGTTTTGCCTTGTACCTTTGTGCTAATGGCTTTGTGCATTTTCGAGCATTGCTTGTTTTCATGCACCTATATCTATGTGGGAAAAATCTTGAAATCTATGTGATTGTTGTAAATAGATCTTCAAACTTGTCATGAATGATTAGTGAATGGTTATGTTGATCTTGAGACATGCATAGACTTGTGTCTATATCTCTTCCCACTCTTTATTTTTTTGCTAAAAAGAGCTCACCAAATGTAAATCTCCAAATGAAAAGAGATATTGAGCTGCAAAAGCCTGTCGCACATTCTAGTATTTGACTAGGAAAAAGGGTAAGCGACCTTATATTAAAAGTGAATGTTCATTCAAAAAGGCCAAAGGCCTGTTCTTCAAAGAGAATTGTTATACATCTCTCTCACAATGAGAGATGATTGCCTCAAAAGATCAAAAAGATCAAAGGTTATGATTGAAAGTGGAGTCAAATGAAAAGCTTCAAGTTATGTTATCAAGTTATGTGGGAGATCATATATACATATTTCTATAATTGAGATTGGTCACATGATCTAGTACTAATTGTGTATGCCTTGGTTGAATTGATCATTGAAGCTTCACATTAGACGAAGGACTATCTCATTGTTGGTATCCACACACAACACACAAGTTTATGTTCAATAAATGCCTTATTCATTTGTGTGATTGTACTTGATGAAATATGTTTTCACATGCTCAATCTTTGTTAATTAAAGCACAAAAAGATTTTTGAGTGTTTTAGGTGTTTTTGGAAAGTATTTTGGTTGAAAAATCTGAAAATTTCAAAAATACAGTTTTGCTCTGTTTTGGCGGCTCAGTCGCGGGTGTGTCAAGTCGCGAGCCTTAGTCGCATCTTCGCTGGTCATTTTTGGCGACTTGTTCGCGAGTGGAAGTTCCAGTCGCGAGGTTCACTCAGAGATTTTCGCGGCTCAGCTCGCGACTCACTCGCGGGTAGACCTTCCAGTCGCGAAAAACACTTAGAAAAATTTTTCAAAATCTTGTTCTTGTGTACTTTGGCGGCTTGAGCTGGCGACTGTGTGGCGACTCGATCAAGTCGCGAAAATCGCGTGTTTGGCAGAAACAAGGGCAGTTTTTAAACTTTTTCAGTTTTCCCTCAAACTTTTGTGACTGTTCATCTTCTCTCTAAACTATCTCCCTCCCAAACACTCCGTGTTCCCATTTCCAATCTCCATTGTTGCATTCTTGTAGCTCAAAATCGTCAAGTTCCAGGTATGGGTTTTCTGTTCTACACTCTTTTCTACTTGATTTTGTGCTTTTCCCTTTGATTTTTCGTATATGGTTGTGTCTTTGAAATGGGTTTTTGTTTCGGTTTCTGCTCCGTGTTCATGCTTAGCTTGTGGTTGCTGTAGCTATAGTGTGTGTTGATGATAGTCATTTCCTTATTGCTCTTCATCTTGTGCTTAGCTAAGTGTTTCTTGTGTTTCAATCTGATCCTTGAGATGTTGAGTTGTTTCTATTTGTTCTTTTTAAGGGTGTGAGTTTTACTATGCTAAATTCGCATGTTTTAGTGTGTTAATATGTTGGGAGCTTCTGTTAGGCTCATAATAATGTGTGTGCATCATATCATTTTTCAGTAACTGTCTCAATGTCATTAGGACAGTTTCTCCTTGATTGTCCATGTGTTTCCTTTCTCTGGCTTGGTTTTCCTATGAAATTGTTCTAAGTAGCCTTCTGTTTAAGTGTTCATAGTTATTTTGTGTGGATGATATCTCTTTGATAATCATGGTACTGACTAAGTTCTGCACATATATTTGTCTATGCTGTTATGGCCTTTTCTGATTGTTCACAGATGGCTCCCTCACCTCAGAAGAAGAAATCTACTGCAAAGAAGGCTGACAAGAGATTAAAAATGGATTCAAAACTGTTTAGGTCTGTCCATCACTTTGAGAGATACAAGGATAACTTCCTGCATGCAGGAATTGTTCAAGAAAGGTTTGTAGATTTGGAGGACTTAAGACAAACTTTTATTCCCAGCTGTTTTGAGGGAAGAGGATGGGAAAAGCTGTTGAGTGATTTCCCTTTGGTGTGTGAACCCCTGATTAGGGAATTTTACTCAAATGCTGTGATAAAGGAGAATGAGTTAAATTGCTGGGTTAGAGGGAAAGAATTCATTTTGGATGCACATGTCATAGATGATGTACTAGGGCTTGAGGGTTTGGATGATGAGGAGTTTATCAATTTTAAGGATAGGAGTGTCTCTATTGAAACAGTTCAACAAAGGATAGGGGGGCAGAGAGAAGGGAAGTGTTTGAATACCACTGCCTTTCTAGTGGACATGAGGGTTCTAACCATAATCATGATGTTTAACCTCTATCCTATTAAGAAATTGACTACAATCAATTGTGCTAGAGCAATTTTTCTGATGGATCTCAAAGAAAAGAACTTCATAGATATAAGTTCTCACATCTTTGACATCATTGTGGATGAGACAAGAACAACATCTAGGCCGAAACTGATCTTTCCAAGTTTGCTAATGAGGATATTTAGAAGGAAGGGTGTTCCAATCCCTCAAGACATCAGTCACATGTCCACACCCTCTGCAATTAACAAACTTACCTGCAAAAGGATCAGTGTTAGGCTTCCAGGAGAAGACGATGAAGGTGATGAAGGAGAGGATGTCCCAATGGAGACTGATACAGAGGCAGCAGGGCATGCATCCACCTCAACACCCAGGAGAAGTGGCAAGAGGTCTAGAGCTTCAACTTCTGCAGATACACCTCCAGATGCTTTCCAGATCATTCTGGAAGGGCTTGATGGGATCCGGGCAGTCCAAACTGAGCATTCTGACAGGATGAGAGCCATGCAAGACCAGATTGATGTCTTGGCTGCTAAACTTGACAGCTTCACAACTCAGCCTGACCAGTGACCCTTTGGCCATTCCGGTCAAAAAGGGGGAGAAATTGTTCAGAAAAGCAAATCTTAAGGGGGAGTAATGTGTTGAGGGGGAGTTGTCATAGTTATCAAATTCAAAAATTTTGTTTATCTACACTTATGTTTTTGGGTATTTTGTGTATAGCTGTTTCTAATTCACAACTTAGCTGTTTCTAATTCACAACTTATACTCTTGGTTTAATCCTTAATATATTTTGATGATGTTATTCAGGAATTTCTGTGTTTTGTACCCATTTGCTTTTGTAAGCTGTTAGGGTTATGTTTTTATGCATATTTGTTGGCTTTATGGTATGTACCTTGCTTATGCAGTCTTTATGCTTGTTGAAATCAGTACTTTGATCTAAATGTTATGCATTTTGGTTTATTGTACTGTCACTCTTGTGCCCTAGTAGGATTGTTCCTAGACGCATATGCCTTGTGTGCTATGCATTGGTTGAGTGTTGAACATACAAGTGTCTTGCCTTGTGCTTGTTAACTTGTATGTCCTTGTGTTCATTCCAAGTGTGAATGAACACTGTGATCACTACCTTGAGGTGGTCACTTGGTTGATCAAGCCATGGTTTGTATCTTACTCCATCTTTGCTTGATCACATTTCTGCCTGTTTCATATGCATTTATAATTTTCTGCTTACAATGATCATAGTGTATTGTTGTGTTTCAGGAGTATATTGTTCATATGATTCAAGTGCTTCACAGCTTCTAGAGTTAGGTGTGAGTGAGTTTTGTTCAACTGTTCCCAACTCACATGTTAAGTCTAGAGTCTATTATAGGGTTTTGTCACGGAATAGCCAAAGGGGGAGATTGTAAGGTTGAATTTATTCAACCATCTAATTGGCTTTATTCCGTGCCAAATTTGCTTGTAATTCAGCATTTAGTAACCCTGTATTTAGGTGGGTTTGTTGTAAGGATAGTGAGTGAGATAGAGTGAAGATTGCTCAAGAGTGTGCAAGAAAACAGAGAGTAGCGGCTGGGACTCGCGGGTGGACTCGCGGCTTCAACCCGCCGGAATCTGCACACGTGCCAAGCATGCTGGAAGATGAACAGTCATGCTAGCTGGAGCACTACAGGACAAAACAGGACAACTGGCCATACGGTTATCTCGCGACTGGAACTCGCGACTTAGTCAAGCCGCGAGGTCAAGCCGCGAGCCACCCCTGTTTTGTAAAACCTGACGTTTCACATTCCTCTCCTACTCCAATATAAATACCCCTTTAACCCACGATTGAGAGAGAGCTTCCAGAGAGAATTTTGAGAGAGAAACCCTAAAGAAAAACAAGATTGTTTCACACACAATCCCTACCTTAGAGTCTCTTCATATTCCTCAACTCTCTTCCTCTCCATTGTCAAATCCTTGAGAGGTATTTTACCAAACCTGGTTCTCACCATTATCATCACTGTGAGACAGTCGTTTGGAGTTCTGGGAAGCAGTTAGGAAGGAGCCAATCTTCATTGGTTGATGCTATGGTATAGTAGCGGAATCCGGGAAGCTAGAAAAGAAAAAGGTTCGGCGCAACCTCGTTGGAGCAAGAAGCTTGGAGGGCTTAGGTGCACTGGGTAGATTAGGCTTGGAGGGTCTATTGCTGTCCTTGTATCCCAACTGTATTTTCTAGTGGATTGATTACCGCTTGGAGGGCGGTGGAGAGGTTTTTCGCCGAGGTCTTCGGTTTCCTCTTCGATAACACATCGCGTGTTGTCTTTGTGTTTGCATCTTCCTTCCTCTATCTCTGCCTTTATATTATCTGCTGTGATTTTATTATGTTATGGCTTAGATAGTGTTTAATCTATTTCACATTAAAGCATATGTTAAGTTTCCGCACACTTGTTGTTTAACATATTGCTTGTGTTGATTAAGTTATTTTTTGGGGGTCTAAACGTTCAAAAGTGTTTTGTACACGTTTTTGAACTTTCATATGTATTATATTACCCTATAGTGGGCCCTAATGTATGATATTGCCTTTTGGTAGGCCTTACTTGTATGTTTCTAGATTTTGCCTATTAGTAAGCTCCTGATGTATGATGAACAATGCCTCTCAGTAGGTCTTACATGTATGTTTCTAGATTCCACCTATTGGTAGGCTCCTGATGTATGATGAACAATGCCTTTTAGTAGGTCTAACATGTATGTTTCTGGATTTCGCCTGTTGGTAGGCTCCTAATGTATGATGAACAATGCCTCTCGGTAGGTCTTACATGTATGTTTCTAGATTTTGCCTGTTGGTAGGCTCTCGATGTATGATGAATGTTGCCTATCGGTAGGTCTTACATGTATGTTTCTAGATTCCGCCTATTGGTAGGTTCCTGATTTATGATGAATAATGCCTCTCGGTAAGTCTTACATGTATGTTTCTAGATTTCACCTGTTGGCTCTCGATGTGTGATGAACAATGCCTCTCGGTAGGTCTTACATGCATGCCAGTAGCACTTTAGCATTTTGGAGCCGGTTGCACCACTATGGTCACTTTACATCTCACCCTACTATCATGGATTTATCGATAAAATCTAATGTTGATTGACCCACTGAGGGACATAGAGAGAGGAAGGACCGTATAAAATAAAACTTCCTTAATGTAGGTTTTATGTGGTTCTTATCATGAGAGGAAAGGCTCCTGGTGGGATGGACTCGTTCTTGAGAATATTGACTAGCTGAAAATGGGTTGAACCATGCAAAATAAACTGCCCTAGTGTAAGGTTTTGTTTGGTTCTTGAAAGTTCAAAAACGTGTACAAAACACCTTTGAACGTTTAGACCCCCAAATTACAACTTAACCAATACAAGCAATATCTCAAACAACTAGTGTGCGGAAACTTAACACATGCTATAATACGAAATTGGTTAAAGACTATCTAAGCCATAACAAAATAAAACCATAGCAGATAATAAAAAGGCAAAGATAGAGAGGAAGGAAGATGCAAACACAAAGACAACACGGATGTGTTATCGAAGAGGAAACCGAAGTCCTCGGCAAAAAACCTCTCCGCCGCCCTCCAAGCGGTAAACAATCCACTAGAAAATACAGTTGGGATACAAGGACAGCAATAGACCCTCCAAGCCTAATCTACCCAGTGCACCTAAGCCCTCCAAGCTTCTTGCTCCAACGAGGTTGCGTCGAACCTTTTTCTTTTCTAGCTTCACGGATTCCGCTACTAGACCGTAGCATCAACCAATGAAGATTGGTTCCTTCCTAACTGCTTCCCAGAAGTCCAAATAACTGTCTCACAGTGATGATGATGGTGAGAACCAGGTTTGGTATAATGCCTCTCAAGGATTTGACAATGGAGAGGAAGAGTATAGAGGAATTTGAAGAGACTCTAAGGTATAGATTGTGGGTGAAACAATCTTGTTTTTCTTTAGGGTTTCTCTCTCAAAATTCTCTCTGGAAGCTCTCTTTCAATCGTGGGTAAAAGGGGTATTTATACTGGAGTGGGAGAGGAATGTGAAACGTCAGGTTTTACAAAAACAGGGGTGGCTCGTGGCTTGACCTCGCGGTTTAACTAAGTCGCGAGATCCAGTCGCGAGTTAACCGTATGGCCAGTTGTCCTGTTTTATCCTGTAGTGCTCCAACTAGCATGACTGTTCATCTTCCAGCATGCTTGGCACGTGTGCTGCTTCTGGCGGCTTGCAGCCGCGAGTCACCCGCGAGTCCCAGCCGCGAGTCTCTGTTTTCTTGCACACTCTTGAGCAATCTTCACTCTATCTCACTCACTACCCTTACAACAAACCCACCTAAATACAGGGTTACTAAATGCTGAATTACAAGCAAATTTGGTACGGAATAAAGCCAATTAGATGGTTGAATAAATTCAACCTTACAGTTCTAAAATGATCAACCGACTTGAAGCGGGATTAGAATTGCACTGGGTTATACGAATTTCTTTGACAACCCTAATGATGATCGTGGATCTTCCCAACGGGATTTTTGACTCGTTGTGCGGTGGAATGCATTAATTGTCTTGGTTTTTGACTGAACCAAGCAATGCTTCGAAGTGAGTTCCTTTGGGTAAATGATTGTTATAATCTTCATACCATGCTAGATGGACTGCTAACAGTGGTTGGGAATGGCCTTGGCACTATCCCATTACATGTCTTGATGACAAGGGCTGAACTGACCCCTGAACCAGGCTATGAAAATAAGATTCAAAATATTCTGGGATGTTGGACAAGACATGCAAAGATAAACTACCCCAATGTAGGCTTTGTACGGTCTTGGTTGTGTGAAAAAATCTTTTGAAAGGAAAGTTTGCTGCTAAACATGCCGTGCACCACTGTTAGTACGAAAACCGAGGGAATCTTCGCTCTGGAGTTGTCCAAAACCCTCCATTCATTGAATTTAAGTTCAGAATACATGTGGTTTTATGCCATAGGGGTTAAAAAACCCTAGCACGTGTCCCGAGGGGCAGCGGCCCTTCTAGGTGCGTCGTTTAGGGCCGGTAGCCCTACAAGGTACACTAGCCTCAAGAAGCATGCATAAAGACAGCACACCCCCCAGACCTCCCACATTCTGGTCTGCGATTTCTGGGGTCTTCTCCTACCTTTTTTCTTTACTAAAAACTCCTAGAAAACCATTTTTCTTCGATTTTCTGCACAGATCTACATTAGAACATCAAATTCTTTCATATCTGAACTTGGATGTTCTTGGGCTCAAGACTTGAATGGGAGGCTTTTCATGAGAGGGAGCTCAAGAGATGGTGGACTTCATTCCCTTCCAAGGATTGGGCCTACATCAAGCAATTCCTTGGAGTTGCCATTTCACTTTTTTACATTTCTTTGGATTGGCATTTACTGGAGGCCATAGTTACTTGTTGGGATCCCTTATTGAGGTGCATCACCATCAGGGATGTGGACTTGGTCCCTACTTTAGAAGAGTATGATCGCTTTCTTTCTCTTCCTACCCCTGTGAGTCGAGTTTATCAACCATCGGCTCAATCTCGCTTCCGCAAGTAGCTGGCAGAGTGATTAGGCCTGAAGACTCCTATTGTTGATATTCTGACCTGATATGGGAACAGCTTGGGAGGTAGCATCCCTTTCAATTTTTTTCTTTGTCGGTTTGGCGAAGCTAAGTGCCCTATTGTTTACTGAGGAGACTTTGTGGATTTGGAGGAGCATTGGACCTTCATGGTGGCCTTCTTTGGCTCAATGCTATTCCATTCTCAGTCGGGTTACATCAACTTTGCAGTTCTACCCCTGGTGAGTAGTCTGCCTCATAGCACTTCTTTTGTTCCCTCTCTCCTCTCCAAGACTATTAGATCTCTTTCTCTATGTCATAAGACTGGTAGTAGTAAGCTCGGTTGTTGTGTGCATCTACTATAGTTGTGTTTTTGTAGTCATTTAAGTGTGATATCTAGGGCAGAACCTACTAGGTTCTTGAGGAAGAACAAGGTTCAGATCATTGTGGCTCTTAATCTTCCTTTTACTAGGGACATTGTTAGTTGGTTGCTGTATTTGTTTGGCTTGAGTCCTACTGATTGGACCTAGAGAGTCAAGTGGAAAGTCATTAGGTTGTAGGGTTGGACCTATTGTGTTAGTTTGCTTGGCATCACTTTGGTAGGCATCTGGGGTTGTATAGCCTACTTTCCAGGTATGGCCTTAAGGCAGTTCGAGGGTGATCAACATGTCCCTCGATTTAGAGATTTTTCTATCATCACTTGTGATTATGGGCTTCAGGATACCAACACAATTATCATAGTTCGTGCTTTTGGATTCTGGCAGGAGCGCAAGTCAACTATCGACTATCGTACTTATCCTGTGAACAATTATGAGTGGTCCACTGCATAGTTTAAAGAGTGGAGGGCTAGTAGGGACCCATGCTTCATTGTTGATCTATCAATTCCAGACCCTCTTGATCCCCGCCTTCTGGCTGATATATTGCAGGATCATGCATTGGAGTTTGAGGTTAGAGTTAAGAGCACTCTTAGAGACTTGAGAGAGTGCCTGATAGAGGCTATTAGGGACAGGAATTGCTGCATGAAGCTTCTTGATGCTACAGTAGAGGATTACGATGAGATGGGGAGAGCCTATAAGGCTGAGCTTGCTACCCTTAAAGTAGAGTTCGAGCAGAGGGGTCCAACTTGGAAAGTGAGCTGGCAAATCTTACTAAGAGATTCGTTGTTTTAGGCCAAACGAGCGATGAGGAAAGGGCCATAATGGAGGCCAATTACACTAAGGCGAGCAGTAGGGCTGATGATTTAGCATTGAGGCTATTGGAGGCTAGATCCTTCATTCATTCTACTTTGAGCTTGGAGTATGGGTCAGCTAATGAGCCCAATGAGTCACAGTTGGCTTTTCATCGCCTTCAAGCAGAGGTAGTTGAAAGTTGTTACTACAGAGGTTGGCACCTTGTAGGCTTTACTTGATATAAAGAGGTAGGGTTGCAACTCGAGTCCTAGTATGGAAAGGGAGCTAGTTCAGCTTCAACATTCATATGGTCGATTTAGAGAGATTGCCAGAGATCTAGGCTTTGATACAGCAGGGTTGCTTCGTACTCATTCCTCGGATGATTCGATTCTTCTCACCGATTTCGGGGTGCTATGCAAGATTGTGGCAGACCATTTGGGCTATGTTTGACTTGCTGGAGACTTTTCTATTTGTTTTCTTTTTTGCACAAGAGCTATGTAGTTAGTATTCCACCATGTATGGAAAGGTTCGTCGTAAATTGCTAGGCAATTGTGTACGGCCTTCCACTTTTTAGGTTTTCGAAGCATAGTCTAGTTTGTAAGGCATGCTTAAAAATAGAAAACCAATGGAAACAAAGATGTTTTTGCATATATTGATTATCAGAAGATATTTATCTATGAGATTTGTGTTTTGGAAATGCATAGTGATGAATGAGATCTATAAGTTACGATCAAAACCTCAGTATGTTGGGCAGCCGGATTTAGTGTTAATGAAACATATATTCTCAAGATAGAATTCATAATCTCTTAACGGAGATATAAAATATTCCCTTGAGATAAATTTAATGGGTTTAGTTGTTCAGAGTGTTGGGCCCAACCACTTTAGTAAGGAGTTACTAAAGTATATATTTATGAAATTGGATTTCATAAATATATGATGAATAATATAAAGAATTAAACCGGGTACTCAAGGATTAAGTGTAGTATTCTTCAAAGTAGTAGTCAACATTCGTGACTTTGTATTACTACAAATATTTTAATGAAGGGGTTGCATGTATAATAAAGTCTTGGGATATAATTTATTAATAAGGCCTAGAGTGCAATTACATTCATATAGTGGTATTGAATATAATTAATGGTAACTTTGGACTTGTCAAGAGTTGACAGAAAAGCCCAAGGTCCATTGGAGCTAGAGTCTTATTTGTTCCCTTTTAGTCTCAATCCAAGCCACATATTAGAGCCTAATTAGAATAGCCCAAAAGGTAAGACCAATTAGATAATCAATTAAATATAAGGAGAAAAACATACAGAATTTCATAAGATTTTTCACAAGAGGTCTTTCATTAAGATAATGCAATGAATGAAATGGTTTGTGTGTGAGTGTTGGACACTCTTTTATTCTCTCCTTGGAAACTGATTAAGAGACCACACTTCTTAGGTATTAAGTAGAATTGGAGTGAAGATTAAAAGTGTTCCCAAGTACTTCTAATTTTTGTTTTGAATTTCATCACACCAAGGTACGCTTTCTTGTTCTTAAATTTTGAAACTTACATAGTTCATGTTATCAATTGCGAATGAAGTAGATCCGTTAATTTTCCATTGCATATGTTTTGTATGCAATACAAACATGTATTTTTCTATCATGATCAACAGGAAATCTCCAACGACACTTATTAGATCGTACGCGCCAAACTCTAAAGCAACTTTGCAAGCCTACTATGCATGCTTCGTACTTTATAATGTTGTTGGTGCAATCAAAATTCAGCTTGACTGAAACAGGGATTTGCTGACCCTTTACGGATACTAGAATTGCTCCCACTCCATTTTCAGTTGTTAGGGACATATTTTATGTAATTGGCTAATTCTTTGACAAAATGCACCTTACTTATAATTTGGTAGATCTAGGATGGGTTTAAGACTTCAAGAAATATGTTGTTCAAGTCAAGTGTTAAAGCCATGAAAATCTGACCAAGAAACAAGTGAAGAAGGGTTGTTCATTAAAGCTCGACAGCAATCTCGATAGAAAGACTTCTATCGAGATTTAAAGCCGAAGCTTGATACAAGTTGTTTCTGTCGAGACTTACGAAATCAGAATTTCCAGATCTGATTTTTGACCCATGCTTGTATATTTGTATATGGTTTCTTTTCTCACAACCCTAGATATATATAAGGATTATTTTAAAGGTCGTCACAAGTGGATGTAAAGAGATTACATGCAAAAAGTGTCCTAGTTCATTATTCTCTCTGAAGAAGTTACTGCGTCTTTACGCCAAGGGTTTTGTGACCAAGGTACTGGGATCCGTGCATCATTGGTTAGTCACATACTGGGATTTGTGCATTGAACCGAAAGATTGCTGCTACAATACAAATTCAATTGGGTATTGGGGTAAGGGTTCAACTGTAGATTAGTATTTTGGGATAGGCCAAAGGGTTTGGTAAGATTCCTTATACTTGTAATCACTTATGATTGATAATAGTGAATTTTTGGGAGTGGTGACCTTAAAATCACCCGGTAGAGTTTTATCTTGGTGGTTTTTCCCATTCGTAAAAAAATCACCTGTTTTATTTTTCGCTACATTTAGACAATTTGGTGATTTATTTGTGCTGCCACGCTATTGCATGAAATTTGATTTAATTAATTAACTTAGATAATTAATTAATTAATTGTAAAGGGTCAATTCATTTTGACCCAACACTAGTGCTATTGGTAACCCCATCGAAATAAAGCTTCCAACGCCATGGTTCTACATTGCTTGATTCAGGCTCTATTGCCAAAACATCCCTATCTAGGAAGAGGGATTCTGGGAAATCTGGATCATTCAACAGCTGGTCCGCTAGGTAATCGGCTATGGCCTGGCCCTTGATGGCCTTTCACGTCACAAACATGATATCGAATTTAGAGAGCAACATCTGCAAATAGGAGATCTTCCTTGTGAGGGTAGGCTTTTCAAAGATGTACTTGATAGGGTCCATGCCAGAAATCAACCACATGGTGAAGTAAAGCATGTACTGCCGCAACTTGCGCAAGGCCTACACTAGGGTGTAGCACGTCTTCTCAATGGCGATGTAGTTGATCTCACAACTGGTGAACTTCTTACTCAGGCAGTAAATCACCTTCTCTTTTTGATCGGGTTCATTTAGCTAACCTAACATGCAACCTATGGATGCTTCTTGCATCGCTAGGTAGAGAATCAATGGATGTCCTAGTGTCGGGGGAACCAGAATAGGAGGGTTCAACAAATGCTGCTTAATCTTATCAAAAGCCACTTGACATTCATCTGTCCATTCTATCTTCGTATCCTTCTTCAAGAGCTTGAACAAAGGATCGCACGTGGCGGTCAACTGCGCTATGAAGCATGTTATGTAATTGATCCTTTCTAAGAAGCTTCGAACTTATTTCTCAGTTTTCGGTGTAGGCATGTCCCTGATGGCCTGGACTTTTGCTGGTTCCACTTCTATTCCTCTTTGGCTGACTATAAAGCCAAGCAATTTCCCTGAATTGGCTCCGAAGATGCACTTGTTACGGTTAAGCCTCATCCTGTACTTGATGAAGCGCTTGAATAGATTTCTCAAATCTATCAAATGATCTCTAGGAGTGCATGACTTGGCGATCATATCATCCACGTAGACTTCGATCTCCTTGTGCATCATATTATGGAACAAGGTTACCATGGCTCGCTGGTAGGTTGCCACAGCATTCTTCAAGCCGAATGACATGACATCGTAGGCATAAGTTCCCCAATGAGTGGTGAACACTGTTTTGTCTTTGTCTTCTTCAGCCATCTTAATCTGATTATAACTCGAGAACCCATCCATTAAGGAGAAGAACATGTTGGTCGCGGTGTTATTAGTCAAGGTATCAATATGTGGCAAGGGAAAATTATCCTTCGGGCTGGCCCGATTCAAATCTCTATAATTAACGCACATGCATACTTTCCCATCTTTCTTTGGCAAAGGACAATGTTTGCGTCCCAATCTGAGTAGGCTATGGTGGTAAGAAAACTGACTTTCAATTATTTTTCCACTTTTTCTTTGATCTTCAGGATAATCTCTGATTTCATCCCTCGATAGGCTAGCCACATTGAAAGGAATTTGAATTTAACTAGAATCCTATGGACAAAGATCTCGATATCCAGTCCTGGCATATCCTGATAATACCAAGCAAAGATTTCCTTGAATTCCTTCAACAGAACTATGAGCTCATCTTTCATGTCTTTAGGAAAGCTTACCCCAATCCTGACGGGTTTTCTGTTTCGCCTCCGTTGGCTAGGTTTATCACCTCTGTCTCTTCTACATTAGGCTTGGACCCTTCGCTCTCTCTATTCAGAGCTTCCAGGATGTCTCGAGGTAAGTTTGGGATCTCCTTCATTCCTTCAACATCATAATCCAACATTGTTGTCTCATTCACATCATCTACACTTTCGTTTTGGCAAAGGGACAATGTACCCACTTAGGAATCAAAACAGATCATATAGAGTGAACATATACAGAGAAACATAAGATAATTTGCAGACACATATTCATAGGAAAGCAAGTAAAGATAGATGCAAGAATTTTCTGAATAATACGTTGAATATTTCTTTAATGGATTATAGGTAGGGAGAAAACAAAGCTCATGCTTGATAATGATAAAAGGGAAATGTTCTCTTTTTTTTGTTGGTTCTGGAAAAACAAACTAGGGAAATGAACAGGGAATACAAATAAAGCAGGAAATAATATTAGCATGCAAAACAAACTATACATGCTATTCCACCCCTCTCGGGTGATAGGGAGACCTAATCACTTGATGATGGAATACTTCTTACTCAGCCGGTGCAACAACAAAGCAAGGCTCGATGGTCCAAAGGCCTACCGTCTCTCCTGGCATCCCTGGTCGGATAGTAGAAGTCAGGTTATCTTCGAGAGATATGGTAGCATTCATGGAGAACTCTTCGGGATAGAGTCGAATAATGCAAGTCAGATCATGCTCTTCATCTTCCAATTCCTTAAAAGGTTCTAGCATAATGACCTTGGCCGAAGCTGGAAAAGTGGTTTTGATATGGGGAATAGACATCCCTGAAATGTCGCACTTCCTCTTCTTGCCTCTGGAAGCTTGAAAGAGTTCTTTATGAGTGGGTTTGTACCTTAAACTGAATCTTCCTTTATTATCTAAGAATTTAATGAGAGTAGGCTCCCATGTCCCGTGGCTTTGAGGCCTTGGCCTAATTTGTAGCCAAACTTGAGCATTTCCTTCACGACCATTAGAACTACTACTGGCCAGCCGGACTTAGGCTCTAAGGCATAATGAATCATGGAAACTAGCTCGAAGCTATGGAAAGACAATTCAGGGAAGGCGTTAGCATCGATGTTGGGGATAGATGTCTCTTGGAAGATAATCATGGGCTCTTCAGCCATAATGGTGATCAACTGATTCTCGAAGATGAACTTGAGTCTCCTATGGAAGGTAGACTCGACTACACCTACTATATGCAACCAGGGCCTCCCTAAAAGAATGTTGTATGGAGAGTTAAGCATAATCACTTGGAAGTCGACCATGAAGGATCTCGGGCCGATCTTAATCATCAGCTCGATCTCACCTTGCATTTCTCGACGTATGCTTTCAAAGGCTCTAATGATCATAATGCTAGGCTTAATAAGAAATGTATCCACCTTCAGGCACTTAAGAGTGGCCATTGGGCAAACATTCAGGGCTAATCCATTTTCGATTAACACCTTTGCGACAATCATGTCTTCACACTTGACTACGATATGCATGGCCAAGGTATGATCCCTGCCTTCTGGAGGCAACTCATCATCTAAAAATAAGACTTGGTTGGTGGCCAACACCAATGATACCATGCCCTCGAAGGATGATTCTGTAATACTGGTAGGAACATGTGTTTCCTTTAACACCTTCAATAGAGCTTCACGATGGACCTCAGAAGATAGCAATAGGTCTAAAATAGAAATCTGAGCTAGAGATTTGTTCAACTACTGAATCACACTATAATCAGCCTTTTAGATGGTTTTCAAGAATTCCTCGGCTTCTTCAATGGTGAACCTATTCCTGACTAGCTCAATTGTTTTCTTACTAATCTCTTTCCTTCTCTTTTCTAGTTCCTTAGAAGTATAACATCAACCACTCCTAGTGAGTCTAGCTAGTCCTGGAAAGATATTAGAGCAAACCTCTTCCTTTCCAGTTCAAGTGGAAATTAAAGTCACATTGTACTTCCATAGAACACAATGGCTATCTTGGTTAGGGAAGGGCTTCAGCATATAGATGACCACACTTTCTTAAGTTTGTAAATTTGGTGCCAGGAAGAACATCTGTGGACTAATGATGATTGGGCTAGGTAGATGATGTGAACCCTGTCAAGAATAACGAGACCCAACAACGAAAGGGAACCGAAGATTGTTCTATGGACAGATTCAAATGGGAGACCTCGACCCGTTGTTTATGACAAACAAGAACCTCGGTATAAGGAAGACGCCACAAATGGTGGTGGAAACTCCGTTTGATAAGTCGAGATGAACGCCACGGGAATTCCCGATAAGTTCGAGTAGTTCTTCAATGAACCAAAGAGAATAAACCTCACAAGTTTTATCAATAATATCTCAAAAACGTTTACAGACTTAGATGACTATTTAAGGGCTCCTTAAAACTTGACAGACAAGAAAATATATTCTAAAATAACTCCTAATTGATACCTAACCATATTAGGAATAAAGTTTGACCTAAAAAGCATTAAATGCACCTAAAAATAAGGAAATAAATCACCTAAACCTATAATAACGTTTTTTACATAGACCAAAAATATTTCTTGCCAATTCTTAGCCTTGCCCGGATCCTTCTAGAACTTGAATCAAGGTGACGATTTTTTGTTGCCCACGTGGATCATGCTCAATGGGCCTCCATGAATTTGCTTGAGCCCATAACTCTTGGATGAGTCCGTTGAGTACATCCTTGAACTTCTTTGCTCGTTCTCTCGTAACCGGCCCAATTGGTACTTGAACGAGATCCTTCAAAGCAGTGCCCTTGATCTCCATCATTCCCTTCCTCTTGAAAAGGATTTGCCCTCAAATCATCACCTACATCAAAAGGACTCAAATCAGTAACATTAAAAGTGGCACTTACATCGTACTCACCAGGTAAATCTAGCTTGTAAGTGTTGTCATTGATACGCTTGAGGACTTGGAAGGGACCATCTCCTCTTGGGAGCAATTTAGAACATCTTTTCGCCGGGAATCTTTCTTTTCTCATATGCAGCCAAACCCAATCTCCGGGTTCAAAAACCAATTTGCGACGTCCTTTGTTGGCTTGTGTGGCCTATTGCTCCGTTCTTCGCTCAATGTTGAGTCTTGCTTTCTCATGAATCTTCTTCACAAAGTCAGCTTTCTTTTTGTCATCTAAATTAACGTGCTCCGTCAAAGGTAAAGGAGATAAATCCAATGGAGTTAAAGGATTAAACCCATACACAATTTCAAATGGCAAAAATTTGGTAGCAAAATGAATAGCTCTATTATATGCAAACTCAACATGTGGTAAACATTCTTCCCACGTTTTGATGTTCTTTCTAATGATTGCCCTTAATAGAGTAGATAAAGTCCTATTTACGATTTCAGTTTGACCATCAGTTTGTGGATGACAAGTAGTTGAAAACAATAGCTTAGTACCTAGCTTACACCACAAAGTCTTCCAAAAATAGCTCAAGAACTTAGCATCTCTATTCGAAACAATTGTCCTAGGCATGCCATGTAATCTCACAATCTCTTTAAAGAACAAATCAGCAACATGCAAAGCGTCATCCGTTTTGTAACATGGAATAAAATGTGCCATTTTAGAAAATCTATCCACAACCACAAAATTTGAATCTCTTTCACGTTTAGTCCTAGGCAATCCTAACACAAAATCCATTGAAATATCAATCCAAGGCTCACTAGGAATTGGTAAAGGAGTATACAAATCGTTGGGCTGCACTTTGGGTTTAGCTTACCTACATGTGACACATCTACCACAAATCCGTTCGACATCTCATTTCGTGTGAGGCCAATAGAAGTGTTCCTGCAAAATAGCTAAAGTCTTTGCAACTCCAAAATGTCCCATTAATCCCCCACCATGCAATTCCTGCACTAATAACTCCCTCATAGAACAATTAGGCATGCATAGCTTATTTTCTCGAAATAGGAATCCATCAAGCTTAAAGAACTTACCAGAGGCGATTTTCTCACAAGCTCGATATTCCTCACAAAATTCATGGTCTTCAGCATATAATTCTTTAATGTGTTCAAAACCAAGCAATTTTGCATCAAGTGTGGAGAGTAAGGCATACCTGCGAGAAAGTGCATCGAAGACTACATTCTCCTTACCTTGCTTGTACCGAATGACGTATGGAAACGTCTCTATGAACTCCACCATTCGCGCATGCCTTTTGTTTAGCTTGTGTTGGCCCTTTAATTGTTTCAAGGACTCATGATTGGTGTGAATCACCAACTCCGTAGGCCATAGGTAGTGCTGCCACGTCTCTAAAGCTCGAACCAATGCATACAACTCCTTGTCATAAGTTGGGTAGTTTAAGGCTGCCCCGCTGAGTTTCTCGCTGAAGTAAGCAATTGGTCGTCCTTCTTGCATAAGAACGGCTCCTATATCAATACCTGAAGCATCACATTCAATTTCAAATGTTTTAGAAAAGTTGGGTAAAGATAACAAAGGTGCTTTAGTCAGCTTCTCTTTGATTAATTGAAATGCCTTCTCTTATTCTTCTCCCACTGAAATCCAACGTTCTTCTTGACCACTTCAGTAAGCAGTGCGGCTAAGCTACTGAAGTCCTTCACAAACCGCCGGTAGAAACTAGTAAGTCCATGAAAATATGAACATTACCTACACTTGTGGGGCTCGGCCAATCTTGGATTGCATGTACCTTCTCTTCATCAACCTGTATACCTTGTGCACTAACAACAAATCCCAAAAATACAAGCTTATCGGTGAAAAAAGTGCACTTCTTTAAATTAGCAAACAACCTTTCTTTCCTTAGCACATCTAAAATGGATTTCAAATGTACTACATGATCGCCTATATTTTTGCTATAAATGAGTATATCATCAAAATAGACAACAACAAATCTGCCTATAAATGCACGCAAAACATGGTTCATAAGTCTCATAAAGGTGCTCGGAGCATTAGTCAAACCAAAAGGCATAACTAACCATTCATACAAACCATATTTTGTTTTAAAGGCGGTTTTCCATTCATCTCCTTCTTTTATCCTAATTTAATGATAACCACTTTTTAAATCAATCTTAGAAAATATGCAAGAACCATGCAGCTCATCTAACATATCATCTAAGCGTGGGATAGGATGACGATACTTTACCGTTATGTTGTTGATGGCTCGGCAATCAACGCACATTCTCCACGTCCCATCCTTCTTAGGTACAAGTAAGATCGAAATTGCACATGGGCTCATGCTCTCCCTCATGTGCCCTTTCTCCAACAATTCACTTACCTACCGTTGAAGCTTCTTTGTCTCCTCGGGATTGCTCCTATAAGCTGGTCGGTTTGAAATGGTTGCACCGGGAACAAAATCAATTTGATGTTGAATCCCTCGGCTTAGAGGTAACCCATGTGGTGTTTCCTCGGGGAAGACATCCTCATACTCCTACAAAAGAGAAACAATAGAACTAGGCAAAGCAAAGTCAAGTTCGTTAGTGTTTAAAAGTGTCTCTTTGTACAAAAGTAAAATCATCGGCTTATTTGAAAACATTGCTCGCTTAATCTCGCTCACTTTTGCATAGAAATTCTTTTGTTTTCTCTCTGATTTTCTCTCAAGGGCCGAACTTTGATTTTCTTTTTCTCCCTCATTTTTCTCGGCCTTTCTCTGATTTTCACTCTTTTTCTTTTGCTCACTCTCTTTCTTTTGATCACTCTCCTTTTGTAATCTTACTTGATCCTCGTATACTTGCTGCGATGTCAATAGTACAGGAGTGATTGATCGTTGATTAAGTACAAAAGAGTACTTGTTCGTAAAGCCATCATGCTTCACTTGCTTATCGAACTGCCATGGACGCCCTAGCAATAAGTGTCCCGCTTGCATCGGTACTACATCACACAACACTTCATTTTCGTATTTACCGATTCGAAATGCAACTAACACTTACTTGTTCACCCTGATCTCACCACTATCATTTAGCCATTGCAACTTGTACGATCTAGGGTGCTTTACCATGGACAATCTCAATTTCTCCACCATAATTATGCTTGCAACATTAGTACAACTACCACCATCAATAATCACACTACATACCTTGTCTTTAACGTAGCACCTAGTGTGAAAGATGTTCTCCCGCTGTATTTCATCAACTCCTTTTGCTTGCAAGCTCAATGCTCTCCTCACCACCAATGTCAATGCGCCAAGGGCTAAATACTCCTCCTCAGAAACATCCTCTAATGGCGGCATGTCGTCAGTGTCGGAATCTTCATCATCGGTCACAATTTCACCATTGGCTTGCAACACCATGACTTGCTTGTCTGGACATTGACTTGCTATGTGGCCCCTGCCTTGACATCTAAAACATTTAATATCACGATTTCTAGAGGTAAAGGCTTCGGTTTTACCTTGAGGAACGTGGCTGGTGGTCGCGGACTTGGGCTCGGGTTTGGGCATTTGTGACTTGTCCAGCGGCTTAGCATGACTCGATTTCCAAGAGGTAGAACTAGAGTTATGGCCTGCACGTGTCCCATTCCCTCTCTTGAGTTGTTGTTCCACTTTGATAGCCATATGCACCATATCTTCCAATTCCACATAATGCTGCATCTCTACCTTATCATGGATCTCCCGGTTTAAGCCAAGCAAAAATCTAGCCATTATAGCCCCCTGATCCTCCTCTACATTAGCGCAGATCATAGCAATCTCCATCTCCTTGTAGTAATCCTTTACGCTTCGACTCCCTTGTCTAAGACCTTGTAGCTTTTTGTACAACTCTTGTAGTAGTAACTTGGAACGAATCGCTTTCTCATCACTACTATCATCTCCTCTCATGTGTCTATTGGGCGTTCTCTATTCCGCCTCCTGTTCATCACAAGCTGATCCCACCAAGTAATAGCGTATTCAGAAAATTCAATCACGGCTAATTTTACCTTCTTTGTCTTGGAGTAATTGTGGCAATCAAACACGAACTCCATCTTCTTCTCCCACTCAAGATATGCCTCAGGATCAGACCTACCTTGAAAGGACGGAATCTTCATCTTGATACTACCCAAGTTGTTATCTTCGCAATTCCTAGCTTCTCTAAATCTTCCTCCAAGTCTCCTATTGCTAACAATGGAATTCCGATCTTCTTCTTCATCAAAACCAGACCCATAACGCTCTTCATCCTCCTCCCTCGGTGGAACTCTTTCCCTTCTACGCATATTACGACCGTTTTGTGGTTGCTCCTCACGTCTATTCTCCATTTGAACTATCCGTTCGTGAACCTGCGTCATCTCCATCTTCATCACATGCCTCATCTCACTTATCATGGTCTCCCTCCAAAAAGGCTTTCGGATCAGCCAATTTTGTATCATCTTCAGCAATGCTCTTACCACTATCGTGAGACATGATTGCTGCTAAACAAAGGTTAGAAGAAAAAAAAAAAAAAAAAAAGGAACCTCACGAATCACTCCCTTATCAAGAATGTGGATCACTCTCCACTCGTGTTTCACTTAAAATAATATCGCTTTTACCCTCTGATGTTCTCACCACTCTTGCCTTTTTCCACTCGATAATTCTCTTTCAGTTATTTTGAAACTAAACAAACAACTCAAAATTTCTAGCTACAATTCACCAAGAACTAATCAAGGAATCTCAAATTTGAACGTAAGGAATATGGAAATTTTCAGATTAGAATTAGAAGGAATATGGCAGTTTGGAATTTTGGAAGCACAAAATAGTGATTTTTTTTTTTTTTTTGATCAGCAACTAGCTTTTGAGAATAATGAAATAAGATTTCGAAATAACTAAGAGATATAAGACCAGACCAATAGTTTAGACATCAACAAGACAAACAAAGATTGAACAGATAGGGTAAAGGAAATTCGGCTAAGAAGAGATAAATATGTTAAAGGATAGGCAAACCTGAACTAGAAACCTTACTCTGATACCAAATGATGTGAACCCCGTCAAGAATAAAGAGACCCAACAACAAAAGGGAACCCAAGATCGTTCTATGGACAGATTCAAATGGGAGACCTCGACCCGTTGTTTATAACAAACAAGAACCTCGGTATAAGGAAGATGCCACAAACGGTGGTGGAAACTCCGTTTGATAAGTTGAGATGAACACCATGAGAATTCCCGATAAGTTCGAGTAGTTCTTCAAAGAACCAAAGAGAATAAACCTCACAAGTTTTATCAATAATATTTCAAAAACGTTTATAGACTTAGATGACTATTTAAGGGCTCCTTAAAACTTGGCAGACAAGAAAATATATTCCAAAATAACTTCTAATTGATACCTAACCATATTAGGAATAAAGTTTGACCTAAAAAGCATTAAATGCACCTAAAAATAAGGAAATAAATCACCTAAACCTAGAATAAGGTTTTTTACATAGACCAAAAATATTTCATGCCAATTCTTAGCCTTGACCGGATCCTTCTAGAACTTGAATCAAGGTGACAATTTTTTGTTGCCCACGTGGTTCATGCTCAATGGGCCTCCATGAATTTGCTTGAGCCCATAACTCTTGGATGAGTCCGTTGAGTACATCCTTGAACTTCTTTGCTCATGCTCTCATAACCGGCCTAATTGGTACTTGAACGAGATCCTTCGAAGCGGTGCCCTTGATCTCCATTAGTAGAGCTACTTATAAAGCTTTTGGGCCAAGAGCCCCAGAGATTCCTTGGATAGGCTTTGGCAGAATTAGAGGATCAAAACCTCGAATAGCGAGGATGACATGGGTTCCCTTCTAGATAAATCCTGGAGATGGTTCTGTGATTGCAAGTAGTGCCAAGACTAGAGGAGTAAAGCCTTTAACGGCTAGCATGGCTTGTTCTTTCTTTGGAGCTGGCGCCTCTGAATCCACAGGTGATTCTGTAATCTCTTCAACAACGACTGAAGCCGGAGGAGTTGGAGGAATCTTGCACAAGCGCTCTTGCAAGTATTCATCCTAATCCTTCCTTGGTCTTATTGATCTAGCACTGTAGCTAGTTCCCCTGCTTAGGTATTTAGAGGGCATAGGCTGGTTACCATCCAATTACACCTTCGCACAGATTCTCTTCCAATCCAGATGATACCACGGTCAGCTAGACTTTGAACTTGTGCTCGAAGCACTCTACAATCAAATAGGGCATGTTGGTCCCTACAGTCATAGAATGAGCAGACTCCCTAATCAAAGCCTGGAGCTTCTATGTTCTCGAGAACAATATAAACTTCCTAGGCTAGGGCCCGTAGCATGGCTTTCCAATGGAATGAAGGGGATGAGAAATCAAGGATCCTCTTCTCCACTATAGTGATAGCATTCACATTCCCTTCCTGATGAGGAAGTAAAGGGTTAGTGATGACATTCGGCCTGGCCGCGCCGTTGAACTGTACCAACTTATTGTCGATTAGATCCTAGATTTGGTGTCTCAAATGTGCACATTCTTGGATGGATCAAAATGGTGTTCAAATTTCTTGGATGGATCAAAACTGGGTAGAGGAGGACCATTTCTAGGTCTCGCAAAAATTAGAGTCACTAGCTACTTCTCCAACATATAAGCATAAAGCTCTGCCATGGGTATGGGCAACAGAGTGAATTTCCATGGTTTCGCCTTAGGATATTGGGGTGGATCGGGCCTTCCCCTCTGATTGAATGCTCGATAAGGTGCCTGGGCTGGTTGAACTTGTTACGGATAAGGCCGAGCATTTGGGGCTGTATAAGTAAAAGTAACACACATGGGCCCTTCAAGTGCTTTGTCAATCATATGAATATCGGCTTCCTTCCTTTTGTGTACTATTCCCCACTCTTCTTTTCTGTCCTCTAAAGAACTTTGCAATCAGGAGCTATCTCAGTATTAAACCGGTAATATTCCAAGAATGCATTGGCCATTTCTCTCTAGTTAAAGGTCTTTTCCAATCTTACATAGCAGGTGGCTATAGGGCCAGTCTAGTTATTAGGGAAAATCTGGCAGAGCAATGGATGATTATCTCCATAGGGAGTCATCTTCCTACAAAACATGCATAGATGGGCGTAAGGATCTCCAATGCCATCATACTTGATGAACTCGAGTGCCTTGAACTTGCGAGGCATAATGACCTGAGGGAAATTGATCAGACTGTCTAGATCGACACTTCCTCGGGCGCTGAAGCCCTCTATGGTGCGGATTTTCTCAACCAGGGTCTCCACTTGACTTTTGACCTAACCATAACTAGACTCTAAGGTTTTATCCTTAGGAGGATCCACTTATTGGCTGTTTCCTTATGGGGTGAATTTTGGTGTAGTTTGGTCTTGATTTAGCTTTGGCGATGGCTAGTTCTCATTTTCAGAATGAGGGGCAGAGCCCTCTAGAGTGGGATCAAATGATCCTCGGTTTCCCTCCTACAACCAGTTGTTGCATTATGCGCATCATTTCTGCCATTTGCTTTTTTAGAAGAGCGATTTCATGAGTGTTTTCCTTGGTCGGGGAAGGACCACTAGTAGACATCTTTTTAGCATAAGACCTAGTGATGATAGGATCACAATATGATGGTAACTTGAACCGTTTCCTTTGAGAAATATTTCCTCTTTAGGAACCTAGAAAGGAAAGGAATGGGATGGGAAAGAAATGGGGTACATTTGAAAATTTGACAATGTGGAAACAAAAAAAAAAAAAAAAAAAAAAAAAAAAAAAAAAAAAACCAAAGTTAGTTAATGTTCTTACTTATTTAAAATGAACCTATCATTTTTGAGATATTGGCTTGGACACTTGATCGGGTATTTACCATGGTGAGTTTCTATAGTGATGCAGAATTAATGCAAAAACTTAGCAAGTAATCGGAACTTTCATATTGTGCTTGAAATTGCAGGACGGACCCTTCTCTTTTGATTACATGGAAAAGTAATGCTTTTACAAAGTTTGACTTTTTACAATGCCCAAGGATCATGGGCTATAGACAATGGCTCCAATAGTGGGCCTTTTACAATACAAGGAAATTCAAATTTACAATGAAAAGCTTTGTTCTTGATAGCTTGGCTTTCTTGAAGAGGGTCTTGAACTTTGGGCAATGTCCTCCTTAGCGTGGAGTTCTGGCTACTTGCCATAAATTTTATCTGTACACATTTACATGACAGGGCCATCAATGTATGCATGCATGCCCTTGTAGGGTTGGAAACCCTTAGGGACTGGGTATGATCTAATGTGTGAGCAACAAGGTTGCTTTTGCCTAGGGGTTAATCACAGATGCTGTGGAAATAGGATAGATAGAACCTGGAGTAAAGCATGACTCTTTGATGCACGCAAAAAAGGGCAAACAGAAACTGGACACTTTCCCCTTGACTCATTTTGAAAACAATCCTATGAAGGATATCCTACCCTAGGCTGAGATGTTCACTTGGACTTGGCTCTTCCTAGTCCCCACGAGTTTGATGTAGTCTAGGCCAATTTTATGAGATATGGCTTAATTGGTAAGTTGGTCCTATTCTTAGGGTGAACCTCAATCATCTAATCCTTCCCTTCATAGAAGTTGTGGGATAGAGTGGATCAAGGGGGCATTTTCAGCATAATCTTGTCCACCCATAGACCTAGGAAAAGCCTACAATTCGGCATCCAGTAATTATCTAAGGTATACGCATCCAGCATTAGCCTTCAACGCTAAGCCCGAGTTCATCTCAATATGAGGGGTGATGTCATGCATTTTGAAATGAAAGGGGAAAGACTTTCCAAGCACAACAGATATAAGCACAGATAAAGGTGTAGCAGAAATTAAGTCTTACTACCCTAGGTTCGCACATGTGAAGGAAAGTTGTAAAGCATGCTTTAGGAAAGCAGTAAAGCTTCACACATACAAAAATACCTCAAAGCCGGTTTTTGGAAAACCATTTCGAAAATCATTTTTGGAAAATATTTTTGAGTTTTGAAAATAGTTTACTAGGATATAGTAAAAGCAATTTTCAAAAAGAAAGCCCCGGAGGCTAATGCCAATATCAATGTTTTTTGAAAGCCAAAGTCCAAAGATTAGGATTTTATCGAAAGCTCTAAACGCTAAACTCTCTAAGTGTCCCCAGTGGAGTTGCCAATTTGTCGACACCTCGCGGCTACTCGACCACCCATCGCGGCAACGCTTGCGCATTATGTGTTGGAGGTGTGTCATATCTCAAGTGTGTGACTGGAATTGAGTCGATTTTAAGGATATTACCAAGGGTAAGTGAGGTTGCCACCAATCATTGGGTTTTTTCTAAGGTGTGATTGGTCACCTAACTCTATTTGATTTTATTACCAATCCTAAGTTCAGAAAAATGTCGTTTTTCCTAATCTAATTTGGATAGGCAAAAAATCTTGATTCTTGAGTTTGGAAGTCTGGTTACATGTGGGGAAAGTGTTAGGCACCCCACAATGCCTGTCCAAAGACAGTCCTTTGTTTTGGTAAAATCATAATTTTGGACATTGGTAATTGAAAACAAGCTATTGGCATGAGCTTTCGAGGCTTTAAATGTGTTGAGCTTTGAGGTTTGGTTTCGGAATGGGTGTAGTCCTGACCAATGCTTTCCATGTGAGTTTTGAAGTTATTGCTAGATTTCCACGGTGAAAATCTAGCAGCATTTTCCCCTATTTTCATGGTGGAAATCCAGCAGCGCTTCGCCTCAGATGCGTCATAGCACGCCAAATGTTGTTCTCACCAAAATTTTGATGTAAGAATACAGCCATGGGGATGCCCCATTTTCACAGCAAAAATCCAGCAGAGTTTCATGTTTGGTACACTATGGCACACCGAAAGGGTTTCACGTCTGTGTATACAGCACGTAACGACATGCCCACACCGTGACGAGTCAAAGCCCTCCAAAGTGTTGGAACACACTGATACATGTCACATACATAAGGAAACCAACGTCGCTTGATGACATGGGTCAAGACAATGACACCGCAATGAACGTGCACACAATATAGTATGAATATGCATCTACGACAATCGCCTTAAGCACATACCCATACTACAAAGTCAAGAGCTCTCATGACTAGAGAGGGTCACATACACAGGCATATATATACACACACACACACACATGCATCATGCATAATGCTATCACACAAAGCGGGAAAATAAACTAAACATTGCCAACGTTCTAAGGGTATGGCCTAGAAAGGTATAGGAAAAGTAAAACAGACATTGTCATACCTAGGGAATGCGGCCCAAGCAAGGAGCAAGAAAATAAAAGGGGGTACATGGATGGGGACCCTAATACATGCTCTAGAGAAGAGGCTTAAAGAGCGGGAAAGAGAAGACCGCTTTAGAGGGGCTAGGCCCCCTAATTTACTGATCATTACCATTTATGGGCTTGCATCCTTGCCATTTTTGCTCGAGCCTAGGAAGTCGCACCTTTTCTCCAAGCGTCCTAGCTCCATGCATGTACATGCAAAGACAAAAGAAACAAGCTAACAAACAAGCAAAGAAACAAATGAAAGGAAAAGCGCGCTAAAGACAAGCTAGAAAAAGATGCCAAATGGGGGCAAACAAACGTGAGAAGCACACGAAGAGGAAAACAAATATGTTATTAAACAAAAAATGGGTGTCCTAGGAGGACAAATGTAGGTTTGGATCGAATGTCCAAAGCTTCATTGGATTAAAGTATGGACGACACATAGACTCATGCATTAACATGTAGGCAAGCGTGCAACAAGAAAGCATAGAAGCAAAGAAAGCCAAATGGGTGGTGGAAAGCAAGCAAGGCAAGCATATCAACATCGCATGGAGCGGAGAAAGGTGTGAAGCAAGCACATCGACACCACGGAGGTGTATCTCACAAGTGGTCACATCCAAACAAACCCTTGGAGGGACGAATGTAACCACCTTAGTACAAACCCACGGAGGGCACAAAGCACATAGCAAAGCCTAGATCTAGAGAGGCAATCATGGATATAAAGCATAAAAGAAAGCAAGCGATATGCATAAAGGAAATAAAATCCAAACCCTTTAATATAGGCCTAGGTGTGCAGATGTAGGCCTAGACCACAGGATCTAGATCTACACCCCATCGGAAGGGCCAAAAAGCAAGAAAGAGAGATATCAAGAGACAAAAAGAACTAAAGTAGTACATGGCATAGCAACCAACACAGATCTGAGCACACAATCATGGCACGAAGCATATAAACACATAGATCTAAGCATATGAAAATAGATCAAAGCACTAACATGTAGATCTAAGCACAAACAAGGCAAAGAATACAATAGGCATATAGATCTAAGCATATGAACATAGATCTAAGCATAAACATGGCAAAGGGCCTAAAAACATGTGGATCTAAGCACAAACATGCAAAGTAGACATATCCTAGCCCAAGAAGGTTAGGTCAACAACATCAAAGCGGTAAATCATGGCAAAAAGCAAGTAGACATGCTAGGAAAGCTATAAAACAAGTTAGAAAACTAAAACATGCTAGGAAAAGCAAATAAAGCATTTTATTTAAGCAAAAAGAAGAACGGAAAAGCAATAAAGAGAAAGGGGTGTGGATTGTAGCTAAAAAGCTAGATCCACGCCCATAAACCTCAAATCCAAGGTATGGAACCAAGGAGAGGAAGATTAGGTGCAAGAACACTACCTTGATGATTGTAGAGAAAAGGTGAGAATCTAAGGTGTTCTAAGATGTTTTGATGTGTTTAGGAGAGATATAAGAGAGAGAAGAGAGAGTGGACTACCCAGAACCCTTTTTTTTTTTTGGTTGCAAAATGAGGGGTTCAGAGGCTTTTATGGCCAAAAAGTTCCCTTCAGCTACTGACGCACCTTGTAAGGCCGTCGGCTAGCTCGCTGACATCAACAATTCTAGCCTTATCCCAATTTGACTTCAGATACATATTTGAAGGCCTTCCCTGACTCAGATTGACTTGATCTTGGTGTCCTTGGAAATCTCTGGATGTCTAGTTTTTAGAACACTAAAGAGATTGAAAATCCAATCATCAAATCAAAAGTTATGGCCTCGGGAAGCATCTTGACGCACTTTTTACAGTTTTCTGGATATCTCAACCATTTTAACTTCAATTTTGACCCATGAATAGTCGTTTGAAAGGGAATTTGATAATCTTTGCAATGGTGCTAGTCCCAATTTGTCTTGATGGTCAAATCAAAATTAGGGTTTTTAGTGCTCCTAAGAGTCATCCTTGGGCAAACTTGGTCAAAGTTAACAAAAATCGCCGAGTAGCTCAAGTTTGACATAGAAACATGAAAAATGGTTTTTTTTTTTTGAATGATTTTGACCCACTTTTACTTCTGATCAACACAAGGTTGATCTGAAATGGTACTTTGAGTGCTTTGATACTCGAACGGGTTGCGCCACGTCAATTTAGATGTTTTCGTGGCCCCTTGAAGAAAATATAATATTTTTGGAATTTTCAAGGTCTAGTACGCAAATCGAAAGCGGACAAAATATGGTGTCTACACCAACATAGAGAGGTGAGCGTCATCGCAATAAATGGCCAACTGCCACAAGGCATAGACAATAAAGATTAACATATATATATATATATAAAGAATAACATTTATAACTTTTATTAAAAAAGAAAAGAAAAAAAGATTAACATCTATAATAACAGTTTTTGTAAAAATGTCTTGCATGTAAGAAAGACTAATAAAAGTCCAAGATAATTTTATCAAAAAAAATAAATAATAGTCCCATATATGTTACGAGGATGCTCTCATGCATGGCATACAGAATACATTTTTACATGGAAGTCGAGTTTCGTGTGGCATTTTGTCATATTTTATGAAACTCGAGTTTCTCAAATTTGAGTTTCAAAACAAATAATACATTGCTAAATATATTTCAAACCGTAGTAAAACACTAATAATTCTAGTCCATTTGGCCATTTTGGCCCAACTCTACATATCAGAAGTTTGTGTCTTCATTGTGTCGGTACGATTTAGAAAATTATGACAGAGTGAGTGAAAGGTCAAAAGACATTGGGTGTGGCTTGTGTCCAATAAAAGTGTCCAATTGAAGTTTTTATTGAACATGTTGGATTGTGAACATATATATATATACTCTTAAACACGTATCTAAATCCAGACGTATCCGGTGAAAATTTCTACTGAACAAAGGTCCTTCCCTTTAAATCCTTACAAGTGTCATTGGCGTGATTCTTTTGAAGATTGAAAGAAAAATAAAATATCAAATAATAATTCGAACGCATCATCCTGCCCTATTTTCTTACACCAAATCCACACATTTCTTATACTCTGTATCCTCTGTTATCAGTATTCTGTCACTATTGAATGAAGAGCTCTTTAAATTCTCATTATTCTGTCACTTAATTTATTGAACGAAGAGCTCTTTAAATTCAAATTATACATTGGAGGTGGATTTAAATCATTGCACCTGAGGTAGGCCATATGAGGTCTGGTCCTATCATATTTCAGACGTGGGTGTAAATATATGTTTAAAGTATTTTCACTACTTTGATTACAAATTTGAGGGGCAAAAGCAGCGGACCAGCATGATGGCAGGACTCAGGAGTAACAACTTTTATGGCTAACTTTTTATTATTTTATTTTTAATTTTTTTTACTTATTTTAATATATTTTTTTAGAATGATCAAAATTGAAAGTTAATTAAAAATAATTGAATATAGTTAAAATATATATATATCTCATTTTTAAAATATGCTAAAATTAAAATTAATACTAAACAAATTTATTAATGTGGGGTCCAATAATTTATGGGTCCGGCCCACACGCTTAGGGTAAATCCACCGGTCCCAAACTGAAGAAGGCCAAGGCCCAAACTCGAAACTAGGAAACGCAAGAAATGGCCCGAAGACACAGCCGAGGACGGTTTCGTTCTCGGCAGGCCCAGACCCTTACGGGTTGAAGTGGAATATGAGTCAACTTGAAATATCAGAAAATATCTAGGAGAGTTTGTCTCTAATACCCTTCTCCGACATGACACTGCCCCCAGCAGAGCCGGGATCTTAGGCTTTATGGATTATCTCCAGCCATTGTGGGATTAGACTGATGGGACAGATATCTGTCCTGGAAAGATCGACCCTACACGTGTACGAAGGACAACGAACGTAGGCTAGTATAAATGAGAATGTTATGCGAACACGGGAGAGGGACACATCTGGCTTCTGGAGAAAGAATTAAGGAGAGGGAATTCCCGGATGATATACGCCGGCCACCACAAAAATCCCACCAGCGGACCACCGGGGACAACACCATTGCTCCTCGGACGCGATCCGAGGAGCCAAATCCATCGAGTTACAGGGTCAAAGGGCCTGAACGTTCAGCCCAAAGCTCCTCCCCGCCCCGGCTCTCAGCAGTTCGACTCGAAATGATGTTCTGTGACCCAACGCTGGCCTCTCAAGCCCACTCTCTACAAATGTTATTGTGAGGGATCTTTCGCGTGCGAGCCCAACTCCGTTGTTGGGCCCTCAAAGATTTGTGTCCCTACAATTAATAATATAATATAATTATCTTGAAATATATTAAAATATAGATTATAAATTTTTAAATTAAAAAAAGTACATATTCAATAGGTGTATTTAAACAATAATTTTCAACTTTTATAAAAATATATATAAATAAAAAATATATAAAAAAATATATAATATTATTTAAAAATTAAAAATATATATTTAAAATGATGTACCAAAACAATTCCAAAATCTCTCGCCTTTCTATCTGCCTCTCTGGCTATATTCTTTCGTTTCATTTCTTTGTCTATAAGTTCGGAGATTCTAGCCTTTTGCCCTTAATTTTTAAAAAATTTAATAATATGTCCCTATTTCGAAACTATATAGGGATATGCCCCTGTTTCGATACTCGATTACCTTAAAATCGAGTTTCAATGAAATACTTGATTCGTATAAAATCGAGTTATTCCGAATAAAACTAAAAAAAAAAAAAAAAAAAAAAGCATGGAACTCAATTTTAAGGAAGTCGAGTTCCAAAACGCCGCTATAGGGCTTTAAAATGTCACTATAGGGCTTAAAAACGCTACTATAGGGCCCCTTGAACTTGGTATGGGGACTTATAAAAATTTTTTGCAGGAAAACGCCGCTATAGGGCTTAAAAACGTCACTATAGGGCTTAAAAACGTCACTATAGAGCCTAAAAACACCACTATAGGGCACCCAGAACAGAGGGATTACACTTATAAAAAAATTTGCAGAAAAACGCCGCTATAGGGCCTTAAAACGTCACTATAGGGCTTAAAAACGCTACTATAGGGCACCCTGAATATGGGCCAATCACACTTATAAAAAAATTTACAGGAAAACGCCGCTATAGGGCTTTAAAACGTCACTATAGGGCTGAAAAACGCCACTATAGGACTCCCTGAATATAGGGCAATCACACTTATAAATTTTTTTTTTTTTGCATGGAACTCGATTTCCTGAAACTCGAGTTCCATGGAAATTTTTTTATTTTTTTTTTAAGTTTGATCGGGCATAACTCGATTATCTACAAATTGAGTATTTCATTGAACTCGATTTTAAGATAATTGAGTATCGAAATAGGGACACGCTCCTATATAGTTTACAAACAAGGACATGTTGCTAACTTTTTTTTAAAATTAGGGGGTAAAATACCAAAATCCTCTTATAAGTTCAGTCATTCTTCCCATCCAAAAAAAAAAAAAAAAAAAAAAGTTCAGTCATTCATTTTAAGTTATATTTTTTAATCTTCTTTGAAAGGACAAGGACAACACGCTGAGTTTGCTCGTACACTGCTCGCACTCCACAGCGCTGATGCCACTGTACAGTGACAATGCACACTGCACAAAGCTTGAAACGTAATACTTGATAAAATGACAGAACTTAGCACTGTTCAGGTACAGTGCAGTTGTTTGTTGAGTATATAATATTTTATATCTAAAAAGGTAGATTAAAAGTGAAATCTCATAAGATGCTCAAAAAAAAAAAAAAAAAACAACACAGCTACAAACCCCCTAACCCATCCACACGGGCAACACCCAATGTATACCCACTTAAATTAATATATTTTTTTATGCAAGTGTTTTCTTTATCAATTATTATTAATTATTATATCAATTAATAATTTAATATATATCATATCAATTTATTTATATTTTAATAATATTAATTTATTAAATTATGTAATAAATAAAAATAAAAGAAGATTTTAAATAAAAAATTAATTAATATTAATTAATTATTATTTAAATATAAAAAAAATTTTATTTAAATAATTTTGGCCTAGGCCATTTTGACCCGACTTTTCATATCACAAGTTTGTGTCTTCATTGTGTCGTTACGATTTAGAAAACTATGACAGAGAGAGTGAAAGGTCAAAAGACATTTTAAATCCTTACAAAAGTGTCATTGGCGTGATTCTTTTGAAGATTGAAAGAAAATAAGATATCAAAAAAAAATTTCGAACGCATCATCCTACCATATTTTCTTATCACCAAATCCACACATTTTTTATCCTCTGGATCCTCTGTCATCCGTATTCTGTCACTATTGACTGAAGAGCTCTTTAAATTCACATTATTCTGTCACTTTATTGAACGAAGAGCTCTTTAAATTCAAATTATACTTTTGGAGGTGGATTGAAATCATTGCACCTGATGTAGGCCATATGAGGTCTGAATTCTGATCCTATCATATTTCAGACGTGGGTGTAAATATATTAAAGTATTTTTACTAGATACTTGGCAGCGCGCTTTCAACGAATCCAGTTTAAACATTATTATCATTAAGTTAATCGGTGTATTGATTTGCTTGTTAGAATAGGTGCTGTTCCTAAAAGTGATTTTATTTCTTTTGTTAGTTCACTTGTCGACATTTACAATATTTGTGAAAAAGACTTGAATAGTGTATATTTTAATAAGATGTGCACTGAACCTATTGTAATTGTTTAGTTGTTTAATGAAATCGTCCGTTTACCAAAAAAAAAAAAAGAAAGAAGTATTTTCACTACTTTGATTACAAATTTGAGGGGCAAAAGCAGCGGACCAGCATCATGGCAGGACTCAGGAGTAACAACTTTTATGACTAACTTTTTATTATCTTATTTTTAATTTTTTACTTATTTTAATATATATTTTTTTAGAATAATCAAAATTGAAAGTTAATTAAAAATAATTGAATATAGTTAAAATATTTCAATCCGTCTATAAGAGTAAGACACGATGTATCACATCTTAGATACCGATATAAAACTTTGGGGTTAAAATATTTTGATTACAAATTTGACTGGGCAAAAGCAGGGGCAAATTATTAGCTTGTAGGGCCCAATTTTGATAACCCAAAATCACACACCTTGGCCGTCCATTCCTCATCCAGTAAGATATTTGTGGTCTTCACATCATGATGAATGATCATGTGCTTTGCCCGTGTGAAGGTAGTTCAACCCATGTGCCGCTCCGATACAAATCTCCATCTGTTTTTTGCAGGAAAGTGGTGAATTATTGGTGTTGTAGAGATGGTCACGACTCACGAAGGATCCCACGAGCCACATAATCATATACGAGGATCATCACATTGCCATTATTACAAATCCCAATAAGAGAGGAGTTGAGGAGACATCTCAATCTCGGTCTCAAACTCATGGGCCCCTTGTTGAGACCCAGGCTTTCATCGTTTGATGGCAACGGGGTTGCCCTGGGCCCATCCATCAATGTAACCTTTATACACGTTACCAAAGCCATCGATCCCAATAATGAAAACATTATCAAAGTTGTTGCCAGCTGCTTTAATCTTAGCCAGTGAAAAGCAACAACAAAAATCAGACTGTAGGGTTGTTGACCCCGGAGTTTTTGTTGGCTTGGTTGCATCTAGTAGTGGCAAAACAGGCGGGTTGGTCGGATCCAGTCAGGTTGGGTTTGGATCAAGTCAGTCAGATTTGTAGGTCAATCGGGTCTCGGGTCGAGTTGACCCGTATTTTTCAAACAAGTTTTTTTTTTTTTTTTTTTTTTTTTTTTTTTTTTTTTTTTTTTTTAAATAGATGCAATCTGTCAATTGTTTATGAATTCCCTAACCGTGATTAGATTCTCACTAGTGATACCGTTACCACTTACTAATTACCACTAAACACTTGATACCCAAATTTGGTGCAACTCTTATTCCAGCATTCTAGAAACTAATCTTGGTATAATATTCGATCTGTTTAAAGTAGGAAGAGAAAATGGTGGCAAGTAAAAAATGACAAACTATAATAGAGTACATAACATATTAAGTAAAGAAGAATAAGTAAATATTTTACTCATTCCGTCCCAATTTGTTTGTCTTCTATTCCATTTTGGGATATCCCAAAATATTGTCATGTTTCTAAAAATAAAAGTCATTAATTTACCAATATTCCTATTATACCCCTACCTTATCTTCAAAACTATTTGAAAAGAAAACTAACAAATATTTAAAAAAATCAATCTAATTGGGGCACCTTTTTAGTTGCTTCATTAAGAATAACTCTTTTAAAAAAAAAACTGATAAATTTATTTAAAGGTAGTTTTGTAAATTTATACATTTTTATAAGGTAGACAAAATAATAAATGATGTTCCCTTAAAAAATTTGACTTTTCAAACAGGACAAACAAATTGGGACGAAGAGAGTATAAGAATTACACCTCAATCTCAATCTACTTAACGTTGGTAGACGTGGCAAAACGGGCGGGTCGGGTCAGGTTAATCGGGTTTGCGAGTAAATCGGGTCGCAGGTCAAAACGAGTCATTTTTAAACAGGTCAATCGAGTTGTAGGTCAATCAGGTTACAGGTTAATCGGGTCGGGTTTAAAAATTCTAACTCGTTTTGCCATGTCTAGTCGCATCCAAAGTAGATAGGCCCTACCCCACCATGTACTCTCTTATTCTTATCTTAATTTCCAACCCTCTCTAAAATATGATTTTGAATTTTTGTCAAATTTTAGTGGATGAGTTTGCATTCCAATGATCATGGAACTCTATTTTAGTCATATATGGACCCGTAGGCTACAAGGTGAGCTCATTCTTTTCTTCTTTGTGGGTAAATTTGTTGATTTCATGTTTTGTTGAGAACTTTATGGTGGGACATTGTCATTTTGTTGTTGTTTGTTTTTGTGGGAATTTTGAACATTGTATGATTTGATTTGAAATCATGGTGTGGTCATGTTGTTTTCTTTGTTTTGGGGCATTTTTGAATTGTCGAGTTGCTTGGTATTATGAAATTTGGACAATGTTGATGATTCATGAAGCCTTGCATTGTAGGTATCTTGTGGTATTGTTGGATGAATCTTGACTTGGTTTTTGTGGGTATTGAAATCATGAAAATTTATTGTGTTGGCATGATTGAGCAAACTCATTTTTTTGATGAGTGTGGAAATTTTTTTGGGATGTGTAGGGCTTATTTCATGAGCATGGAAATTTTTATGGGTATTGCTTTCATGGGTATGGAAATTTTTTGTGGGTAATACTTTTTTGGTGTTGGTATGATTTTTTTTTTTTTTTTGTAAGTATGGAATTAAAAAAACAGGAATCTGTGGGATTTTGTACTAAACATATTTCAAGGAGGAATGAACTTTTCATACCCTTATTATTGGCAGCCTTGAATTTTGGACAATTACTCTTCCAATGTCCTTTCTTACCACAATGGAAACATTTTCCTTTAATCTTCTTTCCTTTGTCAGCAACCCCTAAGGCAATTTGTTTACCATCTTGCTTGGTGAAGTCCTTCTTCTTCTTCTTCTTACCCTTGCCTTTCAACTTAGGTTGAGAAGTAGAAGCTTCAACTATATTAGCATCAACACTAGAAGTACCAAGAATACCTTCTGCCGCTACCAACTCATTCATGAATTCAGACAATGAATAAATCTTTTTGTTCATATTATAATTGAGTCTGAATTCCTTGAATGATTCTGGTAGTGATTGAAGTATCATATCCACTTGAGATTCTCCATCAATATCGGCACCTAAAACCTCAAATGTATTCAGATTAGAGATCATTGTTAGACAATGCTCCCTCACTGAACTGCCTTCAGCCATTTTGGTATTATAAATTTGCCTCATGGTTTCTTGCCTCATGGTTTCTTGCCTTGCAGAACGGCCTTTCTCACCAAACATCTCCTTCAGACTTAGCATAATGTCCGAAGTTAGTTCTACATTCTACATTTGATGCTGTAAAACATTTGAGATAGATGCTAGGATGTAGCACTTGGCCATTTCATTAGATTTCTGCCAACGATCATATCGTTGTTTTTCCTCAAGAGGAGCATCTAATGAAGGAAAGTTAGGACATGATTGAGTAAGCACATATTTGTGCTTTTCAGCTATAAGAACAATGTCCAAATTTCTTTTCCAGTCAACATAGTTGGATCCAGTCAGTTTGTTTTGATTAAAGATAGTAACAAGTGGGCTAAATGATGCCATGATCAAATCTGAAAATAATAAACATAAATATAATAAGTAAACTGGACATTATCAATTTAGCATATAAGCATATAATATGGAACCTTAATAAAACCATAAAATAATATATGCAACAACAACCCAATCCATGTCTATAATTCCTTGGTAGCAAGTTTATTATAAACACATTAATTGATTGAGAACTATTCTCATTATTAGTGCTATCATGATAACTCTTATCATACACTAATAATATGCCGTATTATCTTTAACCTCTAATTAATAATGACATAGCTCCTTTGGGAGGTTAACATTACACTTATTCTAGTGCACACCATTATCTAGAATCATGTGTAGCCACATTTCATCTCCCTTATAATGTTTAAACTTGTAGTACCATGGAACAAAACACCCTCCTTTGGGATCGCGAGGCATATATGCCAAGACATGGTGCTTGTCCACACTACTTTAAACAGGTAAGTTCAATCTTGTAGTACTATGAAGTAAACACCCTCTTTTGGGATCGCAAGGCATATAGCCAAGACAAGGTGCTTACCCACACTAGTATGAACCGACAATGGAGGCCGTGCGATCCAACCCTTGTATCTCTCTACTACTAGATGTTTTAAAATAAAAGTTTTTATTTTGTAAACAAGTGTAATCTAATCACAAACAGCCTTGCACTTAAAACATTTGAAAACACATAAAAAAGGTTCAAAATTCCCTTTAGAGGCATTTTCGCAAGAATCTCGCGACTAAGCTCTTCTTGCGAAAATGAGTTAAGGGAAATTAGTAAAAACACAAAATTCAGATAAAAACTTTCACGACTGTTTCGCGAGTAAAGCTTACCCTCGAAAAATTTTGTGTTTAAAGGCATTTTTTGCGAGTAATTTCGCGAGAACGGTACCCGCGAAAAACCTGTGTTTTCAATTTTTAAAGGGCAGAAGTAAACAGTTTTCAATGGTTTTCATGCATAAACAAACACCATATGAACATGATAGATAGAATTTGATATCAAAACTGAATTCCATTGATGTTATAGCCTTAAAGCTCAATTCAACATACTTGAATTCAAATTTAAACAACATCATAACATTAATATCAGTTTTTATCAAACCATAGTTTTAACAACCATACAGAAAATTAAATACATATATAATCTTCTAACATCATGAAACTATTATCTCCAATTCCAAAACTCACAAAACATGTTACACAGATTCGAAATTGAAGACCGCTCTGATACCATTTGATGGAAATATGAATGTATGCAGCAGAAAATTAATCGATCTACTTCATTCGCAATTGATAACATGTACTAAGTAAGTTTTAGAATTTAGGAATAAGAGAGTGTACCTTGGTATGGTGAATTTCAAAACCAAAGATTAGAAGTTCTTGAGAACACTTTCAATCTTCACTCCAATTCCACTTGTGCCCAAGAAGTGTAGTCTCTCAATCAATTATATGTATATGTACTAGAGAGAATAATAGTTGTCCAACAACCACATACATATCACTAACATCTTTCAGAGCCTAAACACATATGTAAAAAACCTGGGGAGTATTTAACCTAACTATCCTCAAGGTAAAAAGCAAATCCACTAGAAAGAATCGAAGTTTTACAATAGCGGCTTAGACCACTAACATCCTATTGCTACCCACCAGTAGAAACTTACTGACACGATCACGTGCAAGCTCCGAGACCACGAACTCCTTCTTTATTTGGCATTTGCAAAACACAAACACCCACGTTTGTGACTTTGAGATCCCACTCAAAGGTTTAGCAACACAAACTCTCCTGTTTGTGACTCCAAGACCACTCTTGAAGGTTTAGATCATCAACACCTTTGATGACTAGAGAAGGCAGTAACTTCTACAATACCAGATCTTGAGATTCTTCAAGTAATAACACCGGTAGAAGATATAAGAGAGCTTTTTAGGAACAAAACCCTAAATACAAAAGAGGCACACTCTTCTCTCTCTAAAAAGCCTCATAAAATCGTGCTTAGGGTTTCCTTTATATACTGGGAGAAATAGATTTAAAACCTTAATCCTTAATAGGCTTGAACTGTTGTTTGGGCTAAATTAAAATTCTGCAGATACAACTTTCGATTGATCGAGCCTGTCTTTCGATCAATTGAACCAGACAAATTATGAAATCTTCTTCCTATAGCTTGTATGTTCTTGAATCTTGACTGAAATCACCTTGAGCATTGTCTAATAATACCTATAGACTCTAAGATCTATATCTAGACAAGTTTGTATTTGATAGGCCATAAACTGAATGACCCCTTATGATAGAAATTAATTAATTAATTAATTAGCCAAGTTATTAATTAATCAATTTATCATGCAATCGCGTGGTAGCACAAACAAATCACCAATAAACTAATAATGCAGCGGAAAATAAATAATACCGTGATTTGTTTACAAATGGGGAAAACCTAACGGCAAAAACCCCACTGGCTGATTTTCAGGTCACCACTCCCGAAACTTCACTATTATCACAACAAGCGGTTACAAGTAAAGGAATCTAAGTACCTTACCAACCTACAAATGAACCCTTACCCCAATACCTAATTGAACTTGTTCTGTAGTGACAGTTCCCCTTTCAGATGCATGACTCCTAGTACGTAACTAACCAATTGCACGGATCCTAGTATGCGACTTCAGTCACCAACTAAGAAGGTTGTTGGTTGCAAAGTTCTTCAATTCATCCAAACGATGAAGATCAAGAAGATGCTTCGTCACAAAACCCTTTGGTGCACATACACAGCAACTTCTTCAAGAGAAAGAGATGAATTAGGGCAAGAACTTCGTCTTCGGTCACAATTTGCTTGAACAGAGTTTGCTCAAAACTTATGCAACTTGTGAACCATTTGACGGCCCTTAAACTGATCGTTTTATATGTCTAGGTTTAGGAGAAAAGAAGGCCCAAAGACATATTAACGGATCCCAAGAAAATTAGATTGAAATTCTGAAAATCTTAAATCTCGATAGATAGCAGCTGTCGAGCAACTGTCGAGCACATCGAATGAAGAACAGCTTCCTTAAGCTCGATAGATGCAGTTGTCGACCAGCTATCGAGCTTTAATGATTTTGCATTCTAACTTGTTTTTCTTAAAAAGACTTGAAAGCTTCAATACGTGATCTTGAAACAAGGTTTCTTGAAGTATTTAAGACATCCTAAATCTACCAAAATACAAGTAAAGTGCATTTTGTCAAAGGATAAGCCAATTGCATAAAATCAAGACATATGTTCTTAACATGTGAAACACATATGTCTTAACAATCTCCCCCTTTGGCAATCTGTGACAAAACTACAACAAATAAATGAATATATGTGAGAAGTCATAAATCACTAAACTCATATTCACTTGTTGAATACAGTAAAATCTATCCTAACACAAACTCTTGAAAAACTTTGCAAGAAGGGAGTTTATGTCAAGTAGACTTTGACAACCTGTATTTCTGAAATACTTTAAACAAAACTCATCATGGTATCTTTGTGTGAAACAGAAATAATAGATTGCATACAAGTATAAGAAACATGTGTATAAAGAGCGAAAAAAAACAATACATGAAGGGGTAGGTGAAATAAAAACATACATCAATATAAATAAGGAAATAAGTACAATATATGTCTAGAAATGGTCACAAGACCTCATGTACAAGAGTAATGTATCTAAAAAGAAAGAAAAGAAAAGATACATACTATCCTCACTACATCCCTAAAAAATGTATCAACACTCCCCCTTACAAAATGATCCTATTCTAACTCTCCCCCTAAGATAGACTACTCTCATACCAAAACTACTCCCCCTTTTTGTCACGAATGACAAAGGGTAAGAGTGTCAAGTAGACGTCTCATCGGCAGAGCTAGCGTCTCCATCATCATCATCTGAAGCATCATCATCATCACCACCATCATCATCATCATCCTCAGAAGCAGAAGCCACAGAAGAAGGCAGTGAAGGAGTAGTCTTAGGAGCAAAGCCACCCATAGACACCTATCATCGAGCAATATGACCGACATGAACGTTCATCTGATATAACTCTGTAGAGAGTGTATCGAGGCGAGCATCCATGTGTTGCAGCTGCGCCATAATATCTCCTAGAGACACATCATTCGAAGAGGAAGGAGGAGCCGATGTGGATGGAGCCGAATGGGATGTAGCGGAACGAGAGGAAGGAGCCGCTGAATTCGACTGCCGCAACCGAAGCTGGGCCTTGCTACGTTTAACGATAGCGTAATCTATGGCACACATGACGGTGAAATGGTAAGATGAGGGAAAAGGAACAGAAAAATGGCGTAGAATCCTCGTGATAGCGGAAGGAAAGATGAGCTTATCACGGGTCGCCGAATCTAGATGAACATCAATAATAGACAAAATGAAATGAAAAGGGAAGTCTATGGTGAGGTGCTCAAGAAGAGACAAAAAAAACCGAGCACGAGGCTCTATGATGGAGTTATAGTGAGAGAAGGGATGCAAAACAAAAGTCATCACCATGTTCATGAATCTAGGACCTTTAGCAAAAGGTCGACATGGTGTAAAAAGACGCTCACCCCAAGAAGTAGGGCGCTCACAGAAAGCGGACATGAGCTTATCCCTGGATACAGTCCTCAGACACTCACAACCAGGATAGTCAAGAAACTCTATCCTAGGAACCCGAAACACATCCGCAACTAGCTGCGGTGTGATAGGAATGTGCGTACCTCGAACGCGAGTGAAGAAAAGAGGTACTGACCGATCAATCCCGTGCATGTTGGAGTAGAACTCCTGGATCAGCACGAGAGGATAGGTGACCGGGGCGTCACACAATGACTCCCATCCCCTACTATGAATGACAGAAGGAAGGTCGGTGTCAGCAAAATCTAACAAGATGACTTGGCATTCCGAATGAATGCCTCGTCAAGAAAAGTTCTCCGAAAATGCCTTAAAGGCATCATCATCACGGAACTGAATATGAGATAAGGTAGGATCAGACGAAGAAGAAGCACTGGAACGAAGAGGGTTCCGGGCTGTAGTGGATTTACGCCTATGTGCCATAGACACGACTAACGTAAACAATAGAGAGGGAGAAAAAGAAAGACAATCAGGAAAGTACCAAACATTTTCAAATATATCAAATATTTTGAAAAGAAGTACGTATGCATGGGAAATGCATGAACATGTGACATGCAAAAGAAATTTCATCATGGGCTTAGCCCAATCCAAGCCTACCAGCATACATCTAAATGCATGGCAAGACCATTATAATACTAATGTGATGCAATGTATAAGGTTTTAAACACATTTAAGTGAAAACCCAACCCAAAATTTCAATGAAATCTTATCAATTTTGAAAAACCCCAAAATTTCCAAAAACCCCAAATCCTAGGTTTCAAAATTTGAAATGCATGAATGAGAAAGAATTAGAAGCTTACCAAGTGAGGAAAAACTTGAAAAACCTTGGAAAAACCTTGAGAACCAAGATAGGAGTGAGATTGGAGAGTTTTTGGGAGAGAAACAGAGAAGTATCGAGAGAAAGATCGATGGAAATGAAGACCGAATCACGCATGAGCTTTATATAGGAAAGCCAGTAATTCTCGACAGATGCAGGTATCGATAGGTATCGAGGGATCTGTCGAGCAGGTGTCGAGAAAATACATGTCGACAGCTGAGGTGTCGAGGAGGTATCGAGGATCATCACATCAAAATATAGAACAGAAGCTCAATCAATCCACCATGTATCGAGAAGCTATCAAGCATACAGATCCAATCTTGATAGATCCACCAGGTATCGAGGTACAGGCGAGATTGCGATAAGAAAAAGCTTAAGGAAGCTCGACAGATAGCCAGGTATCGAGGAGGTATCGAGGAGGTGTCGAGCCAGCTTTTAAAAGCAGTTTTTCGAGATGTGAAAAACACAAACATGAATGCAATCCAACATACAACTCAACCAACAATCCAATCAACATATTAATCTCTTAAAATCATCTCTCAAATGAAAATTTAAGCACATGGATCTCCACAAACACACACACACACACACTAAACAAGTCTACCAATTTTATATTTCAAAAACAAGTCTAGATAGTTTAGTGTGCATACATTAATACAAGTAAAACCTCGTGATAGCCAAATCACATTGTACTTGCACATGTATTAAGAATAGCAAAGAATATTGCATATTGTGTGTGAAAAATATCGCAAGATTGCATAAGTGTATACATATTGTGACGATTTGAGATATGAGAAAATCACTTTAACTCACACACAATCATAACTACTTGATGGGGACTATCACCTTTGAGGTACATCCTATAACTCTCACATCTCCTAGAATACACGCTTACAATCATATTTAAAGTATTTTTGATCTTTTTGCTTTTAATTTTCTTTGCATATTTTTCTTTTAAACATATCATGCATGGGCTTATTAGAGAGAGAAAAGAAATACCCAATGATGATTGACATTCAAATTTTGCTATACCTAGGCACACACATGTCATTGACACTGCACTTTTGCTATACCGAAGCATACATGTGTCATATTATGATTGGCGGGTAACAGTGGTGAGATGGTTATTTATGCATTTCTCTCAGGATTTTTTAGTCATTCCCGTAAAAAAGAGTGATATGAGTGTTAAGTTTAAGAGACAACTTAATCATACTCATCACAAACACGAGCCACAAAGCTCACTTTCTTAGTTGTGCATGAAGATGCTCATCTAAGCTACAAATGATACAAAGTTCAAAAGACTTTGTTGCAATGGCCATCCAAGGTACACAAGTACCAATGTACAAAACACACACTGTTTTTGTAGTTTTCTGATTTTTCAATTTTTTTTTAATTTTTATAAAGAAAAACAAAACAAAGCAAAAACTGAAAAAATCAAACAAAAACATGTTAAACAAACAAAACATAAAAACTAGATGCAGACGCATGAGGAAGAAGGAAAAAGAGAGGAAGATCATCCCATGGAGATAACACCAATATTTTGACGAAGGAATTCGAAGCGTTTACTGTCAAGAGGTTTGGTAAATAGGTCAGCCTTCTGATCATCGATGTGAATAAACTCAAGAGTGAGAGTACCATCTTCGACAAGCTCCCTAATGAAGTGATGTCGAATCTCTATGTGTTTGGTTCTAGAATGTTGAACCGGATTCTTAGAGATATTAATGGCACTGGTATTGTCACAATAGATAGTGAGATGTTCTTGACAAATACCATAATCATGGAGGAGTTTTTGCATCCATAGGAGTTGGGTGTAACAACTACCAGCAGCAATGTACTCAGCTTCTGTAGTGGATAATGAGATGGAGTTCTGCTTTTTACTCATCCAAGAGACAAGATTATTACCCACATAGAAACAACCCCCTGAAGTACTCTTTCTATCATCAGCATTCCCAGCCTAATCAGCATCAGAGTACCCAACTAGGACATCACTTGTGTCCTTGCTGTACCACACACCAAACTCAGCAGTGGTTTTGACATACTTTATGATTCTCTTTAAAGCAGTCATATGGGACTCTTTGGGATTAGCCTGATATCTAGCACAGACTCTAACATTGTAACTAATGTCAGGTCTACTAGCAGTAAAGTAAAGGAGACTACCTATCATGCTTCTATAAAGAGAAGGATCAACACTTCTACCTAACAAGTCAACGGTGAGTTTAACATTTGGGCTCATAGGGGTTTGAACAGAACTAGTAGATTCCAAACCAAATTTTTTCACAAGATTCTTAGCATATTTAGATTGAGATAAAAATATACCTGAATCTTGTTGACGAATCTGCAACCCAAGGAAGTGAGTCAGCTCTCTAATCATGCTCATCTCAAACTCTACCTGCATGAGTTTTGAGAAATCATGAGCAAGTTCATCCTTAGTCGATCCAAAGATGATGTCATCAACATATACTTGGGCAACTACTAACTCGCTATCTTCTCTTTTGATGAAGAGAGTCTAATCAGCCTTTCCTCTTGTGAACCCATGTGACACCAAGTATTGTGTAAGTCGATCATACCAAGCTCTAGGGGCTTGCTTTTACCCATAGAGTGCTTTCTTAAGGTACAGTACATGATCTGGAAAATGTGGATGAGTAAAACCTTTTGGTTACTCTACATAAATGTCTTCTTTGAGAAATCCTTTTAAGAAAGCAGTCTTCACATCCATCTGATAAAGCTTGAACGTTAATTGACATGCCAGTGCAAGGAGAATTCTGATGGACTCCATACGGGCAACTGGAGCAAATGTCTCATCATAGTTTACTCCTTCCATTTAAGAGTATCCTTGAGCTACAAGCCGAGCCTTGTTTCGGATCACATTGCCCTCCTCATCAGTCTTGTTGTTGAATATCCACTTTGTACCAATGATGTGTTCACCCTCTGGTCTAGGTACCAATGATGTGTTCACCCAGAATAGTCAAAAATAAGGCGATAACCTAGTTCATCTAATTGTCCCATAGAGCACAAATTATAGAATAGATCAGGTACATGGAAGACTCCAGGAATAGAGAGGTTGGAGGTCGAAACAAAACCTAGACTATTCCTATGCATGGTGGAACCATCAGTTATATGAATATTTAGAGGATGTGGTGCAGGGTCAAGTTTGGAGAAAAGGACAAGTGATGTGTCATGTGATTGCAATAGGCAGAATAAAAAAGCCAAGTTTGAGTCTTACTAGGTAGAATTGAGAGAGTAGTGGAAAGAGATGCATTACCAGCCATACGAACAACCTGAGCTATGATCTCCAGTAGTTCAGTGGGGAAAAGGTTGATAGTGGATCCAGAAGACTGGGACTCAGCTGAAATGGAAGGCATCGGCGAAGTAGGCTCAATATTAGCAACAGTAGCAGTAGATTTGTTGTGACGGTAAGAAGTCTTAATGATGTGGCCAGGACGCTTGCAATAGTTGCAGAACTTTTTATTGGTCTGCTTGCGTCGATTGCTAGAACCAGAAGAATCATTTGATTGTTGAGGTTGCTCTATGGGTGGAGCAGAAGAAGTAATAGCCAAAACATTGAGCTTATTCTGGGCTTGAAGGGTTGCAAGACGACTCTAACTAACTCATTCACAACAGTATCAAGAGAGGGAGGAGGACTGCGATTAAAAAGCTGACCTTGAATGGGCTCCAAGTCCTTGTGAAGTAACATCAGGAATTCATAGAGGCAAAATTCATCTCTAATAGTAGCATATTGCTGAGCATCCTTTCAGCATGCCCAAGTTGGATCAAAAAGGTCAATTTGGTCCCAAATGAAGCGAAGTTGATCATAGTAGTCATTGATGGATTGTCCTGGTTCTTACTTGAGTTGATGCAATTCAACCACTAATTGATATTTCATGGATCCGTGAGTAGTGGAGTACCTTTTGGCCAACATATCCCATGCTGATTTTGCATCATCAAAGCTGCCCAACAGATTGGAAATAGAGGGAATGAAAGTGTTCTGAATCCATGTGAGGATCATGTGGTTGTGACTATCACATTCAATCATGAGACCAAGGAAGGCATCATCTTCTTCACTTGCTCCCTTGACAGGAATAGTGATTGCACCAGTACAATAATGCCAGAGCATGCAACCCTTGAGAAAATTACGCATAGCTTGAGACCAAGGTAAGTAATTCTTATTCCCTTCCAATATAGTATTGATAGGGCGAGGAAGAAAAATATCCTTTTTATCCATTTAGAGACAAAATATGCAAAAACGGACTGCAAAAATGAAATCTACGCAAAAAACTAGGTAAGGAGAACCTGGACTAAAAAAGTCAACCTTGGAGAAAAGTTAACGGTCAAAGTCAACGGCCCAGTCAAAGTCAACGGTCAAAGTCAACGCGGTCAATGGATGATGTCAACAAGATGACGTGGTGCTAATGTTAGCAGATGATTGGATGCTAACGTAAGTTAGGGCTAACATGGCACTGATGACGTCACTAGTGACGTCAACTGAAGCTGAGGACAGCACATGGAGCGCATATGGTGCGTGGGCTTGACGCTGAATCTTTGGGCAGCACGTGAGGGCGCGTGCAGTCTCCGATGACTGTGAGGCTTCCATCGACGTGTAGATCGGAGTAAGACCATCTCAATGATACCTACAGAAGTGTAATCAGAGCAATATTCACGGCGGTGATGACACATGCAATGGTCTGTGCGGGGTAGGACTCCTCAACAACAACGGTTGCAGGTTTGGAACCTAAAGACAATGGCTAGAAGATGTCGGAGGTTCAATGGCAAGAGGCTGCGACGACTTTTGTGACGACGAAAGCGATGTTGAGAATGAAGTAACACCAATAAAGACAAGATTCCTAAGAAAAGGTCAAAGCAATGGTTCTGATACCATGTTAGAAATACTGAAATCTGTAGTATTGTATTTCCTAATCAAAGAATATACATGACCGCCTTTATATAAAAGGCATATGTGTGCGGTACAAATAAATATGTGTGTAGTACAAGTAAAGTGTAGTACAAGAATGTGTGCTATACAAGTAATCTAGTTGGGCCTAAAACCCACAACATTATACACGTTAATAGCTTCAATATGGTGTTGTGCTCACGCAACTGATAGGTACGTAAGGGTAGAGCCCTAGGGCATTTAAAAAAATATTTTACTTTTTTTTATATATTAATTATAATTATTAAACTTATATGGATATTGTCCTGGTTTATGAGCTGGATCACATGTGGAACACAAAGTCAAAAAAAAAAAAAGTTAAAAAAAATAAATATATACCTATTTTTTTGTTTGACCTTATGCTTGATATGTGATCTAGCTCATATACTAGGTTAACATCCAGATAAGTTTAATAATTATAATTAATATATAAAAAAGTAAAATATTTAAATTAAAAAAACAAGCATATGTTTAATTATTTTATTTTATTTAAATATTTATTTATGTTAAGATATTTAATTTAAAAAAGACAGGCATATGATTAAATTAAACGGGCTATTATAACCCAAAATCAAGGTTTCACAAATAATTTTTAAAAATTCACAAGCAAAATGAAAGGATGTCATAAGACTGCCACAAAGTCTTGCTAAATAAAATAACACAAGAATTCTTATAGCTTTATTTTATACATACTTAAACAAAATCAGTTAAAGAAATAAACAAATAAAACAAGTGTAGACGTGGCAAAATGGGTCAAAATTTTTTGACCGGACCCGACTTGAAAAATACCTGACCTGAATCGATTTTTAAATTGACTTAATTAATTAACTTGGATAATTAATTAATTAATTTGCCAAAGGGATCAATACATTCTTGGCCTATCAAGTGGTATCAGAGCTCACACTCTGATTAGGTTTATTCTTTGCTGTTTGATCCATTGACCCCTGTTTGTCATGGATAAAAGATAGTCTCTTATTATTCCTCCTTTATTTGATGACACTAACTATGCATACTGGAAAGTATGAATGAGAGCTTTCTTGTAGTCTTTAGATGAGAAGGTGTGGCAAGCTTTGGAGATTGGTTGGACTAAGCCAAAGGAAGTGTGTCAATGCCTGGCCTTGATCGGGGGCGGAAAAAAACCATCGCCACTGTGGCGATTGCTCCAGTGCACACGGGGCCCCATTGAAGGAACCCTCTCAATAGTATGGTGGTGTGTGTTTCATGTGGAGCTTCGGGTGCTCTCTCTCTCTCTCTCAGTGAAGGAAGGTAGGTCTACCTTTGGCGTTATGGCAGGAATCTAGGCCAAATTTTAAGGGATTACCAAAGGTGAGTGAAGTCGCCACCAATCATTGGGTTTTTCTAAGGTGTGATTGGTCACCTGTTTCTAGTTGATTTTATTACTAATCCTAGGTTAAGAAAAAGGAAATTTTTCCTAATCTAATATGGATGGCAAAAAATCTTGATTCTTAAGTCTGGAAGTTTGGTTACGTGTGGAGAAGGTATTAAGCACCCTACAACACCTATCCAAGGATAGTCCTTTATTTTGATAAAAACTTAATTTTCTGAAATTGGCAACAAAAACATGATCTTGGCATTGGCCATCGAGGCTTTGCATGCATGGGGGCTTTAAGGTTTGGTTTTTGAATGGGTGTAGTCCCAATCTATACTTTCCTAGGGCATTCAAGTAGAGTACTAGATTTCTACAACAAAAATCTGGTGACAAGTCACCTTACTTTTGTGGCGGAAATTAGGCATCACATCGGAAGGGGCAAGCAAGTATATATATACATACATCATGCTCAATGCAAGCATGCAGAGCAGTAAAGTAAATGATAATATCCCTAGAGCATGGCCCAAAATATAGGTGCAGGAAAGTAAACAAGGGTCACCATGCTCTAGAGATGAGGATGAATGATGCACGACATGATATACCTAATGCAAACCATCTTGGAGAGAAAGGGAGGAGGAAGAAAGGGGTTTAAAAGTGTACCTAACCAAATAGGAAAAACTGGACTCCTAAACCTATTAGAAACCGCCGCTTAGCTTATATCGACACACTCACACCCGTGCCCTTTTGCCTTGCGCTTGGGAAACCGTGCCCTAGCTCTATGCGTCCTTGTTCCATGTGTGTACATGCAAAGACAAAGATAGGAAACCAGCAGACAAGCAATGGAAAGGAAGAGATGCGTAGATAATAGCAAAAGGATGCAAAGCAAACAAGCAAGGTAGATACAACAAGCATAGCACGTAACAAAAGCAAGAAAGCTAACCAACAAGCAAGAAGGGAAGCAGGCAAGTAAGCAAACAAAGGTGGTGTCCATGAGGGACAAATGTAGGTTTTGATCGAGTATCCATAACTTCATTGTGTTGAAGTATGGACAACACATTAGCAAATAAGACTCATGCATGAACATGTAAACAAGCATGTAAAAATGCATATAAAGCCAATAGGTGGCACAAACAAGCATGGTAAGCATATCATTGCACGGAACAGAGAAAAAAGGGAAGGGTACACACATAGCAACCCGGCATCCGGAGAAGCCTCCCAAATGATTACATCCGAACAAGGCCTCATGGGCGTCGGGTGTAACCAAACAAGATCCAGCCCGCAGAAGGCATCAAACATTGCATAGCCTAGAACAAGAGAGGCTAACGCAAGCATGAAGCATAGAAGCAAGCAAGTGTAGAAATAAAAATAGGGTGATCCAAACCCTTTGATATGAGCTGAGGTGTATGGTCGATGACAAAGACCATAGGGTCTAGATCGGGTCCTAACCATTAGGCCAAAACACAAGAAAGAAAGATAAAAGCGACAAAAAGGCTACAATAGCACATGGCATGACAAACATAAGCTAGGTCTGGGCACACAAACATGGCATATAGCACACAAGCACATGGAAAACTAGCATAAAGCATGTAGAGAGCATAGATCCAAGCACACAAGCATGTGAAAACATAGATCTAGACACATAGGCATAGAAACATGCATGTAAACATGTTGAAACTTAGCACATAGACATGGCAGAACATGAATCCAAGCATACAAGCATGTGAAGACTCGAATATAGGCATAGAGCATAGAACGTGCATACAAACATGTAGATCTAAGCAAGACATAACCATAGACATGATATCAAGCATGTGAGCATGTAACCCTAACATCAACATAGAGCAAAAAGAGGAATAAAACACAGAAAAACATGGCATAAAACCCTCAGCATATAGATCTAAACATATAAACATGGAAGAGAGGACTATATAAGGAAAGGGCCTTCACAAAAAATGGGGCATGTAATCTTGGAAGAAAAAATAAAGGGAGAACATTTTCTACTTAGATAAATTTGAGTGAATATAAAAACACGTCATCCTCAGATCTGATCAAGGAGTGTTATTTCTATTAAAGCGTGTTTTTTTTTTTTTTCTTCTTGGCATAAGTCCAATCCATTAAGGCCCATACTTGATTTGCAGAACCCTTTTCCTGTGAAATCCACTGTCTAACAAATACATTGTTTTGGGCTTGTTAGGCCATCTTCCATTGTTGGTGGGTTGGGGGTCAAATTCTAGTCCTTACAATTGGGGACGTCTGTGGGAAAGGGAAGAATTTATAATCTTGATTAGCCATGGTGGGTTTAGGACCGCATAGCGAAGAATCTATAGGATTGCAACGTGCAGATCAATTTGTTAATCTGGAAAGGAGGAGGGATCATGAGGTCCATCATCCTCCTAGTGTGCATACAACTCATACCAGTAAGAACCACTCTAGAACTGGAAGCCATGTCTCACATGATGAGGAAACTCGTAATCTTAAACTGGAGATTGACCACCTATGCAGGAAGTTACATCGTAAACAACTAGAAGAGTCCCCTTTTAGCTCTGAAACAGACTTAGGTGATGATGGTAGTTACAGGCCAAGGTCAAGAACCCCTCATAGTGAATCCTTTTCTGCACCTTCACAATCATATAAAGAGGAGCAGTATCATAGGCAAAGAAGTCTGACCCATAAGAGCTTAGGGAATGACGCAATGAGTAGGGCTTTACATCAAATTGCAAAATCACTATTTATGCACTGGATTGATAGGGCTAAACTTCCTCATCGATTTACGCAACCCACTTCTACCATTTACAATGGGAGGATTGATCTAGTGGAACATGTTAGTCATTTCAATCAGAGGATGGCTATCCATTCATGGAATGAAGCTTTAATGTGAAAAGTATTTCCCTTCAGCTTGGGGCCTGTCGCGATAAGGTGGTTCGATGGGCTGGATGAAAGTTCAATTAGCTCTTTTCAAGAGCTCACCAGGGCTTTCAAGGTCAAATTTGTTACATGTAGCAGGGTTCCTCGTCCTCTCGATTCCCTGCTGTCCATGGTGATGAGAGAGGGTGAGACACTGAAAACTTACTTAGATAGGTACTAGGAGATGTTTAATGAGATAAATGGAGATTTTGAAGATGTGGCAATAAGGACGTTTAAGGTCAGCCTTCCTACTGAGCATAATTTGAGAAAGTCCTTGACCATGAAGCCCGCACGAAGCATGCGTCAGCTAATGGATCCGATTGACGAGTACAAATGGGTCGAGGAGGATCAGTAGCAAAGGAGGGGGAAAGCAAAGGTGACCCCTCCTGATCAAAGAGACTTTAGGTCTGAGAGGTATAATAACAACTGACCCAGGAGAGATTTTATTGGACATACTGGGCACTTTACTGCCTAGGTAGTTAATACAATATTTAGGGAGCCTGTATATCAAATTCTTGAGAAGATAAAGGTTGAACCATATTTCAAGTGGCCAAATAAGATGGGAGGTGACCCTACGAAGCATAATCAAGGTCTTTATTGCCAGTATCATCAAGACTATGGACACACTACAGTAGAGAATGAGGAGTAGAGAATTTAATATTGATTGGGAAGTAGAGAAGTTAATATTGATATTGATGCAGAGAAGTATTTCCAAGTTGGAGTTCAATTGCCTACTCACGAGAAGGAGGAGTTGTTGGCTTTCCTTAGAAAGAATGTTGATGTTTTTTCCTGGAGTACCTATGAAGCTCTCGAGGTGGATCTAAATTTCATTAGTCATCAATTGAATGTCAATCCAATAGTAATCCCTAAGAAACAACCACCTCAGCACTTTTCTAAAGAACATGTTGAGGTTGTCAAGGAAGAAGTATTAAAACTTAAGCGTTTATGGGCAATTAGGAAGGTTTTCTATCCAGTGTGGCTGGCCAATACAGTTGTGGTGAAGAAGAAGTCACGAAAAATGGAGCGTGTGCGTGGATTTTACTGATTTAAATAAATCTTATGCCATGGATCCTTTTCCGATTCTGCAGATAGACCAATTGGTGGATGCTACTGTCGATCATCCTTGGATGAGCTTTTTGGATACCTTTCAAAGATACCATCAGATACCATTAGCTTTGGCCGACCAGGAGAAAACTGCCTTCATGTTTCCTACTGGGAATTATCACTGCCAAGTGATGCCTTTCGGATTGAAAAATGCTGGGTCAACCTACCAAAGGATGATGACCAGAATGTTTAAGTCTTAACTTGGAAAAAATATTGAAGTTTACATTGATGATATAGTCGTGAAGAGTAAAGTAGTAGCCGAGCACTTGAATGATCTCGGAAGTGTGTTCGAAATACTAAGGAAGCATAAGTTGCGTCTCAATGCTCTGAACTATTCCTTTGGCTCCAGTTCTAGTAAATTTTTGGGCTATATGACCACACACCGTGGAAATGAAGTTAATCTTGATCAGATTAAGGTGATAAGTGACTTAAGACCTCCTCGGAATCCCAAAGAGGTGTAAAGGTTAACTGGGATGATTGCTACCATGAACAGGTTTATCTCTTGGTCAGCAGACAGATGTAGACCATTCTTTCAGCTTCTTCACAAATGGAAGAGATTCGAGTGGATTGAAGAGTTTAACCTTGCCTTTGAGGAGTTCAAGGATTACTTGTCTCGGCCACCTATCCTTTCTAGGCCGGAAAAGGAAGAAGTCCTATTTGCTTATATTGCAGCAACATGTTATGCAGTAAGTTTAGTTTTAGTAAGAATGGAGGATGGGTTCTAGAAATTGGTATATTACATAAGCAATATTTGCAAGAAGCAGAGATCTGTTACTTGCCACTGGAGAAGGCCATTTTGGCCGTAATGCATGCAATAAGGAAGCTCCCTTACTACTTCCAGGCACATACTGTTATGGTTCTCACTCAACTTCCTTTGCAATCATTACTTTGAATGTCTAATTACACGAGAAGGATTGCCAAATGGGGGAAAATTTTGGGGGCATTTGACATAAAGTATATGTCTCGTACTGCTATTAAGGGACAGGGTCTTGCAGACATAATGGCAGAATTTACTGAACACCTAGGAGCAATTGTTGCCGAGGAGGTAGAATCAATAGGGGTGCAAGTCACAGCTGTTACAGTCCACAGATGTCCAGCAAGGAAGCTTTATGTTGACGGGGTGGCTAACCAAAGGGGGTCTAGAGTTGGGATAGTGATAATATCCCCAGATAAGATTACTATTAAGAAATCCTTGAGGTTGGGCTTTTCAGCCACAAATGATGAGGCTGAGTATGAAGTCGTATTGACTAGGTAGCTATGGTGAGGAAGCTAGGTGGAAAAATTGTTGAGGTCTTTTCAAATCATCGGGCAAGTTAATGGTGAGCTAGAGGCTAGGGATCATAGGATGTAAGGATATCTGGGTAAAGCTCGACAATTACAATCTGGTTTTGAATCTTTCTCTATACAGCAAGTCCCGAGGAGTAAGAATACTCATGCAGACTCTTTGGCAACCTTGGCAACCTCTTCTGAGTAGGGCCCTCCTCAAGTTATCCTCTTGAGGATTTGTTGATGCCTGCCAAGGTGGAATTGATAAGGGTCAGAGTACACCAGATAAGGGTTAGTCCGAGTTGGATGGATTCCATAGTTGCATTTTTAAAAGAGGGAATGTTACCCATGGAAAAGGGAGAGGAAGAGAAAATACAAAGAAAAGCTTCCATCTTTTGGCTATTCGAGAAGCAGAAGTTGTATAAGAGTTCTTTTTCAGGACCGTATTTACTTTGCATTCACCCTAAAGTGGTGGAACCATTGTTGAAGGAAGTGCATGAAGGAAACTGTGGTAGTCATACAAGAGGAAGGTCATTATGGAATAGGGCTCTTATTCAGGGGTACTAATGGCCAAATATGTAGAAAGAAGCTCAGGATTATGTTAAAAAGTGTGATTAGTGCTAGAGGTTTACCTTGAGCATCCATCAACCTAGGGGCCTACTAAATCCTCTTTCTAGTCCATGGCCATTTGCACAATTGGGCTGGGATATTGTAGGTCCATTCCCTAGAGGAGTGGGAAACCAAAAGTGGCTTCTTGTTGAAACAAATTACTTCACAAAATGGGTGGAGGCTGAGCTGTTGTCTAATATCAAGGATGTTGATGCAAAGAAGTTTGTCTAGAGGAATATTGTTACTCGATTTGGGATTCCTCACACCCTTATCTTGGATAATGGGCTCCAGTTCATTAGCAAAGCCTTTAGGAGGTATTGTGGTGAGCTTGGCATTAGGAATAGGTATTCAACCCAGCCTATCAACAAGGGAATGGGCAAGATGAAGCAGTTAATAAGGTTATAGTTTATGGGTTGAAGAAAAGATTGGATGAGGCTAAGGGTAGATGGGTTGAAGAACTCCCACACATTCTTTGGACATATCGGACAACTCCTCATCATTCAATAGGGTAAACACTGTTTTCCATGACCTATGCTTCCAAGGCTGTGATCCCTTTGGAGACAGGATTTTTGACGTTAAGGACAAGCCTATTTGATCCTGACGGCAATGATCAATTACTACGGGAGAGCCTAGATTTAATTGACAAACGGAGAGAAGTGGCCATGGTCTAGCTAGCACATTATCAGCAGAAGCTTAAGCAAGGGTATGACATGGGGGTGAAGGTCAGACCATTAGCACTAGGGGATTTGGTGTTGAGAAGGGTGGTAGGAATTGCAAAGAACCCATCCTGGGGAAAACTAGGACCTAATTAGGAAGGGTCATACTGTATCACTTCAGTGGCCGAAATAAGGAGCTTATTTTTTGGAAGATTTAGATGAAAATGTTATAACACATCCGTGGAATGTAAATTACATTCGAAGGTACTATTATTAATGAAAAACAATCTTGCCATCTTTTATTTTAATTATTATTGTCCAAGTCCCTCGTTATTTGTTTAAGTGTTAAACAGAACTTCAGTCATGCCTGGTTCCTTGGACCACGTACCTTGGGTAAATTAATACTTCTTATTTGTTTAAATGTTAAACAAAACCCTGGTCATGCCTGGTTCCTTGGACCACGTACCTTAGGTAAATTAATGCTTCTTATTTGTTTAAGAGTTAAACAGAACTTCAGTTATGCCTAGTTCCTTGGACCACATACCTTGAGTAAATTAATGCTTTTTATTTCTCTAAGCATTAAACAGAACATCAGTCATGCCTGGTTCCTCGAACCACATACCTTGGGTAAATTAATACTTTTTATTTGTTTAAGTGATAAAAACCTAGGTTATGCATAGCTCCTCAGATTATACACCTCGGGCACATTAGCACCGTTTATTTGATCAAGTCTCAAGTACATTAACATTTTTTATTTCATTAAGTATTTATTTGCTTAGTTGCTTGGGCTTATGCAAATATACTAGAGCAGTGTTGTGTCAATTGACAATCTTTGGGAACTTACAATTCAATTGCATAAGTTCATATGTAGCCATGACTAAGACAAGATTGTTAACATTATGAATTTTGCTTTTTAAAAAAATGTGTAATAGTAGTACATCCTTTGAAGGAACTGAAACTTTTCATTAAATTGTTGGATTTTCCCTTGGTAAAACAAGGGGAGTATATTGCATTCTTTGTCTTTCTCTTTCTAAAAAAAAAAAAAGTTCAATCTTAGTTGCTGGAGGTGGCTCTAAGTGCTCAACCTTTTTTCCTTTGGAAACCTCTTTTTCTTTTGGGGCCTTTGTAGGTTCCAAAGTGACTTTTATGGTGCCTACATCAACAGGTTGAGTAACTGCAAAAGCTTTGGCAGTAGATTGAGCAAGTGTAGAGGTTTTGGCAGCAAGTTGAATAGTTGTAGGAGCCTTGGGAGCAAATTGAGTGGCTGTGAGAACTTTAGGAGTAGTGGTTGCTTGGGAGGTTGGTGGGGGTAGCTATTCGCAACACTGGAGGGTAGAAAATGTTCTTCCTCAGATCTGAGGAAGCTTCTACTCCGGCCAAGTTCAATGCCTCAATCCATACCTAAAGACAATAACCTCAGTAACGTCCTATGACCTGGGCCTTTAGAGCGTCCTTTGACTCCTTCACCCCAATGTCAAAGCCGGACTGCTCGGCTTGAGTGACAGCCTCCTCTTTCTTCTCCAGCTCTTTTTTCTGAGTCTCAATCTAGTCGCGCTTAATGGGCAATTGCTCCTTGGCCTTGTGAAGCTGCTAACGTTGATCCTCATTGTGGCAACTACGTTGTCTAAATACTGTGCCTATTTGGTGGCTTTTGCTCCAAGACTTTTACCTGATCATCCGTATATGACAGAATTTATTTTTGATCAAGTAGTTGTTGAAGCCAGGAAGAAACTCGAGGGATGCAAAGATATTTTCCAAAAGATGTTTAATTTATGCAAAGATGATCGCAAAAAAAGAATTTGTAAAAAGATGTTGACTTTAGGCCGAGAGGTTCAAGACCCAGAAGTTCCAAGGCCAAGAAGTTCAAGACCCAGAAACTGACAAAAGTAAAAAGTAAAAAAATGTAGTCTAATTCACCCTCAGTAGGTGGGTTATCAATGAGACACCAATTTCAGCCTTAAAGCATCTCCAACAGATTCAGCAAATTTTTGTACTGTTTGGAGAATGAACAGTGACATTTAGTTTTTATATACCCACTTTTTCAAATACACTTCCAACAGATTTTCTATCCCATTCTCTATCTCATTTAAATATTATTTCTTCATTCATTCTTTATTCATTCTCTATCATCATTTATTTTTCCTATATTTATTCCCAATAATTATATTTTTTAATGAAAAGTGTTATATTTACAACATTTTTTGCAATACTTTCACAACAAAATTTATGTGAAAAGTTGTTACTAATTCTAATTTGAACTCACCACTGAAATTATCTTTTTTCTCGCCAATATTAACTAACAACAATTTGTTACTTAAAATTTATTGTGAAAATATTGTGGTAAAATTTCTTAATTAGGATTTTTTATTTTTTATATTATTTTTTATTCTTTCATTTCATTCTCCTCCACCCACGTGTCCTCTATCCCCCTTCTTTTATTTCTTTTTCTCATTTTCTCCTCCAGAACCTTCCAGCAACATCTCATTTGCTCCTCTGTTCCTCAAAAAAAAAATTCATTCTTCTCATCGGAGAAAAGACAGAGACAGAGGAAAGACTGGGAGAGATCGGCTTGGCCTCCACCGTCGCTCCAGCATCTCCACCGCCACTCTAGTCGCCGCTCTAGCATCTCCACCGCTAGGCTGGGTCAAATCAGCTTGTTTTTTTTTTTTTTTTTTTTCTTTTCATACTTGCTTGTTCTGATTCAAATTTGTTTTAAGAATTGGATTTTGTTTTGTGGTTTGTGTTGTGTGTTTGGATTAGTTCTTTTGCTCATGAACAGGTCTTTCTCTTTTCTCTTTTATTTTTTCTGATTTCATTTGGTCTATGAGAGAAAAAAAAAAAAAAAAAAAGCAACGGCAACGGAGAGAATGAGAGAATGAGAGGAAAAAAAGAAAAAGAAAAAAGGAAGCAACGGAGAGAATGAGAGAGAAAAAAAAATGAAATCCGGATGAGAGAGAAAGAATTGATAAAATAAGGAGTTGGTATAATATTTAATGCAAGAAATTCAATTGCTAATGTACAGTAGCTCATCAGATCTGATAAGCTACTGTTCATTAGCAAAAAAAAATTCCGAATATAGCTAAGCTGTTGGAGCATAACAGGAGCATGAATAGTGCATAAATTCTCCAAATTTTAGCTAATATACCCGGATACAGAAGCTCTTGGAGATACTCTTAGCTAGTGGGATTTTTAGGGAAAAAAAAAAAAAAAACTATGAAACGAATAATGCTATACTCAAAATAATTTCAAAAATTCTAAAGATACACCCAATTGCACAGCTAATTTCAATATTTTTTTTCATTAAATACTAATAATCGTAAAAGTTGGCAGGTTAAGAAATTTGGTGTAAGAATTGTTGTGTATGTAATATTGTTGCAATATTTTTCACAATAATTGAGGTAGTAAGTTTTTTCTTTATTCTTATTTGGGCCCATCACTAACATGACTTTTTACCTACAAATTAACACTTTACTTATATAGGTGTAAAATTTTATATAACTCTAAACTTATTGAACATGATGTGAATGCTTTTAAGTTTAGTGTGGTTGTGTCCTTGATGGGAGGACATGCAGCCCTAGCTTGAATCTCTTCTTATAAATAAGTCCTATTACTGGGCTACAAAAAATCTAGTATCATAAAATACAATTTTTACCACAATCGTCCATGTTATAGATTATGAGTAATTGAGAAAAAGTAGCAAGTTTATATGATAATAATAGGTAATCAATCATAGTTTATCACATAGAATAATTATGAGAAAAATTGTGATTTTTCATGAAGTACTAGAATTACTCTAAGAGCAAACATTTTAAATCATAATATGCTAATTAATAAAGGTTACTATCACCCTTCCACCAAGTAAGTCTCAAAGAAGAACAAAATGTCAGTTGAGCTATAGTTCATTCGTCCAGTTATTATGTATTTGTTGATTGCAAAGTTATTGTATTTGATTCTCCAATGAGTAAAGAATTAAATATATATATATATATATATATATATATATATATATATAAATTACATCAACTCCCATTTTTGGTTTCATCATTAGACTAAAGTTTCTCTTAAAAAATTTCGGACAATTACTATTCTATATTTTTATACTAATTTTCTAGAACTAGAATAACAAAAACGTCGTTAATCCTCTCTAGAGGAATAAGAATGGAATTTAACTTGGTTTAGAAAACTTTTCAAGTTCTTAAAATTTTATCAATCTACTGTGAGTGGATTAAAAATTTTACCTTATGGACATTTAAATGTTACATATCATTGATTGGATATCTATTAGAAAATGATGTGACAAAATCTAGTCAAATCTTCTATATATAAAAAGAGCCCATTCTTGTAATTATAGTGTTTTTAGTTTATTCAACTCACACAGTGTTTTTAGAAGATGATTGAATAGTGATTCTGTGTTTGTTGGCGAACAACTTATATATTTTTATAGTAAAATTACTGTATATAAAAACTAAAGTTAAATAAAATATATTGATTATTTTTTAGGATAATTGCAATAAACTTATATGTGGTTTGGACACTGAAAATTCAATAGCAAGTACAAATGACACAAAAGAATTCATCTTAGAACATCTCCAGATACATGCTTATCACAACAACTAAAAATAAAAATGTGATAAATCATAAAGAGGAAAGAGATATCAGATCAACCGCAACTAAAACCCAAATCGCAAAGCAGACATGCTCCTCCTCAAAACCCATTCCCAACCCAATGCAGCCACCTCGTACTCCTTCATAACCACCACAGAAGCTACCATGACCCAAACTACTGTCGATCTGAAGATTTTGAACCCATTCCCTTCTTCCCTATCCCCTATGTCTTCTGTCTATATTATCTCAAAAAAAAAAAAAAAAGAAAAAAAAAAGAAAAAAAGAAGATAAGTGATCTAAAGTACCACATCAGTTAGTTAGTGAGCAAGTCTTCGTTTTGTAAGCATCGCTAATACTTTCAAAAGTAAGCCCTTTTATAAGAGCTAGTGTTGTAAGTCTTGTCTTTCCATTTCCTCATTTGTCATCTCATGTGTCTTCTGTCTATATTATATATAAAAAAGATATATATGTGGGTTGGGTTCTTATCATTTATGCCAATTTTTATGTCAATTGGATATTATTTACTATTCAATCCGTAAACTCATTTTTATGCACTATTTTAAACTACAAAATCTTGAATTTAAACAATTGATTGATGACATAGCTATTAATTTTTGAACACCTTGAAATTTTGCAAGCATAGAGAATAAACAAAAATAATGTAATCTAACGGTGGATTTGTCAAAATTTACATTCAATTAAAAAATATTGAGTGGTGTAATATTACTTAGAGTTATACCAGATGTAACTTGAACCCAACCCTATATATATATTGACAAAAATGTTTGCCCTCAACTTGGAAAAACCCAAATAAACCGATAATTATACAACCAAATAGAGCTAGTGGCTATTGGAACAATCAATTGCTTGAACAAATTAATAACCCAATAGCAATCTAAAATAGCCCCTCAATCCAAACGAAATACCCAGGACTCTAGTATCAATTTGTTGAGATAGTGAAAGTTTTGAGACATATTTATTATATGCTTTTGTAACAAAATAATAGTAATTTTATGCCCAAAAAAAAATCACATATGGAATACATAAATTTATGTAGTTTAGCTATATGATTTTGGATACAATTTTTTGCTTTTTGTTATAGGTTCCAGTTAACTCAACTGATAAATTTTCTTATGGTCGAATAAAATATTTGGGTTTCAATCTCCCCCTACGCTAAAAACAAATTGAGTGTCTTAGTCTAATAATAAAGAACAATCATCATGAGTGGACACCATATATTAAAATTCTCTAAAAATATTCATCTAATCTAATTTTTTGTTGTTTTTTTTTTTTTTTTTTTTTTTTTTAATTTTTAACTTTTATTTAATATATATATTATAAATAAGCTAGCTTTAAAATATTTTTGTTATACTTTAACGTAAAACTTATTAAAATTTACATTTTTGAATAAATACTATGCCCTACTGAAAATTTGAAAAAAAAGTTAAAGATTTTCCACCCGGGTTATACAGTTGGATAATTATTTTCCAAAAAATCTTCACTAAAGTCAAGCCACTGTTGTAATAGAGGATGTGTGGAACACCTTCCCAATTCCCAATGACTATTTCTTCTTCCTTAGAGCATTAGCATTCAAGATTGTATAAAATGTTCTATTTTACCATCTAAAAAGTTACTTTATCTATTATACAATACCACTTTATAATACACCCAATAACTCATTTCTTATTTATCTCCTTTATTCATTTAGTTATTAGTTTCAACATATTTTCTCTCTCCTCCTCCTCTCTCTCTCTCTCTCTCTCTCTCTCTCTCTCTCTCTCTCTCTCTCTCTCTCTCTCTCTCTCTCTCTCTCTCTCTCTCTCTCTCCATTTCTTTGTGTCCAAAAGATTACTACCACACAAAAGACCACCACCTTCCTCTTCATCATACTCTCTCTCTCTCTCTCTCTCTTTCTCTGTGAAACCAACCACCACCACAACTCAACCACTGCAACCCATCAACCAGTACCACAATCCCCACCATCAACAACACAACCACTACCTAAACCCAAATCAACCCAAAAATTAATAACATAACCACCACCTAAACCCAAAACTTTCCAATTACATTCACAACACCACCCTAGCCAAATCTACCACCCCACCACTGCTGCACTGCCCACACCACCACCAGTAATCCACAAAAGCCATAACCACCGAAAATGAAACCCAGCCACAGAATAAATCACAATGGAAATAGAAGAATTAAAAAACAAAAAACAAACCAAAAAGGTAGGAATTCCTACTGTCTTCACATACAAAACTATTGTTAAATTGTTGGAAACCCCAACCTTGCATGGGTCATGTTGTTATTCTAACTATTTTTAAGAGATATTTTTAGAAACCTTTTAAGGAAAAAGAAAAAAGTAATTGACTTTTTTAATAGCTTTTTATATTTCACAAAAGTGGTACTAAAACTTTCCTAAATTAATCTATATATATATTAACAAATACCCTAATAGCATCTCCAAAAGAATTTTAAACGTATTTTTGGAGATGAAACACACAATAAATGATGTAGAATAGACAGTACAGACCTTCCTAGAGCAGCAAGGGCACCGAAAGTCACGGCGTAAAATCAAGGGGGGTGCCTATATAAGCCATCAGGGTAACAATGTCAGAATTCCATGTGAAAATTCAAATATGTGTATAAACACCCTTGAACGTTTAGACCCCCCAAATTACAACTTAACCAATTCAAGCATTATGTCAAACAACTAGTGTGTGGAAAATTAACATAAGCTATAATATGGAATTGGAAAAACTATCTAAGTCAAATTAAAATCACAACCCACAGCAGATAAAAAGGCAAAGATAAAAGGGAAGGAAGATGCAAACACAAAGACAACACGCGATGTGTTATCGAAGAGGAAACCGAAGCTCTCGGCGTAAAACCTCTCCGCCGCCCTCCAAGCGGTAAACAATCCACTAGAAAATATAGTTGGGATACATGGACAGCAATAGACCCTCCAAGCCTAATCTACCCAGTGCACCTAAGCCCTCCAAGCTTTTTGCTCCAATGAGGTTGCACCGAACCTTTTTCTTTTCTAGCTTCCTGGATTCTGCTACTAGACCATAGCATCAACCAATGTAGATTGGTTCCTTCCTAACTGCTTCCCAGAAATCCAAACACCCCTCTCACAGTGATGAATATGGTGAGAACAAGATTTGGTAAAATGCCTCTCAAGGATTTAACAATGGAGAGGAAGAGAGTTGAGGAATTTGAAGAAACTCTAATGTATAGATTGTGGGTAAATCAATCTTGTTTTTCTTTAGGGTTTCTCTCTTAAAATTCTCTCTGGAAGCTCTCTTTCATTTGTGGGTAAAAGGGGTATTTATACTAGAGTAAGAGAGGAATGAGAAACGTTAGGATTTACAAAACAGGGGTGGCTCACGGCTTGACCTCGCGATTTGACTGAGTCGCGAGATCCAGTCACGAGATAACCGTATGGCCAGTTGTCCTGTTTTGTTGTAGTGCTCCAGCTAGCATGACTATTCACCTTCTGGCATGCTTGACACGTGTGCTGCGACTGACGGCTTGAAACCGCGAGCCACCCACGAGAACAAGCCGCGAGTCTCTGTTTTTCTTACACACTCTTGAGCAATCAACACTCTATCTCACTCACTACCCTTACAACAAACCCACCTAAAATACAGGGTTACTAAATGCTGAAATACAAGCAAATTTGGCACGGAATAAAGCCAATTAGATGGTTGAATAAATTCAACCTTACAATCTCCCCCTTTGGCTATTCCGTGACAAAACCCTAAAACAGACTCTAGACTTAACATGTGAGTTGGAAACAGTTGAGCAAAACTCACTCACACCTAACTCTAGAAGTTGTGAAGCACTTGAATCATATGAACATAAGACTCCTGAAACACAATAATACATCATGATCATTGTAAGCAGAAAATCGTGAAATGCATATGAAACAAGCAATATGTGATCAAGCAAAGATGGAGTTAAGAAACAAAGCATGGCTTGATCAACCAAGTAATCACTACAAGGTAGTGACCACAATGCTCATTCACACTTGGAATGAACACTAGGACATACAAGCTAACAAGCTCAATGCAAGTCTCTTGCATGCCAAACACTCAACCAGTGCATAATACACTAAGTATATGCATCTACAAACAATCCTTCAAGGGCACAAGAGTGACAGTACATAAATCAAAATGCAAGACATTTAGATAGAAGTACTGATTTCAACATAGCATAAAAGGCTGCATTAAGCAAGGTACAAACCATAAAGCCTACAAAATATGCATAAAAACATAACCCTAAAAGCTTACAAAAGCAACATGGGTACAAGCACAATATTAAACCAAGATCAACAAAACACAATACAAAACACAATAGGTTGAATAACATCAACAATGTATATAAAATATTAAACCAAGATTATAAGTTAGAAACAAGAACACACCAAAAAACCACAGTGTATCACATCCATATAAACATTAAATACCCAAAACATAAGCATATATAAACAATGTCTTTGATTTTGACAACTCCCCCTCAACACATTACTCTCCCTTAAGAGCTGCTTTTCTGCTTCTCATCAACAATCTCATCAACAACAGAAAGAACATCTCCCCCTTTTTGACCGGAATGGCCAAAGGGTCACTGTCCATGCTGGGTGGTGAAGCTGTCAAGTTTTGCAGACAAAATATCAATCTGATCCTGCATGGCTCTCATCCTCTCAGAGTGCTCAGTCTGGACTCCTCTGATCCCATCAAGTCGTTCCAGAATGATTTGAAAAGCATCTGGAGGTGTATCTGAAGAAGTTGATGCTCTAGACCTTTTGCCACTCCTCCTGGGTGTTGAGGTTGATGCATGCCCTGCTGCCTCTGCCTCAATCTCCATTGGGACACCCTCTCCTTCATCACATTCATCTTCTTCACCTGGAAGCCGAACACTTATCCTTTTGTAGGTAAGCTTGTTAATTGCAGAGGGTGTGGACATGAGACTGATGTCTTGAGGGATTGGAACACCCTTCTTTCTAAAGATCCTCATCAGCAAACTAGGAAAGATCAGTTTTGGCCTAGAAGTTGTTCTAGTCTCATCCACAATAGTGTCATATATGTGGGAACTGATGTCAATGAATGTTTTTTCTTTGAGATCCATCAGAAAGATTGCTCTTGCACAGTTGATTGTAGTCAACTTCTTTATGGGATATAGGTTAAACATCATGATTATTGTTAGACACCTCATGTCCACTGGAAAAGCTGTGGTATTCAGACATTTCCCTTCTCTCTGTCCACCTATCCTTTGTTGAATAGTTTCAATAGATACAATCCTATCTTTGTAATTGACAAACTCCTGATCTTCTAATCCTTCAAGCCCTAGCACATCATCAATGTCATGTGCATCCAAAGTGAATTCTTTACCTCTAACCCAGCAGCTTAAATCATCCTCCCTTATCACAGCATTTGAATAAAACTCCCTAATCAGGGGTTCACACACTACAGGGAGATCACTCAGAAGTTTTTCCCATCCTCTCCCTTCAAAACAACTGCGGATAAAGGTGTTTCTTAAATCCTCCAAATCTACAAATCTTTCTTGAATAATTCCTGCTTTCAAGAAGAAATCCTTGTATCTCTCAAAGTGAGAAACAGACCTGAACAAATTAGGGTCCATTTTCATTCTCTTATCTGCCTTCTTTGCAGGTGTTTTCTTCTTTGGGGATGAAGGTGCCATCTGTGAGCAATCAGAAAAGGCCACAACAACATAGAACAATACATGTGTAGAACTAATCAGTACCATGTAATTAACAGAGAAATTGCAGCCACACAGATGAACTTGAATACTTAAACATTATGCTACTTAGATCAACCACAAGGATGAACAATCCTAAAAGAGGAAACACAAGAACAACAGGGAGAATGCAGGGGAGAATTAAAGTAGCAGAGATAGAAAATATCCTAAAGACAATGTGATGAGAATGACATGACTCATAATCAGTATAGTAAAACTCACAGAAGCTCCCAATAAATGCACACAATAGAACTGGCACATTCAGTACAGTGAACCACACATTCAAAATAGGAACATTAAGAAACAACATAACAACATAAGATCAAACAAGATGAGTTACCAATAAACAAACCCTAGTTAAGCACATGAAGAAGAACAAAACCAACAACAAAATTAAGCTCAAACTAGATCAATAGTTTTCACAGGCTAAGCATGGACAAAGAGAAACTGACGAAACACAAACCCATCGCAAAATCATAAACACATGCGAACAAACCAGAGGGAAAAACACAAAAAACAAGCAAAATAGAATTCAAGACAGGAAACCCATACCTGTTACTTGAAGATTTTTAAGCTGAAAGAGGCAACAATGGAGTGTGAAAAATGGGTGCACGGAGTGTTTGGGAAGGAGACAGTTGAGAAAGAAGATGAACAGTCACAAAAGTTCGAGGGAAAACTGAAAAAGATTTAAAAACTGCCCCTATTTTTGCCAAACACGCGTTTTTCACGACTGAAGAGAGTCGCCACAAAGTCACCAGTTCAAGCCGCCAAAACACTTAAAGATAAAAGTTTGAAAAATTTTTCTAAGTGTTTTTCGCGACTGGAAGGTTTACCCGCGAGAGAGTCGCGAGCTGAGCCGCCAAAATCTCTGAGTAACCCTCGCGGCTGGACCTTCCACTCGTGAACAAGTCGCCAAAAATGACCCGCGAAGACGCGACTAAGACTCGCGACTTGACTTACCCGCGATTGAGTCGCCAAAACAGGGCAAAAATGGATTTTTGAAAATTTTCAGATTTTTTTAACAAAATACTTTCCAAAAACACCTAAAACACTCAAAAATCTTTTTGTACTTGAATTAACAAAGATTGAGCATGTGAAAACACATTTCATCAAGTACAATCACACAAATGAATATGGCATTTATTGAACATAAACTTGTGTGTTGTGTGTGGATATCAACAATGAGATAGTCATTAGTCTAATGTGAAACTTCAATGATCAATTCAACCAAGGCATACACAATTAGCACTAGATCATGTGATCCATCTCAATTATAGAAATATGTATATATGACCTCCCACAAAACTTGATAACATATCTTGGAGCTTTACATTTGACTCCACTTTCAATCATAACATTTGATCTTTTTGATCTTTTGCGACAATCACCTCTCATTGTGAGAGTGATATTTTATATTTCACTTCAATGAACTAGCCTTTGGCTTTTTGAAAAAACAGTCTCTTTAATTTTAGGTCGCTTACCCTTTTTCCTAGTCGAATACTAGAGTGTGCAACAGGCTTTTGCATCTCAATATCTCTTTTCATTTGGAGATTTACATTTGGTGAGCTCTTTTTAGCAAAAACAAAAATAAAGAGTGGGAAGATATATAGACACAAGTCTATCCATGACTCAAGATCATCATAACCATTCACTAATCATTTATGACAAGTTTGAAGATCTATTTACAACAATCACATAGATTTCAAGATTTCTCCCACAGTGATATGAGTGCAAAGAAACAAGCAATGCTCGAAAATGCACAAAGCCATTAGCACAAAGGTACAAGGCAAAACAGGTTTTGAGACAAAAACTCAACAATGTCAATCAAACTTTTTGATTTTCTAATTTTTATGTAATTTTTGGATTTTTGACACTAGAAGAAAAAGATTGATCAAAAACAAAAAAAATCAAAAGTATGCACAAGTAGACAAGCAAACAACCATCGGCAAAAATAACAAGTAAACAAACAAACATCGTCACAAAGCATAGGAAGTATTAATGCATGGACATGTTGTAATGCTTATGCATGAGTACCCTTTTTCACCCACACGTCACTTGCGTTTGGAGTGATTTCCTTATAGGATTGGGTACGGGAGTTAGGGCTTTCAAACCTTCGTGAGAAACTTTCCAAGCAGTTGGTGAATGCACCAATCATCTTCATCACGTTCATCATTCCGGGATCAGCATTTTGACCTCTAGATTGTTTACCTGCCTAATTTCTTCTATCATTTCTAGGTCCTCGTGACCTTTGAGGAGTTGCACTATTCTTTGCTCTCAGTTTTTGGCAATTTGGTCGAGTATGCCCTTGAAGTCCGCAATGATGACACACATAAGTTGATCTAGAACCTCTTTGTGGTCGTGGACGAGACTTGGCACGAGATTTAGACCTACCCATATACTGATTGTGAGGATTCAACAACCGTTGGTTCTCCACATTCTTCTTCTCCTCCATCTTGAGCTTCTCAGCAGTAAGGTCAACTTCAACTGGATCTTTAGCCTTTACAAACTTCACTTCTTTAGTGACATTTCCAAGTGAGCTACTTCCTCCGGTATATCCCAATCCGGATTTTTCTGAAAAACTCTTTTGAGATGAAATAACATCATCTAGCTTCTTGGTGGTGACCCTCTCTATTTTAGCATTTGCTTGCACAACCTCTTGCTCAAGAAATCTCACTTTTGTGTAAACTTCTGACAGCTCACCATTCAATGTCTCTATCTCACATTTGGCCTCCCTATATCGGATTAGGAGACTTTTATAGTCCTTCTCTGCCCTCTTCATTTTTCTCACTACAGCCTTGGCCACCCTTGTGTACTTACCCGACTTCTCCAGGAGTGAGTTATAATTCTCTTGAGGATTGGCTGTGCTTTCATCTTCTTCAGCATCTAATTCTTCAACAATTCCCAGTGATTCTTCATCGCTATGTTCTCCAAAGTCTCGTACAAGCAAATTCAACTCGTCTGAAGACTCAACCTGAGTAATAGTCATAAAAGCTTAGTAGTTCCCCTCTCCATCACAGCTTTCTTCAGATTCTGAGTCGGATGAATCCGAGTCACTCAATGTTGTGGCATACACTTTGCCTTTCAATTTCAAATAATTCGGACATTCTTTCTGAAAGTGTCCATGCCTGTTACATTCGAAATAAGTGACACCTTGTGTAGGTTGGGATTCTTTTCCATCTTTCTTTTTGAATTCCATTTTCTCCCTTCCTGAACTTTGGAATTTTCTTTTATCACCAAATTTGCCATTATTTTTGAATTTCAAGAACTTTCTGAAATTTTTAACAAGGTATGCAACATCTTTGTCAACCACATCTTCTCCCGATGAGTCTTGATCTTCCACCTTCTCATTAATGGTCTTAAGAGCAAGAGATTTACTCTTCCGTTGATTGGGCAGCGACATCTCATAAGTCTGAAGAGAACCAACCAGCTCCTGGACTTTGATGTCATCAAGGTCCTTGCTCTCTTCAATCGCTGTCACTTTAGCACGAAAACTTTCCGATAATGATCAAAGGATCTTCCTTACAATTTTAGAATCCTCCGTTTTCTCCCCCAAATTGAACTTGCTGACAACCACCTCATTTAGCTTCCCATAGAAAGAGTCAAAGGACTCATCCTCACTCATTTTGAGCTCCTCAAACCGAGTGGTTAGCATTTGCAACTTGGTTTCTTTCACTTTCTTCGTGCCTTCGTAGGTGGTTTCCAATATCTCCCATGCTTCTTTGGCAACGGTAATCTGGGAGATCCTGTGAAATTCATATGGAGACACACCACAGAAAATAGCATTGAGTGCTTTACTGTTAGCATTAGATGCAGCGAGTGCTGCCTTATCCTATGTGGATTTGGCTGCCTCAGGTCTGGTCCAACCAATCTCAATAGCATCCCAAACTGATTCATCAATTGAGCAAAGAAATGCTCTCATGCGAACCTTCTAAAAAGCATAATTACTACCATCAAAATATGGAGGTGCATTTAGGGATTGAGACTGATCCATCTCAAAAGGGAGTCAAGGATCACACAATGGTATTGAAACCAATAAAAGTGTACCTACTCTGATACCAATTGAAAGTTCAAATATGTGTATAAACACCCTTGAACGTTTAGAGCCCCAAATTACAACTTAACCAATTCAAGCATTATGTCAAACAACTAGTGTGCGGAAAATTAACATAAGCTATAATATGGAATTGGAAAAACTATCTAAGCCAAATTAAAATCACAACCCACAGCAGATAAAAAGGCAAAGATAAAAGGGAAGGAAGATGCAAACACAAAGACAACACGCGAAGTGTTATCGAAGAGGAAACCGAAGCCCTTGGCGTAAAACCTCTCCGCCGCCCTCCAAGCGGTAAACAATCCACTAGAAAATATAGTTGGGATACATGGACAGCAATAGACCCTCCAAGCCTAATCTACCCAGTGCACCTAAGCCCTCCAAGCTTCTTGCTCCAACGAGGTTGCGCCGAACCTTTTTCTTTTCTAGCTTCTCGGATTCCGCTACTAGACCGTAGCATCAACCAATGTAGATTGGTTTCTTTCTAACTACTTCCCAGAAATCCAAACAGCCATCTCACAATGATGAATATGGTGAGAACAAGGTTTGGTAAAATGCCTCTCAAGGATTTGACAATGGAGAGGAAGAGAGTTGAGGAATTTGAAGAGACTCTAATGTATAGATTGTGGGTGAATCAATCTTGTTTTTCTTTAGGGTTTCTCTCTTAAAATTCTCTCTGGAAACTCTCTTTCATTTATGGGTAAAAGGGGTATTTACACTGGAGTAAGAGAGGAATGTGAAACGTCAGGATTTACAAAACAGGGGTGGCTTGCGGCTTGACCTCGCGACTTGACTGAGTCGCGAGATCCAATCGCGAGATAACCGTATGGCCAGTTGTCCTGTTTTGTCCTGTAGTGCTCCAGCTAGCATGACTGTTCACCTTCTGGCATGCTTGGCACGTGTGCTGCGTCTGGCGGCTTGAAGCCGTGAGCCACCCGCGAGAACAAGCCGCGAGTCTCTGTTTTCCTTGCACACTCTTGAGCAATCAACACTCTATCTCACTCACTACCCTTACAACAAACCCACCTAAAATACAGGGTTACTAAATGCTGAAATACAAGCAAATTTGGCACGGAATAAAGCCAATTAGATGGTTGAATAAATTCAACCTTACACCATAAAATTTGGCAGGTTGAAGGAAATGACATTCTAATCCAAACTCAGAGTGTAGCCTAACTTTAGGCAAATTCCTTTGTTAAGGCCCCGAAAAAAGTTTTTTTGCTATTTATAGTGATAGTTGTTTTTCTTTAATAACTTTTAGTTCAAAAGTCAGAATAAGGCCTCGTCTATTTTGGGATGACCTTTAAGGTCAATAGTTTAAGATTTTGGATTTAATTCAATTTTACTATTTTTGGTGAAATTCGGTATTTTGCCACCTAATCTCGTAATTAGTGCGAATATAACACTTTAAGTTGCCTACCTGAAATTTAAGTTGCCTACTTGTGGTTTGAAATCTAACACTTTACCCACATAAAGTTACCTCAATTAGATTTTCTTTAACCCATATTTGTTAAAAACATGGTTAAATATGTAATTTTAATTCACTTTTATGTTTCTCTCCTTCAAAAACACAAGAAATATAAAAATACAAGATCAAATAAAATAAAAAAGAATTCAGTTGAACACTTGCATCGTGGGATTTCAAATCATAACGATAGGCCAAGAATGTGTTAACCCCTTGTGATAAATTAACCAATTAATTAGCCGAGTTGATTAATTAATCAGATTAACGTACAATATGCGTGGCAGCACAAACAAATCCCCAATTAAACTAAATGCAGCGGAAATTAAATTGACACGGTGATTTGTTTACGAATGGGGAAAATCTACATGGCAAAAACCCCACTGGATGATTTTAAGGTCACCACTCCTGAGAATCCGCTATTATTAAAACAAGCGATTACAAGTAAAGGAATCTCAGTACCTTATACCAACCTACAGTTGAACCCTTACCCCAATACCCAATTGGACTTGTTCTGTAGTGACAATCTGTCCTTTTCAATGCACCGCTCCTAGTACGTGACTAACCAATAGATGCCCAGATCCCACTACGTGACTTAATCACCAACTTGAGAAGAATGTTGGCTACAAAGTTCTTCAATTCATCACATGATGAAGATCATGAAATTCCTTGGTCACACAACCCTAAGGTATACAAACACAACAACTTCTTCAAGAGAAAGATGAACTAGGACAAATTCTGTCTCGAGTCACAATTTCCATGAACAAGACTTTTCTTAACACTTGTGCAACTTTGCCACCTTTGACAGCACTCAAAATGATCCTTATATATGTTTAGTGTTATGACAAAAGAAAGGCTAAACACATACTCACGGATTGCATGAAAAACGGCTCTGAAAAACTGAATTTCATAAACAGCTCTGAAAAATAGCTTTGAACTTGAAACCTTGTTCCTTGAAGTATTAAATATATCCTAGATCTACCCAATTACAAGTAAAGTGTGTTTTGTCAAAGGATTAGTCAATTCTATATTGACATATGCTTCTAACATGAATCACATATGTCCTAACACATAAGTAGACAACTTAAATTTTGGTCAAATCATGAGTGAGTAATTTGTAATTTTCCCTCAAAAAAATTTGCCAATGAGCTACAGTGAGCTACCATCTTTGGCAACTTAATGTAGCCACAAGTTATAAAACCAAAAAAAAAAATCCAAAAGTATCTTGACTCTTGCTACAAAAGTAAAAATGATAAAGCAATAAAGGGAGAGAAAGAAAGAATAAAAAAATAAATGAAGAATATTTAAATGAAGTGGTAAAAAAAAAAAAAAATAGAACCATTAATGTTGGGTGAATTGTAAAGTGAAGTGTTAAAATAAATAAAGTAATTTTTTGGGTTGCTAGAAACTAAAAATTTGAACTCCATCAATGCTAATGCTCAAAGAGGCACCATTTCTGTAAATTTCATATGTGCATTTGCCATTATCAATTTGACAATTTATTGTTTGGCTCAGGTTCAAAACTCAACTCTGGTATTTAGTCTTACTGGGCAACAGGTAAACACAGAACCAAACTGACACTTCTCAATAGTACACATTTGCTACAAACTTGGGTTAAAAACAAAGATAGGAAAAAGAAGATAACTGGGAAGTAAAGGATTAGCTTGAACAAATAATCAAAGGATAATAAATAGAAAGAATGAATGGGAGGCTCAGCCTACCACCAAAAGAAAGAACAGTAAACACTGACTAAGATGAAATAATAGATGAAGAAAGTGATATATGGGAGTGGGAGTGCTATCAGAAAATAGATGTAAAACAAAATAATGTTTGTTAGAGATAACATACCCAAAATAATGTATAACCACAAAATAATGGATAACTATGGCGGTATAACCGGCCAACTTGATATGTTTTGAATATGTGGATTTTTTGTGTGAGTTAATAATGAAGAAATTATTAGTTTCTTTTAGCAGTCTCTTTTTTGGTCGGATACTGTTATTTGTATATAATTATTTAATTAAATTAGTGGACCTCTAAAATGTAATTAAGTTTTTCATGTTAGTTAGTTTACAATATATTCAAAGATGGAGTTGTTAATTTAGTACTTTTATTTTTAACTTTTATAATGAGTTTATCTATCACAATTTAGACAAGAATAATTGTTAATATTTATGTCATTTTTGAAGGGTGTAGATATAATGCCGGTTGATAAATCTTGGATCAATCTTTCTAGTAGGTCATGTGAGGAATATATAAATGGAGTAATAGAGTTTGTTGATTATGCATTTCAACGTATCAAAGATGAAGATATGAAGATAAAATGTCCTTGTCATGATTGTAATAATAGATATAGAAGAACACAGAGGGAAATAGTGATGGGGACGAGGAAGGTAGTGATGAGGATGAGGATAATAGTAGTGATGATGAACAAAATATTGATGATATCCATAATATGATACGGGATGCTTATCCTCGTATGAGAGATGTTGAGGAAACAAGTGGGAGTGAATCGCAAGATCCAAATGAAGAAGCAAAGGAGTTTTATAGATTGGTTAAAGAGGCAGACCAACCACTTTATTTGGGATGTAAAAAGTATTCCAATTTGTCCTTTATTGTAAAATTAATGCACATAAAGCGCAATAATTCATGGAGCAACAACTCATTCACAATTTTGCTGGAGCTACTGAAGGATGCATTTCCAATATGCGAAAAATTGCCCATATCCCACTATGGGGCAAAGAAGATTGTGAGTGATCTTGGTCTAAACTATGAAAAGATCGATGCATGCAAAAATGATTGTATGCTATATTACAAGGAGCATTCATAAGCAGATAAGTGCTCAGTTTGTCAAATCTCAAGATGGAAGTTGAATAGCAAGGGAGGTAAAAGGGATGCTAAAAAAGTCCCAGGGAAGGTATTGCAATATTTTCCTCTTAAGTCGAGGCTACAAAGATTATTTATGTCATCAAAAACAGCTCCATACATGAGATGGCACCTTGAGAATCGTTCTAATGATGAAGTACTAAGGCATCCCACAGACGCTGAGGCTTGGAAATTATTTGATTGAACTCATGAGTACTTTTCCTCAGATCCTCGCAATGTAAGGCTTGGGTTAGCTACCGATGGCTTTAATCCTTTTGGAAACATGAGTGTCAGCTATAGTTGTTGGCCTGTTGTCGTATTCCCTTACAACATTCCCCCGTGGATGTGTATGAAAGAGCCTTACCTATTCATGTCTCTACTTATTCCGGGCCAAAAGGGTCCTGGCAATGATATTGATGTATTTTTAAGGCCATTAATTGATGAGTTAAAAGAATTATGGGAAAAGGGTGCAGAAACCTATGATGCTTCAACACAGGAAAACTTTCAAATGAGAGTTGCATTAATGTGGACTATCAATGACTTTCCTGCGTACGCTTATACCTCAGGTTGGAGTACACAAGGGAATCTTGCATGCCCCTGCTATGGTAGTGAGACTTCTCATCGTAGGTTAAAGCATGGTAGCAAAATGTGCTATATGGGTCATCGTCGATCTCTTCCTCTTGACCATAAATGGCGATCACAGAAAGCACAATTTGATGGTAAGAGAGAGAGAAAAGGGGCACCAAAACGATTATCTAGTGATGATGTGCTGAATCAACTTGGTACTTTGCCACCAATAACACTAGGCAAGGCTGTTAAAAGGAAAAGGTTACCTGGGCGTGGAAAGTGCCACAATTGGAAGAAGCATAGTATTTTCTTTGATTTGCCGTATTGGAGAATATTGTTATTGCGTCATAATTTAGATGTGATGCACATTGAGAAAAATATATGTGATAGTGTGATGGGGACAGTATTAGATATTGATAAGAAAAGTAAAGATTCCTTAAATGCTAGGCTCGATCTAAAAATGATGGGTATACGAAAGGAACTTCATCCTAAAGATGGGAAGACTACTTTTCCTCGTGCTTGTTATACACTCTCAAAAGATGAGAAAAAGGCTGTGTTTCAGTGGTTGCAAAATCTGAAGGTTCCGGATGGTTACTCTGCAAATTTGTCTCGGTGTGTGAATGTAGGAGAACAGAAGATTTTGGTATGAAAACTCATGACTGTCATGTCTTCATGGAGAGATTACTCCCTCTTGTAGTGCGTGAATTATTACCTAAAAAGGTATCTGATGCTTTGATCGAGCTTAGCAATTTTTTAAAAGAATTATGCTCTAAAGTTTTACGGTTGGAGGACTTGGAGCATATGGAGCACACAATTCCTATAATTCTTTGTAAGTTAGAAAGAATTTTTCTACCTGCTTTCTTTGATGTAATGGTACACTTGCCAATTCATCTACCTTGGGAAGCTAAAGTTGCCGATCCAGTGTAATATCGATGGATGTAACCAATTGAAAGGTAAAATGATTTTTTTTTTTTTTTTTTTTTGATATTATTTGCAATATAGTTTTTTTTTTTTAATTACTCATATTAATTTGATGCATCAATAGGTATTTGTGTAAGCTCAAGGATTATGTTCGTAACAAGGCACACCCAGAAGGGTCGATTGCAGAAGGGTATGTGGCGGATGAATGTCTCACATTTTGCTCACGGTATCTAATTGGGATCGAAACAATATTTAATCGACCTGAGTGAAATGATGATCAATGTCCAGCAACATGTGATGATACCCTTTGATTACCCATATTCTCTAGAAGAGGCCGCCCTTGTGGGAAGAGTGTAGTACGAGAGTTAAACAACACTGATTACTATGCAGCATCGCTTTATGTCCTACAAAATTGTGATGAGATCGAGCCCCTTGTTTAGTAAGACTTCTTGTACATCAACTCTTTAATATTCTTGTATAAACTTTGAAGATTGACTATTATGATATCTTATATGTAGAGAACATAGGAACATCCTTGTAGACTTGGGTGTCAATGTTGACGAGATGCCTAGACATGAGTTCATTTGTTCGTTCAAAGAATGGGTACAATCACATTGGTTCATCCATTTAAAAAAAAATTAATTAAAGCATGAATCTTACATTATTTATATATATTTGCAGATCACAAAACTTTATAATGATGGAAACGAGCAAGTTGACGAGCATGTGCAATCATTGGCTTGGGGTCTAGATAAACGAGCTACACACTACCCTTGTTACAATGTCAATGGGTTTGGGTTTCGTACTAAACTACGTGATGATGGTAAAAAAACACAAAATAGTGGTGTTATGGTGAAAGGGGAATATCAAAATATGTCTTATTATGGATTGATAACAAACATCATCGAACTTCGTTACACAAAGGGGAATTCTGTTGTTTTGTTTAAATGTGATTGGTATGATGTAGCTCGAGAAGGAATTGGTTATAAGCTAGATCGTCATGGGATTGCTAGTATTAATAGAACACGTAAGCTAAACACACAAGAGCCATTTGTGTTAGCATGTCAAGCAATACAAGTTTACTATGTAAGTTGTATAAAAGATCTAGCATGGAGCACTGTGATTGAGACCAAGCCAAGAAATCTTTATGACATGCCAGCAAATGAAGAAGAGCCTTATCAAGAAGAAGAGGTTCAAAGATTCAATACACATGTGGCTGAAGCAAATGAAGAAGATGATGAGACGAACTAGAATAGATGGGCTTTAATTCTATGCAAGAACCTACTACACAGGTATGTTTATATATTTTTCAGTATAATCAACATTAATATTTTTTGCTATTTTCTTGAGGATGTTGAAATATGTTTCAATATCTTTATTATGTATTATAAATATAATTTGCATAGTAATAATTTTTTTGTATACTTATTTAGTTCAATCAAAATATTGCCGACCAATGCTGTAGGAGGAAATCAAAATGTGGACGAAAACACAGAAGATGACTTTAAGGAGGAAGATGACTCAGATGGCTCTCAAAAGGAGAATACTGACTCAGATGATGACTGATCTTCCAATATTTATGTTTTTAAGTTTGGTGAAGGATATTATAGCTTTCAAGTAGACGTTTTAATATTTTTTATTCTATTTTGTAGACGTTTTAATATTTTCTATTTAGATTTTGACTATTATGGATTTGCTTTAAAAGAAAGAATGTATTAGTAATGGAATTGGATCCCTCCCAATAAATAATATTTGCGATGGACCTATGCCATTGACATTGGTAATTTTTTTAAAGGCGAAAATGCACTTTTTGTCCCTACATTTTGGGTCAATTCCTATTTTGGTCCCAAAATTGATTTCATTGCAAATTTCATCCCGAAAAAAGAAATTTTTAAAATGGTCCTTGTTGTCAACCCACTGACAGAAACCTCCTACATGGCAGACAAAGTGCCCTACTTGCTAACGTGGCACAGACATGGCCATTAAAATATTATTAAAAACAATTATTTGGCATTTTTAAATACCACATCAGCATTTCAATTTTCCAGATTACTGTTCACACCAAAACGCAAAACGTCAATCCAAACCAAAGGGGTCAATACCGTATTGGAGATCGTTTCAGTTTAGCTATGAAAACAATATATTTGGTACCAATTAATACCGTTGTATCGTTTCGAGATTACCACTAATAATAATAATAATTTTTATTAACATTTAAAACAAATAAATTTAATAGTCTTTAAATAATTATTGGGTCAATCTATACAATTATGTTGTAGTGTTGGTCAATACCATAAACATCTATATTAACTCAATCCCAATCCTTTTTTATTATTAAAAAATAAAAGCTCAATCCCTTTGTGTTCAAAAAATAAAAGTCCCACCACCGCACACTCTTGGTGCAATGATCACTCAAAAAATATAAGTGCTTGTAGGGTATGAGGGACAAAGGACAAGATTTATGTCTCTAAAAAGAAGTTTACACACATATACACTTTAGAATTCTATCTAGTATAAAAAAATAAAAAATAAAACACCAGCCCTTTTTCCATATATTTTTTTTTCCTCCTCCGTCTTGTCTAGTCAACTTTATCTTTTTGTATATTTATTTTCTTTGTTATTTATATATAATTATTTAATTAAATTAGTGGATCTCTAAAATTTGATTAAGCTTTTCATGTTAGTTAGTTTACAATAAATTTAGAGGTGGTGTTGTTAAGTTAGTTTTTTGGTTTTTAACTTTTATAATAAGTTTATCTATCACAATTTTTTTTTAATCTTTATATTGATATTTCTAGTATGTTCCTTGGTTTTAATTATGTTTTTGTTGACTAAATAATTACAACTTATCAATGATGTGGCTTTCTTTTTAACTACGTTACAGGTGAAATGGCAAAGAAAAGTAAGAAGCGAGCTATAAAACAAGCAAGAGATAAAGGTGATATTGGTAGTCAATCACAGGTTACACCTTCATCATCTGAGTCACCAACTAATGAAGCACTTGTTTCTTCTAATAGTGTGATTAATGGGGGCAGCGAAGGTAATACTTAATATTTTCCTAAAGTTTATACGCTAATATATCAAATTTATGCTTACAGCTTATTTATTTATTTTTACTTATTCCATTATTGGTAGGATCTACTGTACAAAAGAAAAGAGGTCGGGGAAAGGCTAAGGGTGTTTATCCAGGTCATAACCGCAAGTGTGAGATACATGATAGAAGGTCTTTTTTCCCTATTTTTTGGTTACTTTAATCATTTCTTTTTTAGTGCTTATATTTCATTTATATGTAATATTTTACATGCTTTGTGTTTCTTTCATTTTATTATATTCATAGAAAAGAAAATACCCCAAGAGATTACTATTAAGTTCCACCAAAACATTACTGGGCCATGGACAACTTTTTCAGAATACCCTAAAGAACAACTAAATATGCTTTATGAGTTATACAAAGAAGCAAAATTTGAGATAGATGACTTAGTTCTTGAGAGGGAGGTATTTGATGAGCATGTCAAACGACGCTATCCTGATTGGATGTGGCACCTTAGGAAACACTGTGTAAAAAATAAAATTCCTCAAGATGAATGGTACAAGCATCCCCATGATGATGTAACTCCAACTATTTGGAAAGAGATGTGCAACAAATGGAATAATGGCAAGTGGCAGGTGATTATAAAATGAACTTTATTAACAGTTTTTTTTAATATATTTTTTTTCTAAAATCTTTCTTAGAAGCACAAGTTTGATAATTAACTCATTTAGTGTATTTTTTTCATGTAACCAGGAAAAGAGTGATAGAAACAAAAGAAATCGCAAAGAAAATCAAGCTATCATTGCGACTACAAGTTCTGTACCAATGGCTAAGCGCAGAAAAGAATTGGTATGATAAAATTGCCATGTTAGATTTCTATAACATTAGTTCGTATATTGAATTGGTTTATCTTATGATTTTCCTTTTAAAATGGTCATAGGAGGAGAAGAATGGATGCGAACCAAGTCCAATCGAATTTTTCAGGTCAATGCATATGAAAAAGGATGGTGTTACTTTTGCCAGTGAAAAAGCACAAAAATTATATGTATGTTATTATTATTACTATTATTATTTTTAAATGTCTTTTTGAATTTAAAGTTTGTATATATCTAATAACGAAATAAATATTGTTTTAGGAAAAAATGGATGCAAGGAAATTAGAGGTTGCATCTTAGGGTGAGATTGTTAATGATAGTCAAATATTCTTTGAAGTGACTGGACCTCCTACTCGTGGTCGTGTGCTTGGCATGGGTGCCGGTGTCAAGCCTAGAGATGTGTATGGCCCAAGTTCATCTAGCCAATGTAGTAAGCGATGTCAAGTGGATCGCTTAAAAGAAAAGGAGGATTTTGAGCTTCGTTTTAAAGAAGCAAAGGATAAAAGTTCTGCTGAGAAAATGAAATTGCAGGGAGAAATCAATCAATTGAAAGAGGAAATGCCTAGTATGATAGCAAATGCTTTGAAAAAGATGGGTTTTAATTCTATGCAAGAACCTACTTCACAGGTATATTTATATATTTTTCAGTATAATCAACATTAATTTTTTTTGCTATTTTCTTGAGGTTGTTGAAATAAGTTGTAAAGTTGCTCATTATAGTTTTCAATTATTTGGATCGCTAAATTTAGATTAAAAAAATGTTATTTAAATTAGTATATCTTAACCTATCCATGCAAAGTACATGATTTGTAGTATTTGTTATGAAAATGTTATTAATGTGACTATTGGTGGCAAATTTATTCTTTGAAGTTCTCATTCACAAGAGAACTACAAGGTTCTTGTTAGTAAGGATCTTGTATTCTTTGATGTTGATAATACCATTGTTATTCATTGTGGGGATTGTTGTTGATGTTGTTAAATTAATACGTTTCAATATCTTTACTATGTATTGTAAATATAATTTGCATAGTAATAATTTTTTTGCATACTTATTTAGTTTAATCAAAATATTACAGACCAATGTTGGAGAAGGAAATCAAAATGTGGACGAAAATACAAAAGTTGACTTTGAGGAGGAAGATGACTTAGATGGCTCTCAGAAGGAGAATACTGACTCAAATGATGATTGATCTTCCAATATTTATGTTTTCAAGTTTGGTGAAGGATATTATAGCTTTCATTTAGACATTTTAATTAATATTTTTTATTCTATTTTATAGATGTTTTAATATTTTTTTTATTGCATTATGCACTTTCTAGATTTGGACAATTATGGATTTGTGCTTGTTATTTGAATAGAAAAACTTTTGGGAGATTTATGTTTCCTTGCAATTAAAATATTAGAAATGATCTCCCTTTTATTATTGACAGAGTTATTTTGTTGCAAATAATGTATTACTGACGTGGTGAATAAGTTTCAATAATGGTCAAAGTTCATTGAAAAATGTAAATGGTCACATTGATAATGTATTATTGACGAAAAACCAATTATTTTACGATGGCTTTTAGTTGTTGAAAAACTACATTAACAACGACTATAGTTCATCACAAAAGTTATTTTCGACGACAAACCAAGTACTTATGACAGCATTTATTCGTCAAAACAAGGGCATCAACAATAGCCTTAGTTCATCGTAGAAAGTATTTGGTCGTTTGACTTCCTCGTATGAAGTTACATTGTCATTTGACTTCTTTAGGGTTTCTCTCTTAAAATTCTCTCTGGAAGCTCTCTTTCATTTGTGGGTAAAAGGGGTATTTGTACTAGAGTAAGAGAGGAATGTGAAACGTCAGGATTTACAAAACAGGGGTGGCTCGCGGCTTGACCTCGCAACTTGACTGAGTCGCGAGATCCAGTCGCGAGATAACCGTATGGCCAGTTGTCCTGTTTTGTCCTTTAGTGCTCTAGCTAGCATGACTGTTCACCTTCTGGCATGCTTGGCACGTGTGCTGCGTCTGGCGGCTTGAAGCCGCGAGCCACCCGCGAGAACAAGCCGTGAGTCTCTGTTTTCTTGCACACTCTTGAGCAATCAACACTCTATCTCATTCACTACCCTTACAACAAACCCACCTAAATACAGGGTTACTAAATGCTGAAATACAAGCAAATTTGGCACGGAATAAAGCCAATAAAATGGTTGATTAAATTCAACCTTACAATCTCCCCATTTGGCTATTTTGTGACAAAACCCTAAAACAGACTCTAGACTTAACATGTGAGTTGGGAACAGTTAAACAAAACTCACTCACACCTAACTATAGAAGCTATGAAGCACTTGAATCATAAGAACATGAAACTCCTGAAACACAACAATACACCATGATCATTGTATGCAGAAAAACATGAAATGCATATGAAACAAGCTTAAGGTGATCAAGCAAAGATGAAGTGAAGATTCAAATCAAGGCTTGATCAACCAAGTAATCACCACAAGGTAGTGATCACAGTGCTCATTCACACTTGGAATGAACACTTGAACATACAACTTAACAAGAACAAGGCAAGATACTTGTATGCTCAACACTCAACCAATGCATAATACACAAAGTATATGCATCTAGGAACAATCCTACAAGGGCACAAGAGTGACAGTACATAAATCAAAATGCAAGACATTTAGATAGAAGTACTGATATCAACATAGCATAAAAGGCTGCATTAAGTAAGGTACAAACCATAAAGCCTACAGAATATGCATAAAAACATTAACCCTAAAAGTTTACATAAGCACATGGGTACAAAAAGGTACAAAACACAATATATCAACTTAAACTGAAGAAAATATAACAACTTAAACTGAAGAAGAATGCAAAAACACTCCCCCTTAGGTAATATCCTCCCCCTCTGATCAGACCTATCACTCCCCCTTTTTGTCATGGAATAGGCTATACATCCTCTTCTAGCCTTCTCTGAATTTGATCCAATTGAGTTTGAAGTGAGGTAAACTTCATATCCCATCGAGTGCTGTGATGGTGTAGAGTAGATGTGAGACCAGACATCTTTGTATTCAACTCGTGTACAGAGGATACAATGTGATCAAGTTTTTCATCAAGGGAGGGAGTGCTGAAATGAGAGCCACTGTGAGATGCGGAAGTTTCTGGTTTGGCTCTCTTCCGACTATGTCCAATGCTTGCATTGAATGTACGCATGTTGATTGGACTTGGTTTCGAGAGAGGAGATTCATTTGTCGTTGGATAAATTCCCTTGAGCTTCAAGATCCTTGAAATGAGACAGCAGAAAGGAATGCATGTTCGGGACTCAGTTCGTAGAACCGTTTTGCGCAGAACATGAAAGATATGAGCACAAATGTCAATTTCTACATCAGAGATTAGATCATGAAGAAACAAAGCACATCCAAGGTTCATATACCCAGTGCTTGATAAAGGGTACAAATTGTGAAACATCACAATTGTAAGCACTCTTAGTTTTGGAGGAAGAGAGGAAACACTGATGGATTTTCCATTGGGTGAGAACTCCAAGTCTTGTCCAAGACTTTCCTTGAGAAGCTCCTCATCAGGACAAAGATCATCATAAACCGGTGAGTGTCGAAATATTGGTCTGTTGATGTGAAGGATTTCTGCCAAATATGCAGGAGAGACTGAAAAGCTCTTTTTCCTAACCCAGCACTTAAGTTCATCTTCTTCCACAATCGCGTTGGCATAAAATTCCTTTACCAAATCTTCATACGCGTCATCCAGATCAGAAAGAATGTAATTCCAGTCCTTGTGAGCAAACCATTTCGGAATGTCAGTGTCATGAAGTGATGATTGATCCACAGTTCTTTCTAGTAATGGTGTAGCATTTTGGAAATAATTCTCATGAGACTGATAGGCTGCATAGGATCTGAACTTGTTGGGATCGAATCTCTTTGATGAAGAACGAGTCTCTTTTGTTTGAGGTGGGTAGTCATCAACATCAATGACGTGTTCCTTCCCTTTGGAACTGCCTCCTTTCACAGCTGCTTTCTTGAATGGTAACATGTCTAGTCTGAATCATGAATAGAGGAAATGACAGAACACAATCCAACAGATATTATTAGCAGTGGGTTAGTGGTAATTTAGGGATAATGAAGAAACCCTAATAGCTAGATGAAAATGACCAGAAAATAGCAATGAGGGACGAAAATGGCCCAATTGTAGCTACACAGTAAAATGGGTCAGATTAAAACCACACAATCAGCTTAGAAAAACACACAGTCAACACAGGAACATTTTGAATCAACACATCAACAACGAATCAGACAAGATGAGTTACCAATAAACAAACCCTAGTTAAGCACATGAAAAAGAACTAAACCAACAACAAAATTAAGCTCAAACTAGATCAATAGTTTACACAGGCTAAGCATGGACAAAGAGTAACTGACGAAACACAAACCCATCGCAAAATCATAAACAAATGCGAACAAACTAGAGGGAAAAACACAAAAACAAGTAAAATAGAGTTCTAGACAGAAAACCCATACCTGTTACTTGAAGATTTTGAGCTGAAAAGAAGCAACAATGGAGTTTGAAAAATGGGTGCACAGAGTGTTTGGGAAGGAGACAATTGAGAAAGAAGATGAATAGTCACAAGAGTTCGAGGGAAAAACTAAAAAAGATTTAAAAACTACTCCTATTTTTGCCAAACACGCGTTTTTCGCGACTGAAGAGAGTCGCCACAAAGTCGCCAGTTCAAGCCGCCAAAACACTCAAGGATAAAAGTTTGAAAAATTTTTCTAAGTGTTTTTCGCAACTGGAAGGTCTACCTGCGAGAGAGTCGCGAGCTGAGCCGCCAAAATCTCTGAGTAACCCTCGCGACTGGACCTTCCACTCGCGAACAAGTCGCCAAAAATGACCCGCAAAGACGCGACTGAGGCTCGCGACTTGACTTACCCGCGACTGAGTCGCCAAAACAGGGCAAAAAAATTTTTTTGAAATTTTCAGATTTTTTAAACAAAATACTTTCCAAAAACACCTAAAACACTCAAAAATCTTTTTATACTTGAATTAACAAAGATTGAGCATGTGAAAACACATTTCATCAAGTACAATCACACAAATGATTATGGCATTTATTGAACATAAACTTGTGTGTTGTGTGTGAATATCAACAATGAGATAGTCCTTAGTCTAATGTGAAGCTTCAATGATCAATTGACCCAAGGCATACACAATTAGCACTAGATCACGTGATCTATCTCAATTATAGAAATATGTATATATGACCTCCCACAAAACTTGATAACATATCTTGGAACTTTACATTTGACTCCACTTTCAAACATACCATTTGATCTTTTTGATCCTTTTTGAGACAATCACCTCTCATTGTGAGAGTGATATTTGATATTTCACTTTAATGAACTAGCCTTTTGCTTTTTGAATAAACACTCACTTTAATTTTAGGTCGCTTACCCTTTTTCCTAGTCGAATACTAGAATGTACAATAGGCTTTTGCAGCTCAATATCTCTTTTCATTTGGAGATTTACATTGGTGAGTTCTTTTTAGCAAAAACAAAAATAAAGAGTGGGAAGATATATAGACACAAGTCTATGCATGTCTCAAGATCATCATAACCATTCACTAATCATTCATGACAAGTTTGAAGATCTATTTACAACAATCACATAGATTTCAAGATTTCTCCCACAGTGATATGAGTGCAAAAAAACAAGCCATGCTCGAAAATGCACAAAGCCATTAGCACAAAAGTACAAGGCAAAACAAGTTTTGAGACAAAAGCTCAACAATGTCAATCAAACTTTTTGATTTTCTAATTTTTATGTGATTTTTGGATTTTTGACATAAAAGAAGAAAAAGATTGATCAAAAATAAAAAGGAGAAACAGAACTTACAAATAGACAAACAATCAATAATCATGCTGCACAAAGAGCTAACAAAGTAGTGTGTGCCCCAACACAAACAAGCTTATCATATTATAAATATGTGAAGCACACATCACACAAGAGAGTCAAGGAATTGTACCAACACCAATGGTCTTACGGAGTGATTCAAACCGTGGACCATCGAGAGGCTTGGTGAAGATGTCCGCCTTTTGATTGTCGGTGTGTATGAACTCAAGACACACAACTCTTTCCTCTACCAGATCACGAATAAAATGGTAACGTATCTCTATGTGTTTAGATTTTGAATGCTGGACAGGATTCTTGGAAAGATTGATGGCACTGGTGTTGTCACAGAAGACACACATCGTCTCTTGAGGAATTCCATAATCATGAAGTAATTTCTTCATCCAAAGAAGCTGAGTGCAGCAACTTCCAGCGGCGATGTATTCTGCTTCAGCAGTAGATAGAGACACGGAATTTTGTTTCTTGCTCATCCACGAGACAAGATTGCTACCAAGGTAGAAACAGCCGCCTGAAGTACTTTTCCAATCGTCTACACTACCAGCCCAGTTAGCATCTGAATACCCGGCAAGACAAGCATTTGAGTCTTTTGAATACCACAGACCATAGTTTGAAGTACCATTCACATATCGAATGATTTGCTTAACAGCAGTCAGGTGAGATTCCTTCGGATTAGCTTGGTATCTGGCACAAACACCAACATTGAATGCAATGTCCGGTCTATTGGCTGTAAGATAGAGTAAACTCCCAATGATACTCCTATATAAGGTAGGACTTACTTCTACTCCAGAAGAATCAACATTCAGTTTAGTGGATGAGCTCATGGGAGTGGAGGCATGTATTTTGGAGTCTAGTCCAAACTTCTTGACAATGTTTCTAGCATACTTCTCTTGTGAAACAAATATACCCTCCTTCTGTTGTTTGACTTGAAGACCCAAGAAAAATGTGAGTTCCCCCACCATACTCATCTCAAATTCCTTCTTCATCTCATCAGAAAATTCAATAGCATGATCTTCAATGGTTGCCCCAAACACTATGTCATCAACATAAACTTGTGCCACAAGGAGATAATCTTCATCATTTTTGAAAAACAGAGTTCGGTCTGCATACCCCCTTTTGAATCCTCTATCTAGAAGGTAATGTGTAAGCTGATCATACTAGGCTCTAGGTGCTTGTTTTAAGCCAAAAAGGGCTTTCTTCAGTCTCAATACATGATCTGGAAAGTGAGGATCCTCAAATCCTTTTGGTTGCTCAACAAACACTTCTTCATTTAGATATCCATTCAGGAATGCACACTTTACATCCATTTGATAGAGTTTGAAGTTCATAGTGCATGCAATGGACATGAGAATTCGAATGGATTCGAGTCTTGCCACAGGAGCGAAGGATTCATCAAAGTCTACTCCTTTTACTTGAGTGTATCCTTGAGCTACTAACCGAGATTTGTTTCAAATTATCTCTCCATCTTCATCAGTTTTGTTTTTAAAAATCCATTTTGCGCCTGTGACATGAACGTTTTCAGGCCTTGGAGCAAGTTCCCACGCATCATTCCTCACAAACTGATTCAGCTCTTCATGCATTGACTCAACCCAATTCTCATCTTGAAGGTCCTCTTCTACCCTTTTTGGTTCAAATTGCGCAAGATAGCAGTGATATGTTACATGATTGGCTAACAGGATGTTTCCTTTTCTGAGGCGAAGACCTTCATCTAGAGACCCTATGATGTTGCTTTCCGGATGGTTCTTAATTACTCTTGAAGATGGCTTCTTTGATGTGGAGACTTCATCACTTCGAGAGATAGGAGGATAGACTTCCGGAGGAGTAAGAGGACTTGATGTTCTAGACATCGATCTCGTTTCCATTCTTGGGTTGATGGGAGTCGATTGTTCTTCTGGTGTAGGTTCTTCACCTTCTATATCAAGAGCTTCGACCTCAACATCGGGCTCTTTGGTGCTCGGCCCTTCTCCATCATCAATCATCTCCACCTTAGATAAGGCATCATCAATCTTGACATTGATGGACTCCATCACTGTCTTAGTTCTCTTGTTAAAAACTTTATACGCCCGACTCGTAGTAGAGTACCCAAGAAAAATACCCTCATCACTTCTCGTATCAAACTTCCCAAGATTCTCCCGATCATTTAGGATATAGCATTTACTTCCAAACACCCGGAAATACTTCACTCTAGGCTTCTTTCCATTCCAAATCTCATAGGCGATCTTTTTTGTTCCTACTCGGAAAAATATTCTATTGCCAATGTGACACGAGGTGTTGACAGCTTCTCCCCAAAATTTTTGAGGTATTTGCTTGTTAAGCAACATGACTCTTGCCATTTCCTGAATCACCCGATTTTTCCTCTCTACCACTCCATTTTGTTGTGGAGTTTTGGGGGTTGAAAATTCTCTTTTGATTCCATTCTTTTCACAGAAAGACTCGAATCTTGCATTCTCAAATTTCCTCCCATGATCACTTCTAATTTTGGCAATAGGGACCCTTTTCTCATTTTGTAGTTTCTTGCACAGAATCTCCAACCTCTCACATGCTTCTGATTTTTCTTTAAGGAATTCAACCCAAGTGTATCTTGAGTAATCATCCACAATGACCATAATGTATCTCTTTCCCCCTAGACTTTCAGTTCTGGTAGGCCCCATTAGATCAACGTGAAGTAACTCCAAACACTGAGAAGTAGCAATCACATTCACTTTGTGATGACTTGCCTTTGTTTGCTTTCCCATTTGGCATGCACCACAAACGGTCTTCTTCACCTTCCCAAACTAAGGAAGTCCCTCAACTGCTTCAAGTTTGGACACTTTAGCTACTTGTTTGAAATTGGCATGCCCAAATCTGTGATGCCACATCTCCAACATATCCACAAGAGCACTTCTACACGAAATGGGTGCCGTGGGAACTATTCCATAACAATAATCTGTAGTCCGATTTCCCTCCAAAACCTGCATCCCTTCTTCATTGATGATCAAGCATCCCTTCTTAGAGAATTGTACCAGGAAATCATCATCACAAATTTGAGTGATGCTCAGCAGATTTGCCTTCAGCCCTTTTATGTACAACACATCTTTCAACGGCGGTAATCTAGGTATCTCAATAGTTCCTTTGCCTAGGACTTGAGCATGACTTCCATCTCCAAAGATCACATAGTCACCAACCTTTTCTTTGAGTGTCTTAAACAGTGACTTATCCCCTGTCATATGGCGAGAACAACCACTATCAAGATACCACAAACATGCATTAAACACCTTCAATGAGGTATGTACAAATAAGCTCACATGAGACAAACATTCTTGACCTTCAAACAAAAACTCATTATCAGGTTTCATGCTTCTTTTAGATTGACCTTTCATTTTCAGACTCTCAATCATCTCACACAACATTCTATTCTTTCTTTTATATTTCTTAATCAATGATTTAGATTCAGATATGCTACTGTGTAAGACATGATTCTGATTCTCAAAATATTCCAACATGTGAACAAATATCCTAGCATGTTTCTTAGTTTTTAACAACTCTACAAGATCATTGGTAAAACACCCTTCAGACATATGCATAGAGTCATTTTCACAAACACTTAAGCTACAATTCAGCATGGTATTTTCCATAACAGCTACCACAACACAGGGGTCTAGGATCACACTTAGGTAATAAAACCACAACAAGTGTACCCGCTCTGATACCAATTGAAAGTTCAAATATGTGTATAAACACCCTTGAATGTTTAGACCCCCAAATTACAACTTAACCAATTCAAGCATTATGTCAAACAACTAGTGTGCGGAAAATTAACATAAGCTATAATATGGAATTGGAAAAACTATCTAAGCCAAATTAAAAACACAATCCATAGCAGATAAAAAGGCAAAGATAAAAGGGAAGGAAGATACAAACATAAAGACAACACACGATGTGTTATTGAAGAGGAAACCGAAGCCCTCGGCGTAAAACCTCTCCGCCGCCCTCCAAGCGGTAAACAATCCACTAGAAAATATAGTTGGGATACATGGACAGTAATAGACTCTCCAAGCCTAATCTACCCAGTGCACCTAAGCCCTCCAAGCTTCTTGCTCCAACGAGGTTGCGCCGAACCTTTTTCTTTTCTAGCTTCCCGGATTCCGCTACTAGACCGTAGCATCAACCAATGTAGATTGGTTCCTTCCTAACTGCTTCCCAGAAATCCAAACAGCCCTCTCACAGTGATGAATATGGTGAGAACAAGGTTTGGTAAAATGCCTCTCAAGGATTTGACAATGGAGAGGAAAAAAGTTGAGGAATTTGAAGAGACTCTAATGTATAGATTGTGGGTGAATCAATCTTGTTTTTCTTTAGGGTTTCTCTCTTAAAATTCTCTTTGGAAGCTCTCTTTCATTTGTGGGTAAAAGGGGTATTTATACTGGAGTAAGAGAGGAATGTGAAACGTCAGGATTTACAAAACAGGGGTGGCTTGCGGTTTGACCTCACGACTTGATTGAGTCGCGAGATCCAGTCGCGAGATAACCGTATGGCCAGTTGTCCTATTTCTGTCCTGTAGTGCTCTAGCTAGCATGACTGTTCACCTTCTGGCATGCTTGGCACGTGTGCTGCGTCTGGCGGCTTGAAGCCGCGAGCCACCCACGAGAACAAGCCGCGAGTCTCTGTTTTCTTACACACTCTTAAGTAATCAACACTCTATCTCACTCACTACCCTTACAACAAACCCACCTAAATACAGGGTTACTAAATGCTGAAATACAAGCAAATTTGGCACGGAATAAAGCCAATAAAATGGTTGATTAAATTCAACCTTACAGAGTTGGTTTGGTTTAGTCAATTTTCGTCTTTTAATGAGGCAATGTGGTGCATGTTGGTGCAAAAAAAAGTCATTCATTCACTGTGAGACCAAAACAAAACTTGATGCATAGCATTTCATGTGTTGGGCCTGTTGGTCGCAGGGCCTCTTTTTTTTTTTAACATCTATATGCGTTGTTGTGTAACACTTGTGTTATAAACATGCTTTGATATTATTTCTGTTTTTATTTTTTAAAGATATAGTGTTTCTGTTCTAGGGTTGTTATATCTGATTTCCTACCCAACAAATTGTCATAATATTTTCTTAATTGATGAGATGTTAGTTTCTTATAAGACAAAATAAAATAATAAACGATCAAATCGAAACCAACCACAATTGAAAATAAAGCTCTTTTGAAAATGTTATAACTTTTTTTGATATTGTCATAATATTTTTTACAATTTCTAAGGTGTTTGTTGCATATAGATAAAATAAAATAAAATAAAACTAGGATATATCATATAAGGATGTACTGCACTTAAAATAAATGTATTGTTAAAATATGACATTTTGTTGTTGTCATAATATTTTTGCAACTGTTGAGGTGTAAGTTTCTTAAAGCATTCACATTAGCTCATACAAAATGGAGTAAGAGCCAAATTTTGCACAACCAGTCTCAAAAGTCACTTAAATCAGCTTATGCATCTATTGTGCAAAATTCATTTTAGCTATAGTACTTTTGCAAATATACAAAAGCATTGTTGTTGTGCATTTTAATTTTAATTAGATTTTATTTTTTTTCTCTAGAATAAAGAAAGAAAGTGGATGCTGGTTTTGTTGTTGTCACAATATTTTTCACAATTGCTAAGGTGTGAGTAGCTTATAAATAAAAATAAATAAAATAAAACAATAAAATATCATACTATGACCCACCACAACTTAAAATAAAGGTATGTTGAAAATGTGGCATTTTGTTGTTATCATAATATTTTCACGTGTAAGTTTTTTATAAGTTAAAATAAGACAAAATAATAAATTATTAGACCATGACCCATCACAACTAAAAATAAACATATTGTGAAAATGTTGTGACATTTGTTGTTGTCACAATATTGTAATAATAAACTATCAAATTAAGACCCACCACAACTAAAAATAAAGTTATTGTGAAAACATTGTGACATTTATGTCCCCGAACGTTTTTGGTTTAGTCAATTTTGGTGAGCCAAAATTTACTATTTCACGCATAGTTTTCTTAGACTGACTTTTTTTTTTTTATGCACCAACATATAGTTTTACTAAAAAAAAAAAAAAATCGCTTTTTTCCTTTATGTTTGAGTTAGTTCACAATTTCTCCCTTAAACTTTAGCCAAGAAAATTCTCCATTCATATTTTGGAAACAAATGAATACCCCCAATTGTTACTCTTTCTGTTAAACCCTAATGGAATCTTATGATCCCCATTGTGCAATGTCTAAACTACCCCCACTAAATTATAATATCCCAAAAATTTCCTTAATGTTTTATTTTTTTTAGTTTTATGTGATAGTCATACTTGGGAAGTTGAAATGGTAATATAGGGTGTTCTATTTGTTACTTGAAGAACATTGATTTAGTAGGTTTTAATCTTCTAAACTTACAATTTTATATAATTGGATGGCACATATGCTTTTTGTTATCTTGTTCTTTAACAAAAAAAAAAAAAAAATTATTTTCTTGCTAAAAAGAAAAAATTATTTTCTTGTTTAAAGGGTTGTATATTACAAACTAAATAAACTAAACATTATAACTAAACGCATAAAATGTAATATGATAAAGAATGAACTATGAATAAAATTCTTTGTTGTGGATGGTTGTAAGTATTTGATGAAGAGTTTTAATTGCATATGATATTATTCACTGCGAAAATTCAATTATTGTGAGAATTTCTTTCCAAAACTTAATTGTTTATTATTTGAAGAATGATATTTGTTATCATTCTTAGAATCTTTTTAGTAAGTGGATATTGCATTTAGCAAATAGGATTTAAGAAACCATCATAGTAAAATAGATATTCATATGTTAAATAGCTACGTTAAGTTTGTATGTAATCATTATTCTTATATGAATGATATTAGCATTGTATGACATATATTTTTTAGTACACGATTTCATACTTCTTCAAATAAAAACTCTATCTTAAATTTCCCACTTGAAGGATAGCATGTGCCCTGCACATGCCACTCAAACTAGTATACCTTATTACATGGTAAGTGATCTACAACATACATGTTCTTGTATTGTATACTGTCATATTTGTCCCAGGTAACACTACTCACCATTTTGTGATGTTATCATTCATCTTGTTCCTGCAAAATTTCATGCTTCAATTTTTTAATGAAAGTGCAAAACAAGACTGTATTTCAGTGTTTTATAAACTACTGTGTCTCACATCACATTTTGCATATTTTTAGGTATTTGAGGATCTGCATGCTATTTGGGGCTGGATTTGCGCTATTTCTATCCCTGTACTTAATACTCAACACTCTAAATGGGTGTGGGTAGTGTTTGGATAGAAATCTTCTCTCAATAGGTATGACAATGAGAGAGGGAATGAGAAGAGACTACAAAGATTTCTCTCTAAGAATGAATAGCTCTCTCTAATTAGGTGGGTGTTTTGAAGAAACCTCTCTTAGGGTTTTTCTCTCTGAAAATGGCCACACATATTTTGCGGGAATGAGGGGTATTTATACTGGTGTGAGAATGGAATGCGAAGAGTCAGTTTTTCCAAAACAGGGCTGGCTAGCAACTTGACCTCGCGACTTGACTGAGTCGCGAGTTCAAGCCGCGAGCTAACTGAGTGGCCAGTCTGGATTTTTGTCCTGTAGTGCTCCAACTGGCATGACTGTTCAGCTCCCCTACATGCTTGCAGCCGCGAGTCACCCGCGAGATCCAGCCGCGAGTCTCTGCTTCACTGCACAGTCTTGAGCATTTCATTCAGCTCTCTCACACACTACCCTTACATGATTCCCACCTAAATACAGGGTTTCTAAGTGCTGTATTATAAGCAAATATGTCACGGAATAAAGCCAACACATGGTTGATTAAATTCAACCTTACAATCTCCCCCTTTGGCTATTCCGTGACAAAACACCCTAAAACAGACTCTAGACGTAAACATGAGTTTGGGAACAATGGCAAAACTCACTCACACCTAAATCTAGAAACCGTGAAACTCTTGAATCATATGAACATGAATCTCCTGAAACACAACAATACACTATGATCATTGTATGCAGAAAAGCATGAAATGCATATGAAGTAGGCATGATGTGATCAAGCAAAAATGGAGTTAAAAAACAAATCATGGCTTGATCAGACAAGTAATCACTACAAGGTAGTGATCACAGTGCTCATTTACACTTAGAATGAACACTTGAACATACAAGTTAACAAGAACAAAGCAAGTTACTTGTATGCCCAACACTCAACCAATGCATAATACACTAAGTATATACATCTAGGAACAATCCTATAAGGGCACAAGAGTGACAGTACTTAAAACAAAATGCAAGACATTTAGATAGAAGTAATGATTTAAACAAAGCATAAAAGGCTGCATAAAGCATGGTACAAACCATAAAGCCTACAAATAATGAAAACAAACCCTAAAAGCTTACAAAAGCAACATGGGTACAAACCATAAAATACTAAATATAAGCTTAAACAATATAAACTAAAAGTGCTTAAAGTTTCTTCCCTTCAAAGTGATGAGAGGCTGTGATGCACTTGGAACATATATACTTATAACCTGAAACACTTGCACAAAACACATTAGACCCTTAAGGTAAAGCAAGTAATAAAAGGATAAGTATAAAGTAACAAGTAAATTGCGATCAAGTAAACATGATGTGAAACATGTGAGCAACTTGATCATACACCAAAACAGTTATATAGAAATGACTACAATGATCACATAGCAAAGCAAATGATCATCTGAACATGCATTCAATGGAGCACAATAACATAGGGATATATGCATGTCCAAAACAAAAACATGATACGATGAGAACCACAAAGCATAACTTAAAGCACCATAAAGCCAACAAGAAAACAAACAGAACAAAGTTTTCTTATGAACTCAAAATCTTCTCTCCCTTGGTATATGCATCTCCCCTATGGAATATCACTTCCCCTACAAATGTGCATGAGAAATAGAATTTCTCCCCCTAAAGATGTGCACAAGAGTCATATAGAAATGACAAAATACTCTGGTATATTCTCTAGAGTATACTCTCCCCCTTTTTGTCAGGAATAGACAAAGGGTCAAGAAGAAATGAGGGCAAGAGATGAAGGTACGAACAATGCTAATGATGCATGAAGGGTGCGAGATGAATGAGAAAATGAAGCTCAAACCTAAGACAAAGTAAAATGCTACAAAGTATAAGGTAAACATGACATGCTAGGATGAAGAAGCAAGGTATAGACCAATGCATGACAAGGGTCGCAAAGGTGTGTGCAAGAGGTGGCTAAGTGCAATGCATGACCAATGCATGAAAAATGCACATGTGGGGTAAGGTGTGTTAAATACACAACCAATAAACCAAACATGTTCCTAATGAGGAAACATGAGAAACCCCAAAGTTTGGTACTCACCGGAGTCCAAACAAGCTAGAAAATGTCTAAGAGGCATTGTATCAAACACCTAGCATGCACACTATGAACAAAAATGTGAAACAGTGCATGAACAACATGAAATCCACCCTTAATACATGTTCTTTCTGCCACAAGGGGCCAACATCCAATGCATATCAACAAAAGAAACCAATCCCATGAAGAAAATTGACAAAAAATAAGTTTTCCCAACCCCTATGATAAAAATCCCAACCAAGAGCACAAAACTCTCCAAAACATAATCTAAGAATCAAAATTAATGAAAAGAGTTTATAATTATCTTAGAGATGTTAAGGGAATGAAAAATCATTCAAATTGGTTGGGTTTTGATGTAAAAATATTGAAAGAGGGGTTTTAGAGAGGATGGGAGAGGTTTAAAACAAGTTTCCCACGAAAAAGCTCTTTAAAAAGCTGATTCTGGGCGTTTCGCGACTGGCGAGTCGTGAGCCAAGTCGCGAGAGAGCCACGAAACCTCTCTGTATAAACTCGCAGCTTAAACTCGCAGCTTGCAAGTCGCCAAACTGAGTAACCAAAACTGGCAGCTTACTGGCAGCTCACGCAAGTAGCCAAAAATGAGTAGCCAAAAATTCTGACACTTGTTTTTCAAAACAGAACATGTTTAAACATTGAAAAACAAAGTAAGCACTAAATATAAACACAAAAAATGATAAAAAATCACTTCCAAAAACATATAAAATGATCAAAAATCCTTTTGGATTAATCCATATAAGATTGAGCACACACACATCACATTTAGACAAGTATAATCTAACAAATGAATAAGACATTCATTGAACATTAGGCAAGTGTGTTATGTGTGTGTATCAAATGTGGAATAGTCCTTAGTCTAGAGTGAAGTTTCAATGATCAATTCAATCAAGTCATACACAACTAGTACTAAGTCAAGTGGTCTATCTCAATTATAGAAATGAACATATATGACCTCCCACAAGAAAATGATTACACAAGATTGAAACTTTTCATTTGGCTTCTTACAATTCATATCATTTTGATCATTTAGCTGGAGCACTACAGGACAAAACAGGACAACTGGCCATACGGTTATCTCGCGACTGGAACTCGCGACTTAGTCAAGCCGCGAGGTCAAGCCGCGAGCCACCCCTGTTTTGGAAAAACCTGACGTTTCACATTCCTCACCACTCCAGTATAAATACCCTTTTAACCCACGATTGAAAGAGAGCTTCCAGAGAGAATTTTGAGAGAGAAACCCTAAAGAAAAACCAGATTGTTTCACCCACAATCTCTACCTTAGAGTCTCATCAAATTCCCTCACTCTCTTCCTCTCCATTGTCAAATCCTTGAGAGGCCTTATAACCAAACCTGGTTCTCACCATTATCATCTCTGTGAGACAGACGTTTGGAGTTCTGGGAAGCAGTTAGGAAGGAGCCAATCTTTATTGGTTGATGCTACGGTGTAGTAGCGGAATCCGGTAAGCTAGAGAAGAAAAAGGTTCGGCGCAACCTCGTTGGAGCAAGAAGCTTGGAGGGCTTAGGTGCATTGGGTAGATTAGGCTTGGAGGGTCTATTGCTGTCCTTGTATCCCAACTATATTTTCTAGTGGATTGATTACCGCTTGGAGGGCGGCGGAGAGGTTTTTCGCCGAGGTCTTCGGTTTCCTCTTCGATAACATATCTGGTGTTATCGCTGTGTTTGCATCTTCCTTCCTCTCTATCTCTGCCTTTACATTATCTGTTGTGGTTTAATTTGTTATGGCTTAGATAGTTGTTTAACCAATTCCATAATATAGCATATGTTAAGTTTCCGCACATTAATTGTTTGACATATTGCTTGTGTTGGTTAAGTTGGTTTTTGGAGGTCTAAACGTTCAAAAGTGTTTTTGTACACGTTTTTGAACTTTCAATTGGTATCAGAGCGGGTACACAGCTGTTTGGTTTCATTACCATTGTGTGATCCTTGACTCCCTTTTTGAGATGGATAGGTCTCAATCCCTTAATGCACCTCCATATTTTGATGGAAGTAATTATGCGTTTTGGAAGGTTCGTATGAGAGCTTTTCTATGCTCTATTGATGAATCCGTGTGGGATGCTGTTGAGATTGGTTGGACCAAACCTGAGGCAGCCAAATCCACATGGGATAAGGCAGCACTTGCTGCATCTAATGCTAATAGTAAAGCACTAAATGCTATTTTCTGTGGTGTGTCTCCAGATGAATTTCACAGGATTTCTCACATTACCATTGCCAAAGAAGCATGGGAAATTCTGGAAACAACTTATGAAGGCACGAAGAAAGTGAAAGACACCAAGTTACAAATGCTGACCACTCGGTTCGAGGAGCTCAAGATGAGTGAGGATGAGTCTTTCGACTCTTTCTATGGGAAGCTAAATGAAGTGGTTGTCAGTAAGTTTAACTTGGGGGAGAAAATGGAGGACTCAAAGATTGTAAGGAAGATCCTTCGATCATTGCCGGAAAGCTTTCGTGCAAAGGTGACAGCCATTGAAGAGAGCAAGGACCTTGATGACATCAAGGTACAGGAGCTGGTTGGTTCTCTACAAACTTATGAGATGTCTCTGCCCATCCAACGGAAGAGTAAATCCCTTGCTCTAAAGACCATTAATGAGAAGGTGGAAGATGAAGGCTCATCGGGAGAAGATGGGGTTGACAAAGATGTAGCCTATCTTGTTAAAAATTTCAGAAAGTTTTTGAAATTCAAAAACAATGGAAAATTTGATGATAAGAGAAAATTCCAAAATTCTGCAAGGGAGAAGAGGGATTTCAAAAGGAAAGATGGAAAAGAATCCCAATCCACACAAGGTGTCACTTGTTTTGAATGCAACGGGCATGGACACTTCAAGAAGGAATGTCCAAATTATTTGAAATCGAAAGGCAAGGTGTATGCCACGACCTTGAGTGATTCAGACTCATCCGACTCAGAATCTGAAGAGAGCTGTGATGGAGAAGGAAACTATTCGGCTTTCATGACTATTGCACATGTTGAGTCTTCGGATGAGTTAAATTTGCTTGTTCAAGACCTTGGAGAACATAGTGATGATGACTCACTAGGAATGGTTGAAGAATCGGAAGCTGAAGAAGAAGAAAGCACAGCAACTCTTCAAGAAAATTACAACTCACTCTTGGAGAAGTCGGGTGAATACACAAGGGTAGCCAAGGCTGCTGTGAGAAAGATGAAGAAGGCTGAGGAGGACTACAAAAGTCTCCTAATCCGGTATAGGGAGGCAAAATGCGAGATTGAAACTCTGAATGGTGAGCTGTCCGAAGCCTACACTAAAGTGAGATTTCTTGAGAATGAAGTTGTGCAAGCAAATGCTAAGGTAGAGAGGGTCACCACCAAGAAGCTAGATGATGTTATATCATCTCAAAAGAGCTTCTCAGACAAATCCGGACTGGGGTATACCGGAGGAAGTAGTTCATCTGTAAATATCACTAAAGAAGTGAAGTTTGTGAAGGCAAAAGATCCAATTGTTGATGAACATACTGGTGAGAAGCTAGAGGTGGATGAGAAGAAGAATTTGGTGAACCAACGGATGCTGAATCATCGTAATCAGTCTGTGGGCAGGTCTGAATCACGTGCCAAGTCACGTCCACGACCACAGAGAGGTCCTTGAGGAACATATGTGTGCCATTATTGCGGACTTCAAGGGCACACTCGACCAAATTGCCAAAAGCTGAGAGCAAAGAACAGTGCAACTCCTCAAAGGTCAGGAGGACCAAGAGCTGATAGGAGAACTTGGGCAGGTGATCAATCTAGAGAACAACATGGAGATCCCGGAATGATGAACGTGATGAAGATGATTGGTGCATTCACCAACTGCTTGGAAAGCTTCTCACGAAGGTTTGAAAGCCCTAACTCCCGTACCCAATCCTTTAAGGAAATCACCCCAAACGCAAGTGACGTGTGGGTGAAAAGGGGTACTCATGCATAAGCATTACAACATGTCCATGCATTAATACTTCCTATGCTTTGTGACTATGTTTGTTTGGTATGCTTGTGGCTTTTCAGTTTGTTTGTTTGTTTGTCTTCTTGTTAATATTTCTTTATTGTGTTTTATCAATCTTTTTGTTTCTTGAGTCAAAAATCCAAAAATTACATAAAAATTTGAAAATCTAAAAGGCTTGATTGACTTTGTTGAGTTTTGTCTTAAAACTCGTTTTGCCTTGTACCTTTGTACTAATGGCTTTGTGCATTTTCGAGCATTGCTTGTTTTCATGCACTCATATCACTATGGGAAAAATCTTGAAATCTATGTGATTGTTGTAAATAGATCTTCAAACTTGTCATGAATGATTAGTGAATGGTTATGTTGATCTTGAGACATGCATAGACTTGTGTCTATATCTCTTCCCACTTTTTATTTTTATTTTTGCTAAAAAGAGCTCACCAATTGTAAATCTCCAAATGAAAAGAGATATTGAGCTGCAAAAGCCTGTCGCACATTCTAGTATTTGACTAGGAAAAAGGGTAAGCGACCTTATTTTAAAAAGTGAATGTTCTTTCAAAAAGGCCAAAGGCCTGTTCTTCAAAGAGAAATGTTGTATATCACTCTCACAATGAGAGATGAATGCCTCAAAAGATCAAGAAGGTCAAATGTTATGTCTGAAAGTGGAGTCAAATGAAAAGCTCCAAGTTATGTTATCAAAATTATGTGTGGGAAGTCATATATTCATATTTCTATAATTGAGATTGGTCACATGATCTAGTGCTAATTGTGTATGCCTTGGTTGAATTGATCATTGAAGCTTCACATTAGACAAAGGACTATCTCCTTGTTGATATCCACACACAACACACAAGTTTATGATCGTTAAATGCCATATTCATTTGTGTGATTGTACTTGATGAAATATGTTTTCACATGCTCAATCTTTGTTATTTCAAGCACAAAAAGATTTTTGAGTGTTTTAGGTGTTTTTGGAAAGTATTTTGGTTGAAAAATCTGAAAATTTCAAAAAGACAGTTTTGCCCTGTTTTGGCGGCTCAGTCGCGAGTGTGTCAAGTCGCGGGCCTCAGTCGCAGCTTCGCTGGTCATTTTTGGCGACTTGTTCGCGAGTAGAAGGTCCAGTCGCGAGTTCACTCAGAGATTTTCGCGGCTCAACTCGCGACTCACTCGCGGGTAGACCTTCCAGTCGCGAAAAACACTTAGAAAAATTTTTCAAAATTTTGTTCTTGTGTATTCTGGCGGCTTGAGCTGGCGACTGTGTGGCAACTTAATCCAGTCGCGAAAAACGCGTGTTTTGCAGAAACAGAAGCAGTTTTTAAACTTTTTCAGTTTTTCCCTCGAATTTTTGTGACTGTTCATCTTCTCTCTAAACTCTCTCCTTCCCAAACACTCCGTGCTCCCTTTTCCAATCTCTTGTGTTGCACCCTTGTCGCTCAAAATCGTCAAGATACAGGTATGGGTTTTCTACTTTATACTCTTTTCTACTTGATTTTGTGTTTTTACACTTGATTTTTCGCATTTGATTGTGTTTTTGAAATGGGTTTGTGTTTCGGTCTCTGCTCCTTGTTCTTGCTTAACTTGTGAATGCTGTTGCTATAGTTTGAGTTAAAGGATTGTCACTTGCTTATTGCTCTTCATCTTGTGCTTAGACTAGTGCTTGTTCTATTTCAATCTGATTTTTGAGCTGTTGAGTGATTTCTGTTGGTTCGTTCTGAGGTTGTGAGTTTTACTGTGCTAGATTTGCATGTTGTTAGTGTGTTAATCTGTGGGAAACTCTTGTTAGGATCAATATATTGTTTGAATGTCATATCATTGTTCCACTATCTGCCTCAATGACAGTTATCTGTCTTTGGGAAAGTTTCACCATTTTGCTCATGTGTGTCCTATCCTAGACTTGATATATCCATATGTTTGAACTAAGTAGCTTGCTGTTAAGTTTCGAAGCTCAGTTGTATGGTTGATATCTCTCTCTGTTTATTACATGATACTGACTGGTTATGCACATATATTACTATATGTTGTTGTGGCCTTTTCTGATTGTTCACAGATGGCTCCCTCACCTCAGAAAAAGAAATCTACTGCAAAGAAGGCTGACAAGAGGTTAAAGATGGATCCTAGATTGTTTAGGTCTGTTCACCACTTTGAGAGATACAAGGACAACTTCTTGAATGCAGGAATCATTCAAGAGAGATTTGTGGATTTGGAGGACTTAAGGCAATCTTTTATTCCCAGTTGTTTTGAAGGAAGAGGATGGGAAAAGCTTTTGAGTGGTTTCCCTGTTGTGTGTGAACCCTTAATTAGGGAATTTTACTCAAATGCTGTGATAAAGGATAATGAATTGAGTTGCTGGGTGAGGGGTAAAGAATTTGTCTTGGATGCACATGTAATAGATGAAGTACTAGGGCTTGAAGGTTTGGATGATGAGGAGTTTATAAATTTCAAGGATAGGAGTGTCTCTATTGAAACAGTTCAACAGAGGATAGGTGGGCAGAGAGAAGGGAAGTGTTTAAATACCACTGCATTTCCAGTGGACATGAGGGTTCTAACCATAATCATGATGTTTAACCTCTATCCTATTAAGAAGTTGACCACAATCAATTGTGCTAGAGCAATTTTTCTGATGGATCTCAAAGAGAAAAACTTCATAGATATAAGTTCCCACATCTTTGACATCATTGTGGATGAGACAAGAACAACATCTAGACCTAAATTGATCTTTCCAAGTTTGCTAATGAGGATTTTTAGGAGTAAAGGTGTTCCAATCCCTCAAGACATCAGTCCCATGTCTACACCCTCTGCAATCAACAAGCTTACCTGCAAAAGGATAAGTTCTAGGCTTCCAGGAGAAGAAGATGAAGGTGATGAAGGAGAGGCTGCTCCAATGGAGACTGAAGCAGAAGCAGCAGGGCTTGCATCATCTTCAACACCTAGGAGAATTGGCAAAAGACACAGAGCTTCAACCTCTGCAGACACACCTCCAGATGCTTTCCAGATCATTCTGGAGAGGCTTGATGGGATCAGGGCAGTCCAAACTGAGCACTCTGACAGGATGAGAGCCATGCAAGACCAGATTGATGTCTTGGCTGCTACACTTGACAGCTTCACAACTCAGCATGACAAGTGACCCTTTGGCCATTCCTGTCAAAAAGGGGGAGAAGTTATTAATGATTGAGAAGCAGAAAAGCTTAAGGGGGAGTAATTAGTTGAGGGGGAGTAGTTGCCTAAAAACTGAAACTGTGTTTATGTTTTGAGTACTCTTAGTGGTTTTATATTTGTTTTATATACACTGTGTTTTGGTGTATAACTGTTTCTAACTCATATACTCTTGGTTTAATCTTTAATACATGTTGATGATATTATTCAGGAAATTCTGTTTTGTACCCATATGCTTTTGTAAGCTTTTAGGGTTAATGTTTTTAAGCATATTTGTAGGCCTTGTGGTTTGTACCATGCTTAAGTGCAGCCTTTATGCTTGTTGAAATCAGTACTTTGCTCCAAATGTTCTGCATTGCGGTTTATTGTACTGTCACTCTTGTGCCCTTGTAGGATTGTTCCTAGATGCATATGCTTTGTGTGCTATGCATTGGTTGAGTGTTGAGCATACAAGTGACTTGCCTTGTGCTTGTTAATTTGTATGTCCTTGTGTTCATTCCAAGTGTGAATGAACACTGTGATCACTACCTTGTGGTGTTCACTTGGTTGATCAAGCCATGGTTTGTTTATTAACTCCATCTTTGCTTGATCTCATATTGCCTGTTTCATATGCATTTATAATTTTCTGCTTACAATAATCATAGTGTATTGTTGTGTTTCAGGAGTATATTGTTCATATGATTCAAGTGCTTCACAGCTTCTAGAGTTAGGTGTGAGTGAGTTTTGTTCAACTGTTCCCAACTCACATGTTAAGTCTAGAGTCTGTTTTAGGGTTTTGTCACGGAATAGCCAAAGGGGGAGATTGTAAGGTTGAATTTATTCAACCATCTAATTGGCTTTATTCCGTGCCAAATTTGCTTGTAATTCAGCATTTAGTAACCCTGTATTTAGGTGGGATTGTTGTAAGGGTAGTGAGTGAGATAGAGTGAAGATTGCTCAAGAGTGTGCAAGAAAACAGAGTGTCGCGGCTGGGACTCGCGGCTGGACTCGCGGCTTCAATCCGCCAGAATCTGGACACGTGCCAAGCATGCTGGAAGATGAACAGTCATGCTAGCTGGAGCACTACAGGACAAAACAGGACAACTGGCCATACGGTTATCTCGCGACTGGAACTCGCGACTTAGTCAAGCCGCGAGGTCAAGCCGCGAGCCACCCCTGTTTTGGAAAAACCTGACGTTTCACATTCCTCACCACTCCAGTATAAATACCCTTTTAACCCACGATTGAAAGAGAGCTTCCAGAGAGAATTTTGAGAGAGAAACCCTAAAGAAAAACCAGATTGTTTCACCCACAATCTCTACCTTAGAGTCTCATCAAATTCCCTCACTCTCTTCCTCTCCATTGTCAAATCCTTGAGAGGCCTTATAACCAAACCTGGTTCTCACCATTATCATCTCTGTGAGACAGACGTTTGGAGTTCTGGGAAGCAGTTAGGAAGGAGCCAATCTTTATTGGTTGATGCTACGGTGTAGTAGCGGAATCCGGTAAGCTAGAGAAGAAAAAGGTTCGGCGCAACCTCGTTGGAGCAAGAAGCTTGGAGGGCTTAGGTGCATTGGGTAGATTAGGCTTGGAGGGTCTATTGCTGTCCTTGTATCCCAACTATATTTTCTAGTGGATTGATTACCGCTTGGAGGGCGGCGGAGAGGTTTTTCGCCGAGGTCTTCGGTTTCCTCTTCGATAACATATCTGGTGTTATCGCTGTGTTTGCATCTTCCTTCCTCTCTATCTCTGCCTTTACATTATCTGTTGTGGTTTAATTTGTTATGGCTTAGATAGTTGTTTAACCAATTCCATAATATAGCATATGTTAAGTTTCCGCACATTAATTGTTTGACATATTGCTTGTGTTGGTTAAGTTGGTTTTTGGGGGTCTAAACGTTCAAAAGTGTTTTTGTACACGTTTTTGAACTTTCATAATGCAATAAGGGTCCTACAAAGATCGAAAAAATTAGATCAAGGACCAAAAAGAGCAAAAGCTCAACCATATGAACCCTTCCTCATCCAAACGGAACGATTGTTTGGAATGAGTGTCTTAAGAGAAGCGAGACAAGGGTTGGAAGAATGAGAACCGGAGATGCACATAGTCAAGGAGTTAAGAGCATTAAACATTTTCTTTAACAACATGCTATTTTCACTCAAAACTGGTTTACTCTTTTTAGTACAATTTCCATGAAGCTCAAGTTTCTCTTTTCTTTTAATTCTTTTAAAAGCATGAAACTTAGAGCATTGAGGTCTTAGATGACCAAAGACACCATAATGGTGACAAACAATGCGTTTAGGTCTACTAGGCTTTTTAGGAAGAGATCTAGCAACATTGTTTTGTTCCCTTTTCAACTTGGAGCATTGAGGTTTTATATGACCGATCACACCGCAATGGTGGCAAGTTGGAACAAACTTAGACCCATTCAAAACCTTAGGTTGAGACCTAAATAGAGGCTTTGACTTAACAGCCTTTCTCTCCATCATTTGATTTCTTTTATGTGGAGGAATGTACACCGATTTGTCCTTTAAGGTAGAACACACACTAGGTACAAAATCAGGTACCACAACATGATTGCAACAAATATTTTTATCATTTTTAACAATAGGTTCAGCAATCAAACACTTGGCATGCATCTTAAGAGATTCATTTTTACATTTAAGATCATCAACAAGTTTGTTAGACAAAACAAGTTTAGCATCCAAGTCCATATTCAAACATACAAACCCTTTTAGCTTTTCAAGAGAAATTTCAGCAAGTTTTTTATATTTCTCAACCAATTTGTTGGATTCATTGAGCTTAGCAATCAAATCATCATTTTCACAAAATAACTTGCTCAAATTCTTTTGAAACTTCTTAGCATTTTTCTTCAAGAGTTTGTCAACAACACCCATAGATTCAAATAACATGTCATCACACTTATGAGGATTAACACTCATAGAGGCATTTTCACAAACACGTGGCATGTTACATTCATCACCAACCAAATCATGCAAAGAGGCATACAAAGAACAATCCATGGCAAATAAACACAAGGGGTCAAGGATCACACTTAGGTATTTAAACCACAACAAGTGTACCCGCTTTGATACCAATTGAAAGTTCAAATAGGTGTATAAACACCCTTGAACGTTTAGACCCCCAAATTATAAATTAACCAATTCAAGCTTTATGTCAAACAACTAGTGTGCGGAAAATGAATATAAGCTATAAACAAAATTAGAAATCAATCTAAGCCAATTATAAATCACATCCACAGCACAAAATAAAAGGCAAAGATAAAGGGAAGAGAGATGCAAACACAAGGATAACACACGATGTGTTATCGAAGAGGAAACCGAAGCCCTCGGCGTAAAACCTCTCCGCCGCCCTCCAAGCGGTCAATAATCCACTAGAAAATGTAGTTGGGATACATGAACAGCAATAAACCCTCCAAGCCTAATCTACCCGATGTACCTAAGCCCTCCAAGCTTCTTGCTCCAACGAGGTTGCGCCGAACCTTTTTCTTTTCTAGCTTACCAGATTCCGCTACTAGACCATAGCATCCGCCATCCTTGGCATCTTCCAATGCTTCCCAAAGCTCCAAAAACACTTAACACTCTAAATGGGTGTGGGTAGTGTTTGGATAGAAATCTCCTCTCAATAGGTATGACAATGAGAGAGGGAATGAGAAGAGACTACAAAGATTTCTCTCTAAGAATGAATAGCTCTCTCTAATTAGGTGGGTGTTTTGAAGAAACCTCTCTTAGGGTTTTTCTCTCTGAAAATGGCCACACATATTTTGTGGGGATGAGGGGTATTTATACTGGTGTGAGAATGGAATACGAAGAGTCAGTTTTTCCAAAACAGGGCTGGTTGGCGACTTGACCTCGCAACTTGACTGAGTCGTGAGTTCAAGCTGCGAGCTAATTGAGTGGCCAGTATGGATTTTTGTCCTGTAGTACTCCAGCTGGCATGACTGTTCAGCTCCCCTACATGCTCTACACGTGTGCTGCTTCTGGCGGCCTGCAGCCGCGAGTCACCCGCGAGATCCAGCCGCGAGTCCCTACTTCACTGCACAGTCTTGAGCATTTCTTCACACTCTCTCACACACTACCCTTACATGATTCCTACCTAAATACAGGGTTTCTAAGTGCTGTATTACAAGCAAATATGTTACGGAATAAAGCCAACAAATGGTTGATTAAATTCAACCTTACAAGCTTCTTCACGTAACAAATGTTTTTACTAGGAAAAGTTGTTACACACACTTAAAAAAAAATAATAATAATAAAATAAATAAATAAATAAAATAAAATCGTAACTTGAGAAATGATTTTAAACTTTGAAATTGTTAGGTTCTAAGGATTAGGAACGAATATATTAGAACTCTAATTTGTATTGTTAGCAAACCATGATCAAAACAGGTTTTAGTCTTGTTTAGACTTGCTCAAAGTATATGCATTTTATATAAAGTTGGAATCAAGTTACTGCAGAATTTACTATTTTACAATCGAGTTACTGCAAAATTTACTGTTTTACAATCGAGTTACTGCAGAATTTACTGTGTAATTCTATTTGGTACGATCGATCGAGAATTAGACTCGATCGATCGAAACTCGGGCAGAATGTTTTTCTGCAGAATTTTTCCAACTCAGCCCAAGCCCGTTTAACGTGTAATGTTTTATATTTTGTCTTAAGTATAAAAGGGAAAACCCTAGCCACGTTTTTTGTTATCCATTATGTTGTGTGTGTGAATCTTTTATGAGATCAAGAGGTGGTTGCCTTCACACATACTTAGGGTTTCCAAGATTCAAGACTATGTCAAGAACTTGGTGATCGATTTAGTTGCTGCATAAAAAGAACTTAAATAAACACAAGCAGGTGTGCTTGTACTTGCTAGAGAATCCAAGAAAGAAGGAGTCCATGGTCTCAGAGCTTGCACGTGGTCTTGTTAGTAAGTTTCTACTAGTGGATAGCAATAGGATGTTACTGGTCTAAGTCGCTATTGTAAAACTTCGATTATTTCATAGTGGATTCGGGTTTACTTTAAGGATAGCTAGGTTAAATCCTTCCTAGGTTTTTACCGGTTTAATTTCCTGGGTCATCATATCTTTGTGTTCTTTATATTCTGCACTTTACATTGATATGATTATATGATTGTGTTAACCTAAATCTGAAATTTAGATTAAGTAATCACTTAGCTAATTAACTAGGTTAATCCAATTGTGTTTTAAGGGGTTTAAAATCATACAAGTGGTATCAGAGCTGGTAGCTCTCTTGTTGAAGATCTTTTGATCTCTGAACTGATCCTTGACCCCTGTTGTCATGGAACACGGACACTCTCTTGTTATTCCACCTCACTTTGATGGAAATTATTATGCTTATTGGAAAGTAAGGATGAAAACTTTCCTGAAATCAATTGATGATAGAGTTTGGAACTCCGATGAATACAGATGGGAGAAGCCCACTACTCCTATTAGTGAGAGGCAAACTTCTCAAAAAGAAGCAGCCGCGTTCAATAGCAAAGCTATGAATGCTATCTTTAACGTTGTTTCTATGGAGGAATTTAAGAGAATTTCTAATGTTAAGGTTGCTCATACTACTTGGAATATCCTCCAGACTGTGCATGAAGACACAAAAGCTGTTAAAATTAATAAGTTGCAGCAATTAACTTCTAAATTTGAAAGCATTAGGATGTCTGATGATGAATATTTTGATGAATTCTATGCTAAGCTTAATGATATTGTTAATTATGCATATAATTTGGGTGAAATCTATGATCAACCTAAAATTGTTAGGAAGATTCTTAGATCTTTAACTGAAGAGTTTAGACCCAAAGTGACTGCCATCACTGAGAGCAAGGATGTGGACTCCATCCCTGTTGATGAACTTGTAGGATCTCTTCAATCCTATGAGTTGGACCTACCTAAGACTAGCAAATCAAAATCAATGGCTCTTAAGTCTGTTGATGATGTTGAGGCGAGTGGATTTGATGATGATCTCTCTGCTACTGAAATTGCTTACCTTGCCAAGAACTTTAGAAATTTTCTTAGGAATAATAACAGAAGGGCAAGAGGTAATAACATTGCTGAACCTAGAAATTTTAGGAGGAATGATCCCACTAAGGTTAATAACACCGAAAAACCTAAAGAAAAAGTAGGTCAACCTTCTAATAATTCAATGGGTCCTCAATGTTTAGATGTCAAAGGTATGGTCATATGAAATCTGAATGTCCTACATACTTTAGGTCTAAGGGTAAGGCTATGGCTGTCACCCTTAGTAATGATGAAGTTTCTGATGATAAGTCTGGTTGTGACAAGGATGGAAACTTCATTGCTTTCACTGCTACTGCTGTAGTCAATGAAAGTTTGTCTATTGAAGAGAACCCTTCTGACGGGGAACTCTCTGAGGATGCAGATCTTTAAAAAGCCTATAATAAAGTTTGCAAAGTTGCTGCAAAGGATGCTATGAGTGTTGAATTGGGCTTAAAGAAAATTGCTTCTCTTGAGCTTAATAAGAAAAATTTTCTTATGAATTTATTTGATGCTACTCAACTTTTGAATAATGTGAAGACTGAAAATATGCTTTTGCTTGAAAAAGTCAAGAAATTGGAACATGAACTATGTGTTGCTAGAGAACAAACTAATAGGTCTACTAGCTCCAAACTAGATCACATGCTAAGTGTTCAAAAGTCTCCCTTTGACAAAATTGGCTTAGGTTTTGTAGAAAGAATCTCTGTATCTACACCACATTCCACAAACTTTGTTCCTTCTTCTTCTTCCGAACCCCCTGTGAGTGAGGCTAAATCTGTAGAAGTTACACCACCTAAGAAGATTAGGGTTGATCTGAAAGAGTCTAAACTTAAGGAGTCTACCCTTACTAAAGACAAGTTGCATGGTAAGCCTGCTTAGGTTTGTCATTTTTGTGGAAAATTTGGGCACATTCGTCCAAATGCAAGCTGCTAAGAGTGCAAACAAACCAAAAGTGTATGTGCCTCAAGCATAAGATCCTATGGTACTTATTGGTGAATTGGTAAAGGCTTTAAATCTTTATTCCAATCTTGGAGTTGGTAATCATTCTCATGTGAATAAGAACTCTAATGCTCAAGGTGCATCTAAAAAGTTATGGATGCAAAAGGCTCAATCTAAGTGAGTCTTTCTGACTTGGTCCTTGTGCTTCATTGCTCTACTCTTTGTGACTACTATTTTTTTTTTTGCTTTATTTTGTTTCTAGGACTTGAATTGCATAACATTCATGTATTTCATTCTAGAACTTTTTTTTAATATAAAAAACTAAATAAAAAAAAAAAAAAAAGGGAAAAGGGAAACAAATTGTGTTTTGCATTTTTTCTTGGGTTTGAAATCTAGGTTGGCCAATTTAATCTTTACATAACATGTTTATGTACTTTGTTTAGCTTGGATGTGCTTATTTATTGCACTTTACTAGTTGAAGGTTTGTAGTGCATGTTGTGTGGGAAGATGTTTATAGTTTTTGATCACATGATCTTGATCTTGATCTTGAAGTCACATGCTTTTGATTGTTGGACTTGAACTTATTGAGAAAGGCATAAATAATCATCTCACCACTATTTACTAGCCAATCATGAACACCTTAGTGCATATCATAAGATTTTGTGCTCGAGAAAGTGTAGCACATGCACAAAAAGAACATAAGGTGTAGCCTCGGCTTAAATGATAAAATTGGTGTGTACATTATTGGACTTAATGTTAAATCAAGCAAATAAAATAGGTGTGTACATTATCCTGGCTATTATTAATAAGTTTCTGAACAAATAAAATTGGTGTGCACAATATGAGGCAAATTCAAGAAAATTACATGATTGCAAGCTTGTTTTCTAGGAGATGTGAGAGCCATATAATGTAACTCTTTACGTGATAGTCTCTTTCAAATTCAATGTGATGAATTTTGTGGAAACTGTGATTGATTTCTATTTACATATCACCTCACATGTATCTCAAGTTTTTGCTAGTTGCATACACTACACAAGTTACTCTTTGCTAAACTCTGTACATGTTATTGTGTGTGATTTTGGTTTGGCCAACCAAGTTTGAAAATTCCTTGTATTTTATGCAAAATGTGCTTGAAGCCTGAGAATTTAAGGAGAATTGTTTGAACATCTTAATTTTGAGAAAACTAGGTTCAAAACTAGTGTTTTTGAAAAGCATTTCATCTCATATTCATGCATTTTGTTCACAAAATTCAATGCTTTGAGGAGTTTCTGCAATTTTTTGCTTTTTTTTTCAAAAATATTTTTTCCAAAAGGTTTTGGCTTGGCTCTATGTATTTCATTCAATCGAATTTGCTTTTCGATCAATTCAAATTGCAATTAAAATTTCTTCGCTTGGTTTTGTGTGTTTCGATCGATCGAACCTAATTTTCGATCAATCAAAAATCGTATAGAAAGTTTTTAAAAAAACTTGATTCTCACGTGTTCAAACACTTTTTCAAAAAGTTTTCAAACACCTTGGTTTTGTGTTTTGAATGTATGTATATTATTAGACTTCTTCAAGCACGGCCTTAATGCAATCAACTTCTTCACGTAACAAATGTTTTTGCTAGGAAAAGTTGTTACACACACTTAAAAAAAATCGTAACTTGAGTAATGATTTTAAAATTTAAAATTGTTAGGTTTTAAGGATTAGGAACTAATGTATTAGAACTCTAATTTGTATTGTTAGCAAACCATGATCAAAACAGGTTTTAGTCTTGTTTAGACTTGCTCAAAAAATGTGCATTTTATGTAAAGTTGGAAACGAGTTATTGCAGAATTTACTGTGCAGTTCTGTCTAACTCGATTGATCGAGAATTAGACTCGATCGGCCGAAACTCGGGTAGAATGTTTTTTTGCAGAATTTTTCCAACTCAGCCCAAGCCCGTTTGACGTGTAGAGTTTTATGTTTTGTCTTAAACATAAAAAGTAAAACCCTAGCCACGTTTTTTGTTGTCCATTATGCTGTGTGTGTGAATCTTTTGTAAGATTAAGAGGTGGTTGCCTTCACACATACTTAGGGTTTCCAAGATTCAAGCCTATGTCAAGAACTTGGTGATCGATTTAGTTGCTGCATAAAAGAGCTTAAATAAACACAAGCGAGTGTGCTTGTACTTGCTGGAGAATCCAAGAAAGAAGGAGTCCGTGGTCTCGGAGCTTGCACGTGGTCATGTCAGTAAGTTTCTACTGGTGGGTAGCAATAGGATGTTAGTGGTCTAAGTCACTATTGTAAAACTTCGATTCTTTCATAGTGGATTGAAGTTTACCTTGAGGATAGCTAGGTTAAATCCTCCCCAAGTTTTTACCTGTTTAGTTTCCTGGGTCATCATATCTTTGTGTTCTATATATTCCGCACTTTACATTGATATGATTATATGATTGTGTTAACCTAGATCTAAAATTTGGATTAAGTAATCACTTGGCTAATTAACTAGGTTAATCTAATTGTGTTTTAAGGAGTCTAAAAACATACAGAAATCATAAATAAGTCACCATTATAATTTTTTTTTTAGTGTGTATGATAAATATTGCTCATATTTTTATTGGTGTAGCCCCAGAACTTGTAAGTGAATTACTTGTCAAATTAATTAATTAATTAATTAAAGTATTAGTTTGATCATTTCAAATATCTTTTAAAGTATGAAGTATAATTTCAATGATTAAACTTAACTAGTTGTAGACTTGTGCAATACGTAAATAAATTTTTCCTTGCTAACTCTAAGACAGGTAACCGTGTCTATTCCGCCATTACATCGAGTTGAGCCCACCAGTTGCTAATTTTCCTAAACAAGCTGTTGGTGCAAACACAATAATAATGGAAATAACACAATGAGAAACTGAATAGTACTTCTAAATATTATTAATTCAATGAGAAAAATTACACAACACTATTTGGACTGAGGCGCAGCACTCGCTCTCTTTAAGGAGATTCAAGCCCTTGGTTGGCTAATCCTTGTAACCGGTGCAGACCTTCTCTGACTTGTCTCCCCCAGGATACAACAGCCCAACAAATGTTGTATGGCTAGAACAACTTCTGCACAAAGTGGTCAAGCCCAAAGCTCCACCAAAAGAACACCTTTCTTTGGCCTGAAATTTCTTAAGTGTTTAGGAATATTATAGAATTCACTCTCTCACACAATACACTTTGCTTTTAACTATTTTCTTCATTCAATCTTGATATGAAATTAGTCCATAGCATAGCCGTATATATAGTCTTCCTACCCTTCACATAACCTACATGTTATTTATTAATTTAGAAAACTTCTCTTAATTTTATTAATCTAACTTACATACAAGTAACTCTTTCTTTAACAACTCTTATTATAACTCATCTCTTTATTTATCTTCAGTTATTTTGAGTTTTAATATATTTAATTTAAAATGTACTAACATTCCCCCACTCATTTTAATATTAAATTTGGAAAATGAGAGATTACCGGACAAAGAGGGATTATTATGCATCATGAAAGTGTGCTCTGCATTGAACCTTCACTTAGTGAAACAACAATCTCTACTCCAAAGTCAGTAGTGGTCTCCGACTTGAACTATGACTGCTTAAGGGAAATAAAGTATTGATGCTCACACATAATGATCCAGGTGTTGACATGAGCTTTTATAACTAGCACTTTACGGCCGTGTGCTGATCCCAGTTTCATGAGTGTATTTGAGATTAAGTCCAAATCTCATAGAGAGCGGCCCCGCCCCCACACTCACATAGGTGAAATTTTGTCAAGGGTGCTCCTGTAATTCTGACACCCCACTCATACGAGCTACAAATTTCATTAAGAGCTTTTTACTCAACCTCTCCACATTACAGGATAAATGCACTTACATCATAGGGATGAACAATTAAAAATTATTTATAAAATAAACAATTAAAAAATGAATAGTGCATTTCTTACGACCATCGTACGATTCGTTTTTCCCATTGAACCCAATTCTCAGGATCTCTGGTCCTTGGGTTGGGTATCCTCATACATGGCTCATGATTCTATGGACTTTAGTCCCATCCCCCTCGATGTATTCCAGACTCTATCTTTTGCTAAGGCCTTGGTAAATGGATCTGCAAGATTATCATTAGATTTAATATAATCCATAGTTATGATGCCACTACTCAAATAAGATCGCACGGTACTGTGCTTTCTTCTTATAGGTCTGGATTTACCGTTGTAGTAACGGTTTTTAACTCTACCAATTGCGGCAGTGCTATCACAATGAATTAATATAGGTGGAATTGGCTTTTCTCAGAGTGGAATTTCATATAACAAATCTCTAAGCCAATTTGCTTCTTCACTAGCTGAAGCTAATGCTATTAATTCAGCTTCCATTGTTGAATTAGCAATTATTGTTTGTTTTTAAGATTTCCAACAAATAGCACCACTACCTAAGGTAAAAATATAACCAGTGGTAGAGAGAGAATCACCTGACAAAGTATTCCAATCGGCATCACTAAAAGCTTCAATCACAGCAGGGTACTTTTTATAAAATATGCCATAGTTTTTGGTACCAATTAAATATCTCATGACTCGCTCAATAGCTAGCCAATGATCTTTACTAGGCTTGCTAGTAAATCTACTAAGCACTCCTACTGCATATGCAATGTCAGGTCTAGTACAATCAGTAGCATAACGCAAACTACCAATGATACTAACATAATCCTTTTGATTAAAAATCTCATCATCATTATTCACAGGAAATAAATGAATACTAGAATCAAAAGGAGTAGCTACACTTTTATGATCATGAAAATTATATTTTCTCAACATAATTTGATTGATCAAGATATATTCCATCACATGTTTTGGTAATTTTCATGCCCAAAATAAAATTAGCCTCACCAAGATCTTTCATATCAAAATGGCTTTTAAGCATATTTTTTGTTTCATTTATAACATGCATATTTGAGCCAAAAATCAACATATCATCCACATAGAGGCTAATAATAACATGTAGATTATTCCATGATTTAGAATAAATACATTTATCACATTCATTTGATTTATAACCATTCTCAATCATGCAGGAATCAAACTTTTCATGCCATTGCTTAGGTGCTTGTTTTAAGCCATATAAGGATTTAGTTAGCTTACATACCTTGCTTTCTTGTCCAAGCTTTACAAAGCCTTCGGGTTGGTCCATATAAATCTCTTCCTCTAGGTCCCCATTTAGAAAAGCAGTTTTCACATCCATTTGATGAATTTTCAAATCAAAAATTGCAGCAATAGCAATTAACAATCTAATAGATGTAATTCTTGTTACCAGAGAAAATGTATCAAAGAAATCAAAATCAGCTTTTTGTTTAAAGGCTTTTGCAACAAGTCTAGCTTTAAACTTATCTATTGATCCATCCGGTTTCAATTTTTTCCTAAGGACCCATTTACAACCTATGGTCTTACAACCCGGTGGAAGATTTACTAATTTCCAAGTTCTATTAGAAATTAGAGATTCCATCTCATCATTTACAACCTCTTTCCAAAATATAGCATCAGGTGATGTTAAAGCCTCTTTTAAATTTTGGGGATTTTCCTCAATGTTAAAAACATAATAATCAGGACCAAAATCCTTTTCAACTCTAGCTCTTTTACTTCTTCTAGGTTCCATTTCAAAATTTTCTTGATTTTGTAAATGTGATGTAGAAGAACTAGGTTGTGACAAAATATTTTCTTTACCCCCACTATTTTTCAATTTAAAAGGAAATTTTTCTTCATGAAAAATTGCATCACCAGATTTAAAAATTATTTTGTTTTCAAGATCAAAAAATCTATAGGCTGCACTATTAATCGCATAACCAAGAAAAGCACAGGTAGTAGCTCTTATACCTAATTTAGGTATTTTAGGGTCAGTAAGCCTTACATAAGCAAGACAACCCCATACTCTCAAATATCCCAAATTTGGCTTATGTCCTCTCCACATCTCAAAAGGTGTGGTATATGACTTTTTATGTGGCACCCTATTCAAAACATGACATGCAGTTAAAATAGCTTCACCCCAAAAATGTAAAGGTGCACCAGATTCAATTAACATGGAATTTGTTAACTCAATTAAAGTTCTATTTTTTCTTTCAGCCACACCATTAGAAGCAGGTGAATATGGTGCAGTAGTTTCATGGATAATTCCCAAAGACTGAAAAAATGAGTTGAATGCACTTGATTCATACTCACGACCTCTATCACTTCTTATTCTTTTTATTTTTCTACCGAATTGATTTTCAACTTCTTTAAAAAAATCTTGAAATTTTTCAAAAGCATCACTTTTATTTTTCAACAAATAAATAGTTGTATATTTTGAGAAATCATCAATAAAAGTGATAATATATCTATTTCCTCCACCAGTTAAAATTCCCTCAAATTCACATAAATCGGAATGAATTAACTCAAGCAATTCGGTATTTCTTACAACATTTTTATGAGGCCTTTTTGTAATCTTAGCTTGACTACAAGTTTCACATTTTTCAAAATCTTTTGACAGTCTTGGAATTAATCCTAAACTACTCATTATTCCCACATATCTACTATTTATATGACATAAACGAGCATGCCAAAAATTAATAGAAGAAAGCATATAAACTGAACTGGTGGATGCTTTATTATTCTCAACATTCAATTTAAACATTCCATCACAAGCATAACCCTTGCCCACAAATAATCCCTTTTTAGTGATTACATAATTATCAGATTCCATAGTTTGCTTGAAGCCAGCCTTGTTAAGCAAAAAACTTGACATCAAATTCTTCCTCATGGACGGAGTGTAAAGAACATCTTTCAATGTTAGCACACGTCCAGAAGTGAATTTCAATTCAACCTCACCACTCCCAAGAACCTTGGTTTTGCTAGAATCACCAAGCATAACAGTTTTTTCTTCTTCAAAAGGAGTGTACAATTTGAACCAATTTTTGTCATAGCAGACGTGCCTATTAGCACCAGAATCTGCCCACCACCCTTCAACATATTGTACCATATTGGTGTCTGTAATCATAGCCACAAAAGGCTCTTCGGTTACGTTAGCCTGCGGGACAGATTCACGTTTCCGAAATTTGCAAAATCGAGTAATATGCCCACTCTTGCCACAGACAAAACATGATCTATTAAATTGATCTTGTGAAGGGGGTCTTTGGTTCTTATTGTAATTTTTATTTGGGTTTCCCCTTCCTTGAGGTCTATTATTATTTTTAAAGGCTCTTTTTTTAGGCTTCAATTGAACATTTCTAGGAAAATGATTTTTGGGCATATTATTATTGGCTGAAATAAGGTTTACCTTTGTGGTGGAATTACCATTGCTCTCTTGTGTCATGAGTGCATCTTGTCCTCTAGCCTCCTCCTCTACACGAATGCGTGTGATCAAAGTCTCCAAGGATGTCTCCTTTTGTTTGTGCCGCAAAGTTTTTTGGAACTCCCTCCAAGATTGTGGTAGTTTATCAATTATGCCAGCTACCACCAAATTGTCTCCAATCTTTATGCCTTCGAATCTCAATTCTGCTACAATCATTTGAAAGTCTTGTGCTTGATCCACCACCGATTTTCCATCCACCATTTGGTAACGGAAAAATCTACTAGCAACATACTTCTTTGCACCAGCCTCCTCGGTATCATACTTGCTTTGTAAAACTTTCCAAATTTTCTTAGCAGAATTGTAAGTTGTATCATAATAATCATAGAAATGATCGGCAAGACAATTCAATAGATAAGAGCGACAATTATATTCATCTTTTGTATACTTATCTATTTTTTCTTGATGGAGAATATATTCTTCCTCAGTCATCTCATCGGTAGAAACTTTTGATGGATTCTTGTCAGTGAGGATGTAGGCGACTTTGAGAAGACTCAAGTAGAAGAGGACCTTTCCTTTCCATCTCTTGAAGTGGGCTCCCTTAAAGCGAAATGGCTTGTTGAGATCTCCGACAGGCACATTTGGTTTCTCTTGTGTAGGCTCCATGTGTTGAATCTCCTTAAAATTGTTGGTGCAAACACAATAATAATGGAAATAACACAATGAGAAACTGAATAGTACTTCTAAATATTATTAATTCAATGAGAAAAATTACACAACACTATTTGGACTGAGGCGCGGCACTCGCTCTCTTTAAGGAGATTCAAGCCCTTGGTTGGCTAATCTTTGTAACCGGTGCAGACCTTCTTTGACTTGTCTCCCCCAGGATACAACAGCCCAACAAATGTTGTATGGCTGGAACAACTTCTGTACAAAGTGTTCAAGCCCAAAGCTCCACCAAAAGAACACCTTTCTTTGGCCCGAAATTTATTAAGTGTTTAGGAATATTATAGAATTCACTCTCTCACACAATACACTTTGCTTTTATCTATTTTCTTCATTCACTCTTGATATGAAATTAGTCCATAGCATAGCCGTATATATAGTCTTCCAACCCTTCACATAACCTACATGTTATTTATTAATTTAGAAAACTTCTCTTAATTTTATTAATCTAACTTACATACAAGTAACTCTTTCTTTAACAACTCTTATTATAACTCATCTCTTTATTCATCTTCAGTTATTTTGAGTTTTAATATATTTAATTTAAAATGTACTAACACGTGCCATATTAAAGTATTAGTTTGACCATTTCAAATCTCTTAAGGATGAAGTATAATTTCAATGATTAGACTTAACTAGTTGCAGACCTATGTAATGTGCAAATAAAATCTAATTATTTGTTTTTTCGTTAACTAAAAAATGAAAATCGTAGATGTAACTTGTGAGTATTAGTCTTAAACTCTTTTTAAAGTGTAGTTGATACAATATATCAAAATTTCTAAATTAAACTATATATATTTTTTATTTGAAAGTGTTTTAAATTTTGTAATTTTTTTTTTCAAGAAAATATAATGCATTTTCATTCAATTGTTATATAAGGTGAAATATTTTGTAAATAATATAATGCGGGGTTGAAATTTTGTACGTTTTTAGACCCCTTAAACACAACCAGATTAACCTAGTTATTTAGCCAAGCGATTAACTTAGGTAAATTATGCAAATCTAGGTTAACACATATAAATCATATCATTGACAAAGGCGGAAAATAAAGAACACAACGATATGATAACCTAGGAAAACCAAACCGGTAAAAAACTTAGGGAGAATTTAACCTAGCTATCCTCAAGGTAAAACAAATCCAATATGAAAGAATTAAAGTTTATACAATAGCAACTTAGACGACTAATATCCTATTGCTACTTCGAGTAAGAAACTTACTACCACGACCACATGACAGCTCCGAGTCCACGGACTACTTCTCTCTTGGATTCTCAGCAAGCACAAGTACTCCCACTTGTGTACCTTTAAGCTCTTGAAATAGCAACTGAATTGATCACCAAGCTCTCGACATCAATCTTGAGATTGGAAATCCTAAGTGTGTATGAAAGCAAACACCTCTAGATCTCACAAGAGATTCACACACAGCATAAAGAGCAACCTCAAAACATGGCTAGAGTTTTCCCTTTTATACTTAAGGAAAAATATAAAACCCTACATGTCAAACGGGCTTAGGCTGAGTTGGAAAATTTCGCAGAAAAATAATCTGCACGAGCTTCGATCGATCGAGTCTAATTCTCGATCGATCAAGCCAGGTAGATTTACATAGTAAATCCTGCAGTACACTCGATTCCAACTTTACACATAAAACATACTTTGAGCAAGTTTAAAAGAAGACTAAACGTTTTGATCATAGTTTACCAACATTACAAAATGAAGTTCTAATACAATTAAACTTAAAGTCTTAGAATCCAACAAACTCCCCCTTTACACAAACTAAACAAAATACTCAAAGTTTATAAAAACAGCCCATTACAATAACATTGCCCAACACAACAAATTCAACCTAACCCCTATCTATCAGTTGCAAGTGTAAACAGCAGCATGACTGAATCAACCTGTATATTCTTGAAACACTTAACAAGCGCATAAATGTATGCGTGGAAAATACAAGTAAAACAAAATAATATGAAACTCAATATAAAAACAAAAGTAAATTCTAACTCTTCCCCTAAGTTAGATACGTCAAAAAGTTTTTATATTCTCCCCTTTTCGAAAACAATTTCAACTCCCCTAAACAAAACAAACAGTAGAATTCCCACATTTCATCTATTCCTCCCCCTTTTTGTCAAGTATTGACAAAGACAATCCAATCAGAAAGTAGACAGAAAACATAAACATACGCAACAAAGAATAAGAGAAAATAGAGAATTAAAGGAACACAAAACAATTCAACTCTATAGAAAATAGAGACAACTCCCCCTATGAAGAGCAACAACTCCTCCTATGACTAACAAAGGTTAAAAACAAGCTTCTCCCCCTATAAAAATAGGAAAAACAAAATAAGTTTTGGGAAAAACATTTTTGGGGAAAATTTAGGAGGTGGGAAAAAAAAAAACACAAACATAACAAAAAAAAATTAAGTTGAGGATACACATAAAGAAACAATATTCTCTCTTTCAATAAATGCAAACTTGACACTATGTGACCCATAAACAGTTGCATGAGTAGAGAAAATATTTGCACATTGATTATCCATCATATCTCTTAAAAATAATATTTTCTGCAATTCACACATAAAAAATAGCATATACTAAAATGTACAAAGGACTCAAAAATTAATCAATCAATTTTTAAATCAAGTTAAATACCCAATTTAGCAAAGTGTATGCATGTTATGTGTGAAAATAATGAGAGATATGACTGCAAAACTACAAGATACATACAAAAACAATGCAATGCATGTGAATTCTAAACATAAATGATGCATAAAAAAAAATTGGTCAAATACTTAAAAATCGAAAATTTTCCAAATTCAATCGATGGAGCATCGATCAAATACCAATCGAGTCAGGCAGAAGCTAGACTTGAAAATTTTGGAAATTTTTGATTGATCGAAAATTAGATTCAATCGATCGAAATTTTGGAAAACTGAATTTTTTAAAAAACCAAAAGTTTTTCTACAGAATCAATTTTCAAAAGATTTTTCATGACATGTAATGCATGAGAATGATTCCAAAAAATTTCACAAACATGAGTTTTCAACCCAAAACTTCAAAAAAATGTTTTTAATCATCAAAAACACAATTTTGCATTAAAATCAAGGAACTTTTAATATTGGATGGCCACAACAAGATCACACACAATATAATGTACCAAGTTTAGTAAAGAGCAAGTTTATTAAAGAGCAACTTGTGTAGTGTGTGCAACTAGCAAAAGCTTGAGATACATGTGAGGTGATAAGTAAATAGTGATCAATCACAATTTCTACAAAATTCATCACATAAGTTTAAAAGCGACTATCACCTAAAGAGCTACATCATATAACTCTCACATCTCCTAGAATAAAAGCTTGCAATAATGTAAGTTTCTTGATTTGCCTCATAATGTACACACCAATTTTATTCGTTTTGAAATTTATTAAAATAGCCAAGATAATGTACACACCAATTTTATTTCAATTTGAATTTTATTATAAGCCAAGGCTACACCTTATGTTCTTTTTGTGCATGTGCTACACTTTCTCGACTACAAAATCATATAATATGCACTAAGGTGTTCATGATTGACTAGTAAATAGTGGTGAGATGGTTATTTATGCCTTTCTCATTAAGTTCAAGTCCAACAATCAAAGGCATGTGACTTCAAGATCAAGATCAAGTGATCAAAAACTATAAACATCTTCCCACACAACATGTACTACAAAGCTCAAACTAGTAAAATGCAATAAAATAAGCTCATCCAAGCTAAACAAGGTATATAAACATGTTATGTAAAGATAATATGACCAATCCTTGATTACAAATCCAAGATATATGATACAAAACACAAAAAATTTTTTGGTTTAAAAAAATTTATGATCAAAAACAAAAAGCACACATTATGCTAAATGAACAATGCAAAGCTATGCATAATAGTACTTAACTAAGCTAAAAAGGGTACACAAACAAGAAATATCAATTTCTTAATTAACCCATGAGCACATGTACAAACTAGTACATACTCAAACAAAATCATAAATAGCTTAGCATTTATACTATTCAAGTTTCTCCCTAATCTCAAGAATGTTCTAAATCAAGAGAGAGATATCATTGAAAGTTCAAATATAAACACCCTTGAACATTTAGACTCCCAATTTACAGATTAACCAATTCAAGCTTTATGTCAAACAACTATTGTGCGGAAAATGAACAAAAGCTATAAAACAGAATTGGAAAACAATCTAAGCCAATTTAAAATCACAACCCACAGCAGATAATAAAAGGCAAAGATAAAAGGGAAGGAAGATGCAAACACAAGGACAACACGCGATGTGTTATCGAAGAGGAAACCGAAGCCCTCGGCATAAAACCTCTCCGCCGCCCTCCAAGCGATAAACAATCCACTAGAAAATGTAGTTGGGATACATGGACAACAATAGACCCTCCAAGCCTAATCTACCCAGTGCACCTAAGCCCTCCAAGCTTCTTGCTCCAATGAGGTTGCGTCGAACCTTTTTCTTTTCTAGCTTCCCGGATTCCGCTACTAGACCATAGCATCAACCAATATGAATTGGTACCTTCCTAACTGCTTCCCAAAGCACCAAATAAACCTTCTCACAGATATGGGTATGGTGAGAAAAGGATTTGGCCAAGAACCTCTCAAGGATGTATCAATGGAGAGGAAGAGAGTAGAGGAATTTGAAGAGTCTCTTAGGTAAAGATTGTGGATGAATCAATCTTGTTTTTCTCTAGGGTTTTTCTCCCAAAATTCTCCTTGGAAGCTCTCTTTCATTTGTGGGTAAAAGGGATATTTATACTGGAGTAAGAAAGGAATGTGAAACGTCAGGATTTACAAAACAGGGCTAGCTCGCGACTTGGCCTCGTGACTTGATTGAGTCGCGAGATCCAGTCGCGAGATAACCGTATGGCCAGTTGTCCTGTTTTGTCCTGTAGTGCTCCAACTAGCATGACTGTTCACCTTCTAGCATGCTTGGCACGTGTGCTGCATCTGGCGGCTTGCAACTGCAAGTCACCTACAAGGCCAAGCCGCGAGTCTCTGTTTTCTTGCACACTCTTGAGCAAACTTCACTCTATCTCACTCACTTCCCTTACAACAAGCCCACCTAAATACAGGGTTACTAAATACTGAAATACAAGCAAATTTGGCACGGAATAAAGCCAATTAGATGGTTGAATAAATTCAACCTTACAATCTCTCCCTTTGGCTATTCTGTGACAAAACCCTAAAACTGACTCTAGACTTAACATGTGAGTTGGGAACAGTTGAGAAAAACTCACTCACACCTAACTCTAGAAGCTGTGAAGCACTTGAATCATATGAACATAAGACTCCTGAAACACAACAATACACCATGATCATTGTAAGCAGAAAATCGTGAAATACATATGAAACAGGCAATATGTGATCAAGCAAAGATGGAGTTAAGAAACAAATCATGGCTTGATCAACCAAGTAATCACTACAAGGTAGTGACCACAATGCTCATTCACACTTGGAATGAACACTAGGACATACAAGCTAACAAGCTCAATGCAAGTCTCTTGCATGCCAAACACTCAACCAATGCATAATACATTAAGTATATGCATCTAGGAACAATTCTACAAGGGCACAAGAGTGACAGTACTTAAAAGAAAATGCAATACATTTATATAGAAGTACTGATTTAAACAAAGTATAAAAGGCTGCATAAAGCAAGGTACAAACCATAAAGCCTACAAACTATGCATAAAACATAACCCTAAAAACTTACAAAAGCAACATGGGTACAAGTTTTAAAAATAGTTTAAACAGCTAAACATAATCATGAACTATGAGCAGAGCAAAAGCATAGTTAATATAACACAAAGCTCTTTTCGCTCTGTCTCCCCCTATCATATCACTCCCCCTATCATGAATCATATGAGCTGTGATGAACTTGGAACATTTATACCTGTAACCTGAAACACTTGCACAAACACATTAGACCCTTAAGGTATAGCAAGTAATAAAATGACAAGTAAAATGAATTTCTTCCCCTACAAATGTGCACAAGAAATAGAATTTCTCCCCCTAAGAGTGTGCACGAGGGTCATATAGAAATGACAAACACTTTACGGTATACTACTCTAGAGTATACTATCCCCCTTTTTGACACGAATAGACAAAGGGATCAATGAAAAAAGAGGGCAAGAGACGAAGGTATGAACAATGATAATGATGCAAGAGGGAAAAAAGAAAAGTTTTTGAAAACAACTTTGAAAATAACCCTCAATATGCAACACACGCGTTTTTCGCGACTGAAGTGAGTCGCCAACAAGACGCTAGGTCAAGTCGCCAAAACACTCAAAGACAAAATTTTTAAAAAATTTTCTAAGTGTTTTTCACGACTAGAGGGTCTACCCGCGAGGGAGTCGCGAGCTGAGCCGCGAAAATCTCTGTGTAACTCTCACGACTGGATCTTCCACTCACAAACAAGTCTCCAAAATTGACCCGCGAGCTCGCGACTGTGGCATGCGACTTAACTTACCCGCGACTGAGTCGTCAAAACAGGGCAAAAATGATTTTTGGAAATTTCAGTTTTTAAGAACAAAATACTTTCCAAAAGCACTTAAAACACTCAAAAATCTTTTTGTACTTGAATCAACAAAGATTGAGCATGTGAAAACACATTTCATCAAGTACAATCACACAAATAAATATGGCATTTATTTAACATAGATTTGTGTGTTGTGTGTGGATATCAACAATGAGATAGTCCTTAGTCTAATGTGAAGCTTCAATAATCAATTCAACCAAGGCATACACAATTAGCACTAGATCATGTGACACATCTCAATTATAGAAATATGCATATATGACTCCCCACAAAACTTGATACTCATAACTTGGAGCTTTACATTTGACTCCACTTTCAATCATAACAATTGATCTTTTTGATCCTTTCGAGACAATCACCTCTCATTGTGAGAGTGATATTTTATATTTTACCTTGATGAGATAGCCTTTGGCTTTTTGAATAAACTTTCACTTTAATTTTTGGTCGCTTTCCCTTTTTTCTAGTAAAATACTAGTATGTGCGACAGGATTTTGCAGCTCAATATCTCTTTTCATTTGGAGATTTACATTTGGTAAGCTCTTTTTAGCAAAAACAAAAATAAAGAGTGGGAAGATATATAGACACAAGTCTATGCATGTATCAAGATCAACATAACCATTCACTAATCATTCATGACAAGTTTGAAGATTTATTTACAACAACCACATAGATTTCAAGATTTCTCCCACAATGATAAGAGTGCAATGAAACAAGTTACGCTCGAAAATGCACAAAGCCATTAGCACAAAGGTACAAGGCAAAACAAGTTTTGAGACAAAACTCAACAATGTCAATCAAACTTTTTGATTTTCTAATTTTTATGTGATTTTTGGATTTTTGACACATAAGAAGAAAAAGATTGATCAAAACAAATATGACCAAAAGTATGCACAAATAGACAAACAAACAACCATCAACATAAACAATAAGCAAACAATCAAACACCGTCACAAAGCATAGGAAGAATTAATGCATGGACATGTTGTAATGCTTATGCATGAGTACCCTTTTTCACCCACACGTCACTTGCGTTTGGGGTGATATCCTTATAGGATTGGGTACGGAAGTTAGGGCTTTCAAACCTTCGTGTGAAGCTTTCCAAGCAGTTGGTGAATGCACCAATCATCTTCATCACGTCTATCATTCCAGGATCACCATTTCGATCTCTTGATGGTTCGCCAGCCTAATTTCTCTTGTCATTTCTTGGTCCTCTTGACCTTTGATCAGTTGCATTCTTCAATGCTCTAAGCTTATGACACTTTGGTCGGGTGTGTCCTTGAAGTCCACAGTGATGGCAAACATGATTCGTTCTAAAACCTCTTTGTGATCTTGGAAGAGATTTCCCTCTAGGTTCAGACCTGATCATAGATTGGTTCCAGGGCTTATTCAACACCTTTAGGTCAGCCACAATCTTCTTCTTTTCAACCTTTGCCTTCTCCACAGTAGGGGTAACTACAACCGGCTCTTTGGCCACCCTTGCATGCTCTCCCGACTTCTCAAGGAGTGAGCTGTAATTCTCTTGAAGATTGGTTATGCTTTCATCCTTTTTAGCATCTGATTCTTCAACAACTCCGATTGATTCTTCATCACTATGCTCCCCAAGCTCTTGCAAAAGCAAATTCAAGTCCTCCGAAGACTTAACATGAGCAATGGTCATGAGTGCAGAATAGGTTCCCTTTCTAAGACGGAAACCTTCATCTAAAGATCCAATGATGTTACTGCCCGGATGGTTTTTGATCACTCTTGATGATGGCTTCTTTAAGATAGACACTTCATCATTCCGAGAGATGGGAGGATGAACTTCAGGAGGAGTGAGAGGACTTGATGTCCTAGACATTGATCTTGTGTCCATTTTTGAGTTCACAGGAGTTGATTCCATTTCCAGTGTAGGTTCTCTAACTTCAATATCTTGGGCTTCACCCTCAGTTGTGAGTTCGTTGGAGCTTGGCCCTTCTCCATCATCAACCATCTCTACCTTTGTTATAGCATCATCAACCTCCACATTGATGGACTCCATTACCATCTTTGTTCTCTTGTTGAATACTCTATATGCCCGGCTATTAGTAGAATACCCAAGGAAGATGCCTTCATCACTTTTCGCATCAAACTTCCCAAGGTTCTCACAATCATTGAGAATGCAACACTTGCTTCCGAATACTCGAAAGTACTTCACTTTTGGCTTCTTTCCATTCCAAATTTCATAAGTGGTCTTCTTTGTTCCTGCTCGAAAGAATATTCTATTACCAATGTGGCATGAGGTGTTCACGGCTTCTCCCCAAAACTCTTGAGGATTTTTGCATAATTAAAAGCAGAATTAACAATATCATTCAGTTTTGCATAGAATTCATCAAAAGATTCATCATCAGACATCCTAATGCATTCAAATTTAGAAGTCAATTGCTGCAATTTATTTATTTTGACAGCCTTTGTGCATTCATGCACAGTCTAGAGGATATTCCAAGCAATATGAGCGATCTCAACATTTGAGATTCTCTTAAATTCCTCCATAGAAACAGCATTAAAAATCGCATTCATAGCCTTGCTATTAAACGAAGCTGCTTCTTTCTGAGAAGTTTGCCACTCACTAACAGGAGTAGTGGGCTTCTCCTATTCATAGCCTTGCTATTAAACGAAGCTGCTTCTTTCTGAGAAGTTTGCCACTCACTAACAGGAGTAGTGGGCTTCTCCCATTCGTATTCAACGGAGTTCCACACCCTCTCATCAATGGATTTCAGGAAGGCTTTCATCCTTACTTTCCAGTAAGCATAATTATTCCCATCAAAGTGAGGAGGAATAACTAGAGAGTATCCATGTTCCATGACAACAGGGGTCAAGGATCAGCTCAAAGATCAAAGGATCAAAAACAAAAGAGCTACCTGCTCTGATACCACTTGACAGTTTTTAGACCCCTTAAAACAATTGAATTAACCCTAGGAAATTAGCCAAGTTGTTACTTAGTCAAATTAACACGTCTAGGTTAACACAAATATATCATATCATGCATAGCAGCGGAAAATAAATAAGACAATGATATGATCACCCAGGAAACCAAACCGGTAAAAACCTGGGGAGGATTTGACCTAGCTATCCTCAAGATAAACTTGAATCCACTATCAGAAAGAATCGAAGTTCATACAAAAGGACTTATAAGCACCCCCGCTTGACTTCCTAATGCTACCAACCAGTAGAACTTACTGACACGACCATGTGCAAGCTCCGAATCCACGAACTCTTTCTTTCTTTGGATTCCCACCAGCTACAAACATCCCCGCTTGTGTATTCTTTAAGCTTTAATGGCAGCAACTGTTTTGATCATCAAGGTTTAGAGAATATCTCCTCCTTGAAAACCCTAAATTTGTGTAAAGGAAAGCTCCTCTAGATCTCACAAGAGATTTACAGAAACCGTAATATGAGCAATACTAAAACGTGGCTAAGGTTTGCCTTTTATACTTAGGACAAATAAGAAACCCTAAAAACGTTTTAAAACAACTAAGGCTGAGTTGGAAAATTCTGCAAAAAAGCAATCTGCCCGACGTTCGATCGGTCGAGCCTAAGCTTCGATCGATCGAGCCAGGCTGAAAGCCATACTGCTTTCTGCTTTACACTCGGTTCCAACTTTACATTGACTTACAACTTTGAGCTAGCTTTAAACACTTCTAAACACATTGTTTTGATCATGGTTTGCCAACAATACAAATTAGAGTTCTAAATACATAAAGTCCTACACTTTAGAACCTAATAGCTTTGTGACCAAGCATCTTTTTGATCTTCATTGTTGAGATAAACTGAAGAACTTTGCAGCCAACAACCTTCTCTAGTTGGTAATTGAAGTCACATACTGGGATCCGCGCATTGGTTAGTCACGTACTTGGAAGCTGTGCATCAAAAGGTGAAATTGTCACTATAGAACAAGTCCAATTGGGGGATTTTATTAAAAAATAACTATAAAACCCAAACTATATTATTAGTTAGGCAAGGTTTGAAACATATTTGGTTTCTAACCATTTGAGTTTTCTGCACTCGATTTTGCCTAGTGAATTTGCACTTGGAAATCGAGTGTCTGATACTTGACTTCCATAGTTACTTAGAAATCGAGTGTGAGACACTCGATTTTCAAAGAGAAAAATCAAGTTAGTTGGACTCGATTTGTTAGAAATGAAATTTGTTTCAAACATTTTCTAACTAATAATATAGTTTGAATTATAGTTATTTTTTAATAAAATCCTAAGGGTTCAACTGTAAGTTGGTATAAGGTACTAGGATTCCTTTATTTGTAACCGCTTGTTTTAATAATAATAAAATTTCAGAAGTAGTGACCTGAAAATCACCCATTAGGGTTTTTACTGTTAGATTTTCCCTATTTATAAACAAATCACCGTGTTATTTATTTTCCGCTGCATAATTAGTTTATTGGTGATTTGTTTGTGCTACCACGCGTTTGCATGTATTAATTTACTTGGCTAAATTAGTTGGTTAATTTATCACAAGGGGTCAATTCGTTTTTAGCCTATCACAAATCCGAGCTTTCAGTAATTAAATAACAAAATAAAATGAATTTAAACTGCCACACATATTTATCATAACGAGAAGTTATGCATACATGCCAAGAAATTTAAAGGTGAGAATCCGGAAGGGACATAGTATATTGTATGGACTAAGGAAAAGATATGTGAAGTTTGTTTGACCTCAAATTTAACTAGAGAAATATAAGATACAATTAATATGCCAAGTCTCAATATGGTGGAAAATACTATCTCTTTATTATCAAAATAAAAATAAAAATTGTGGAGAAAGAGATTGTTGTCAAATTGTGGAATTCCTATTGACTTCATATACAGAAGTATTGTAAAATTGTGAGAAAACCCAACTTTGCATGGGTCATGTTGTTATTCTAAGTTTCTTACTGTTTTTATATATGATCAGTAAGAATATATAAAACATGCAATTGGCACTAGTCAAGCAACATTATTTGTTGACATGGTCATAATATTTCTTTCTTTTCTTTCATTCAATTTTCCTTTTGTTTTTTGGTCTCAGAATTATTTGTTTGTTTGACGAAGTTGACATGGCCCTATTGACAGTTCAAGATAATCCTAGCACAATTAACACTTTTAGGGTTCCCACTCTAGACTCTATTGATTAACCGTCTTGTACATAATAATTGAATGGTTGGGTTTGGATTGGTCTTGTCACGCCCCGAACCCAACTATAAAGATAGGCATGTGACAATTGCCGCAAGCTTATAAAGTAAGCACTCTATAAGTGTGCAAGGCCTTCTTAGCAACTAAAATTTATCCTCAAAAAAAACTAAATCAATTAAATCCAAAATACCTCAACAATTTCTTTATGAATAGATCTCCAATAATTTAATAGGAATAAAATCCAAACCTAACGTACATAATGCCAATTGGCCAATAAATATAAAACTATTAGAAGACCATCCAATTCCAAAATCACTAAGCTTCTTTTCCCACTCACAACACAATCATCAAAACTCCCAAAACTTGTTATTCTTCATAATCTGAAATTGGAGGGGAAAAAGGGGGGTGAGTTGACAACTCAATAAGTAACCAAAACCCTAATAAGTTCTATCACGCAATAGATCTATAAAGTAATAAGATGTAATATGAGCCTTCAAAAGTCATAATATGCTATGGGTTTTCAAAAAAAATAACTAAAGAAATTTCATAGTCTTAAAATAATAAGTTGCAAATAGATCACATACTTTAATCTTACAAATATATCATAGATGGTTTAGGAAGTAGTCAGCTTTTCATATATCTAAAGCTATAACTTACAATAGGTTCTAAAAATACATAAGCAGTTTTAAAGACTCAAATTAGTTCAAATACTCAGACGTAATTCATATTCTTAACAATCTTATGACTATGGTCACGCTATATCCCCGTGACTGGGCATCAGAGTACCAATGAATAACCCCCATTGGTTTGGGTATCAGAATACCAATGAATAACCCCCATTGGCTGGGTATCAGAGTACCAATGAATAACCCCCATTGGTTTGGGTATCAGAATTCCAATGAATAACCCCCATTGGCTGGGTATCAGAATACCAATGAATGACCCCCATTGGTTGGGTATCAAAATACCAATGAATAACTCTCATTGGTTTTGGTATCAAAATCAATTCATAGTCAAATTGTCCATAATCATATGTAATAAATCATAGTTTCTAACAAAAATATATCTTATTCAAATACGTATATATAATTATATATTCAATAATCAAATATATTTGTGATATTTCTATATTCTTATTTTAAATCAATATAGCTAACAAATATCAATTAAATAAAATAAATCTTATATTCAGTGCTCATATATATTTGTAAAAATTCTTTATTCGTTACTTTGAATCAGTATAGCTAAAAACAATTAAATAAAATACATCATATATTCAGTAATCAGATATATTTGTGATAATTCTTTACTTGAAATCAGTAATACATTAGAAATAAAATTGTAATAACTGTAAACAAATTTTAGGAGTTAAATAAAACCAATTAGGATAAGGTTACTTTCCTCAATCCAAAGCCTATTCAAAAATCCTTGTAGTTTCCCAAGACCAATCCAATGTAAACCTTTTAGCAAACTAAATAAAGAATTTACTCCAAACAAGTATGTCACTTAGATCCTTGGACCTCAAATCTCAAGGCCACCCAACACCACAGAGACAACAAGGCAAAGATGCTTTACACGTGAAAAGACTAAATCCTTGGAAACCTTCAAATAATTGGTATTGGCTTCATCTTTTATCTATTAATAAGGAACCTTAATGACAAGTCAGTATTGCCCATAGTGGCCAACACACATCTAGTTACGTTGCCCTCAATAAGAATCATGGAATAAAAGTGACGTGCTTTTAGTGGTGAAATTTTGCTTAACTGGACATATACTGGTTGGCTTCTTAGATAGGAGAAAAGATGAGGAGGGGGGGGGGGGTGTGGACGGCAACTCCTCTTAGAAAATCTTTAGGCGTAAAAAAAAGCAAAATCCTTAGGGTGGCTAGGGTTTACATGATAGGGTATAAATATTGCTAACTTCAATATTTGAAATTACTAAATTACCCCTAAAAAAAAATCTCCTTTTTATTTATTTATTATTTTTTTTTTTTTTGGGACCGGGTATTACAATCTCCCCCACTTATAAGAATTCAGTCCTCTGAATTCATCACAAACTGAACCAATTTATCACACTTCCACTGCGCTACTCTAAAGCCACAATTGTATCGATCTATACAAATTTATCACTCATCACCATAGTTCAAAATTATTTCACAACATATGCGTAGACTTTTCCTTACAAAGATTTGTAAAATTAAAAAAAAAAAAAAAAAAAAAAAAAAAAAAAGTCAAAGCAAATGGAGCCATGATGCTTCCGCTGCATAATACAGTACCACTATAAAATCTCTTACTCAATTACCCATAGTTTAAGAACAACCATATTACGAACAATATAAGATTCTTTAAAGATATACATATCTCTAGTCTAAATAGCTCTCTAAGTTCCTTTCAATATGAATAAAATTTCCAAGGCCCATTCGTTTAGATTAACCCCAATAACTGATTTTCCATCAATTATTAATTTCAACAAAATTCCAAGGCCTAATTAGTCTCCAAAAATTACAACAAGGGAAATCCACAATTTTGAGATTCACCATAGACTATTGAATGCTAGCATCTATTTAATTCTATACCTCAAAATTAAGTAGTGCATCCAAAGTTCCAATCCTTCCTAAGTTCAAAACTAATTTACAACATATGCGTATATCACTACATCTTTTCTTCCTCAAGTTTTGTACAAAAAGAAATTTCAAAATCTCCATAAATAATCAATTGAGCATTGATATAAGGTCTTTCATAGAACCTCTATCTTAACCATAATTTATCTTCTCAAATAAGCAACATTTATTCACCTTTAATCTCCAAATGATACTTCGGCTGGAACTCATTGATGAGCTAGGTTCCCTATAATTACTTTGCCTATTATGATAACAAATCTCTAGGTATAAATCGGCTAGAAGGGAATAGTCCATGAAGTATCTCAACCCTTTTTTTTTTTTTTTAACCTTGCAAATAATAGTCCCAGCAGTCTAGAACTTAAGAGTACACTGCAATTTATAATCACTAACCATCTGCCAATATAAAACAAAAGGTACAACAATTGACTATAATTCAAATTGTAATAGTCTTTCAAAATAAACTCTCTTGCCATCCCAACTCCTTCAATATCCAATCAAAAAATATGGTTCACTAGTCCAATTTAGTACTACCATCTACTTGTGTTCTATCCGCTTCATTTTCTATTGAGCCAATCCATTAACTCTTATCAGTTACAAAGAATTACATTTTTGGCATCAAAACTTATTTCCCCAAGATATTAAGCAATACTCTAAGTCCATTGAAAGAAATTGAGGACCTCAAACTTCTAAGTAACAGAACATGTCTCAAAAACATTTAGGGACTACCTCACACATAAATTAGGCTATGGTAATCCAGGTAGGTCAACCCTAACAAGAACAATGATCCAAAGAAGGTCGGTCCTTAAAAATAGAATCCAAGGAAGTCCACCGATAAATTACTGAATTCTTTAAACACCCTCAGAATTTATATAATAACATATAATATAATGTGAACTACAATAACCATAAATTAATTTTTCCTTCACACTACGAACTTTCTGTATATTTCCTTACTCCATATAAACTAAAATCAAGGAATCATAGCTCTAACATCAAACCTTAACCCCTAAATAAAGTTCTGCAATTTCCAATTCCCTAAAAAGCACTCCAAATTTTGAATAAAGCATGTAGTAAACTATCATTCAATAATTAAACCTATGAGAATCTCCTACAGATCAAACTAACCTTAGGTAGGTTGACTATATAGGCAAAACTATCAATGAGTTTTCAAAAGATCAGTCACAAAGTAGCAGGAAGATTTCCTTTGCTTGTTCTTTTCTCACTCTCTTCTCCTTTTAATAATAAGAAGAAGAAGTTTTAAAAACCAATTTGATCAATTACAAAATTTTCAAGAATAAAATACACCCATTTACTACTAGTATAAGATCATAGTAGTATATCAATTAAAATCCTCCCTTTTGTATTTATAAGTCACGTATGCATAACTACATATACATAAATATCAAATCCTTCAAATATGACCTAACAAATCATCATATGATGGAACCTCATTTACACTTTCATCAAGTCATCAAAAGAACACTATCTATGACCTAATAACCCTCATAAACAATAACTAGAATTGTAGTGCCTAGGGCGCAGATTTCATTCTAAATCAAAACCTAGCATAAAGTCTACAAGATCATAACCTAAGCTCTGATACCATTAAATTGTCACGCCCCGAACCCAACTATAAAGATAGGCATGTGACAATTGCTGCACGCTTATAAAGTAAGCACTCTATAAGTGTGCAAGGCCTTCTTAGCAACTAAAATTTATCCTAAAAAAAAACTAAATCAATTAAATCCAAAATACCTCAACAATTTCTTTATGAATAGATCTCCAATAATATAATAGGAATAAAATCCAAACCTTACGTACATAATGCCAATTGGCCAATAAATATAAAACTATTAGAAGACCATCCAATTCCAAAATCACTAAGCTTCTTTTCCCGCTCACAACACAATCATCAAAACTCCCAAAACTTGTTATTCTTCATAATCTGAAATTGGAGGGGAAAAAGGGGGGTGAGTTGACAACTCAATAAGTAACCAAAACCCTAATAAGTTCTATCACGCAATAGATCTATAAAGTAATAAGATGTAATATGAGCCTTCAAAAGTCATAATATGCTATGGGTTTTCAAAAAAAATAACTAAAGAAATTTCATAGTCTTAAAATAATAAGTTGCAAATATATCACATACTTTAATCTTACAAATATATCATAGATGGTTTAGGAAGTAGTCAGCTTTTCATATATCTAAAGCTATAACTTACAATAGGTTCTAAAAATACATAAGCAGTTTTAAAAACTCAAATTAGTTCAAATACTCAGACGTAATTCATATTCCTAACAATCTTATGACTATGGTCACGCTATATCTCCATGACTGGGCATCAGAGTACCAATGAATAACCCCCATTGGTTTGGGTATAAAAATACCAATGAATAACCCACATTGGCTGGGTATCAGACTACCAATGAATAACCCCCATTGGTTTGGGTATCAAAATACCAATGAATAACCCCCATTGGCTGGGTATCAGAATACCAATGAATGACCCTCATTGGTTGGGTATCAGAATACCAATGAATAACCCTCATTGGTTTGGGTATCAAAATCAATTCATAGTCAAATTGTCCATAATCATATGTAATAATTAATAGTTTCTAACAAAAATATATCTTATTCAAATACGTGTACATAATTATATATTCAATAATCAAATATATTTGTGATATTTCTATATTCTTATTTTAAATCAATATAGCTAACAAATATCAATTAAATAAAATAAATCTTATATTCAGTGCTCATATGTATTTGTGAAAATTCTTTATTCGTTACTTTGAATCAGTATAGCTAAAAACAATTAAATAAAATACATCATATATTCAGTAATCAGATATATTTGTGATAATTCTTTACTTGAAATCAGTAATACATTAGAAATAAAATTGTAATAACTGTAAACAAATTTTAGGAGTTAAATAAAACCAATTAGGATAAGGTTACTTACCTCAATCCAAAGCCTATTAAAAAATCCTTGCAGTTTCCCAAGACCAATCCGATGTAAACCTTTTAGCTAACTAAATAAAGAATTTACTCCAAACAAGTATGTCACTTAGATCCTTGGACCTCAAATCTCAAGGCCACCCAACACCACAGAGACAACAAGGCAAAGATGCTTTACACGTGAAAAGACTAAATCCTTGGAAACCTTCAAATAATTGGTATTGGCTTCATCTTTTATCTATTAATAAGGAACCTTAATGACAAGTCAGTATTGCCCATAGTGGCCAACACACATCTAGTTACGTTGCCCTCAATAAGAATCATGGAATAAAAGTGACGTGCTTTTGGTGGTGAAATTTTGCTTAACTGGACATATACTGGTTGGCTTCTTAGATAGGAGAAAAGATGAGGAGGGGGGGGGGGTGTGGACGGCAACTCCTCTTAGAAAATCTTTAGGCGTAAAAAAAAGCAAAATCCTTAGGGTGGCTAGGGTTTACATGATACAATTAGGGTATAAATATTGCTAACTTCAATATTAGAAATTACTAAATTACCCCTAAAAAATAATCTCCTTTTTATTTATTTATTATTTTTTTTTGGGACTGGGTATTACAGGTCTTATACAAAAATGAATACATATGTGTCTCGAATTGAGCCAGTATACGTGATCCATGTATCCAACCGTCTCATGCCTTGGTCACACTCCCCCATGCTAGTGAAAACTTATTGTTGTGGGTTTTGGATTGGCTCGAAATGGCAAAATACAACGACAATGAAACTTTTTGGGTACATTTTGGGTGAGTTTGATTTTAACACTGGTGGCGCCAAGTGTTAATCAGGGTAGTCATAGCACCACCTTGATTTTTTTTTTTTTTTTTTAATATAACTTAAAAAATTTTGAGTTTTAAATTAATATGGGTCTTTTGACCACTCTAGAAAAAAAAAAAAAAAAAAAAAAAAAAAAAATCTTGACCACCCTAAAAAAAACACTTGAACACCTTAATAACAATGAGTCCATTAAAAATAAAATTCAACCTCTCCAAAATTTTTGTCCATTGAATGTTGAAAAAAAAAATTGTAAGAAATGCTATGTTCACAACATTTTGCAATATTTTGGTAACAAATCCTAAATAATAGGTTGTTACTGATGAATAGAAAATAATTTCAATGGTAAGTTCAAATTAAAACTAGTAAAACCTTACAACATATTAGCCTAAAACCTCAAATCAAATGTTTAACTGTGATTTTTTAAGTTGTGTTTCAACTAGCATATTTTAAAATTGCTATTTTTTTATATAAAAAATGCGTACTTTTCAAATAGCTAGTCTGTTAATATTTGCTTTAGTCTTTAGTTGAATTTGTTGGGTTTATGTTATATATTTTTTCAAAAAGTTATTGTATTTTGTTTATATTAGTACTTATTTAGGCAATATGTTATTAATTGAATAGGAGATTGATAGCTTAATAATTGCTTGGTTTTGTATATTGAAAAAGATGTAACTGATAATATTAATAATGAAACTATCATATTACACAATAATTTTAAAATATGAAAACTTGTGAAAGAAAATTTTAAAACTTGTATGTATTTGAATATGTTTTTATTCTATGATGTTAATATATTCAAGTTTTATTATTAATAAATTTTTTAAAGTTAAGTGTTTTTAACGACCACCCAGAAAAAACTTTCTGGGGCCACCACTAGGTTTTAACTCATTCATTTTGAACTTTTTGAAAAAGTAACAATTTGCCATTGTTGTTTAGGAAATACAATGCAAAAGCAAGGTTTTGAAACCCGGACCGAACCATACGGTCCGACTGGAAAAACCTTGAACCATTCATTTTTAACATTTTTAAGGTTCTTTTACCTTCAAGAACCGTTCTATGAGCAAAAACAGAGACCCGTGTGAACCGCGGTTGGACCTCACGGTTCTCAGAACAATGATCAGACCAGTTCTCACGGTTCCCTACTTCCCATTGAATTTGAACCAAAAAAAAAAAAAACACAGAAAAGGAGAAAAGGAAAGACGACGACGAAGAAAGAGTGGCGCCATGAAGCAACTGCTTCTTCTTCTTCTGCTTCTCCTTTCTTTTCTTTTTCTTCATCTTCTGCTTCTTCTTTCTTTTTTTTTTCTTCTTCTCTGTCCGTCTCCCTCTCTCTCTCTTTTACTGAACTTTGTTAAGTATGTGGTATGAGTTCTCACTTTCCCTTTCTTTGTATTTGTTATGACTTGACTACACTGACACGGAAACTTGAAAGCTACCTAGCATTGTAAATATTGAAAGTTTCCTAAGCTCTCCACGTGTCTACAGTACACGGACACTTGCTGCCTAGTATTGGAAACAATGAAAGCTTTTAAATTTTGAAGTTCACGGACACTTGCTGCCTAGCTTCCTTGTATTCATGTTCTTGTTGCACTGTTTCGCTGACAACACCACTACCCACTTGACCTCGTGAAGCCCAATGAAGTAATTAGAGTGATTTGACTATTCAAATATTTTTAAACTTTACTACCCGCCAGTGTTGATACCAGCTTGTATCTTCTTTTTTTCCTTTTTTTTTTTTAATAATATATATATGTCATTTTTAAAAAATTTATTTAAGGTTGCTGGTTGCCCTTCTAATTTTTATATTATAATAATTATTATTAACTATTATTATCATAAGTTTAACTAATCAATATATAAATAAAGAAAGAAACACTATATTTTTGTTTGTAAAAGTTATAATATGAAAAACACATTTGAAAAAAATAAATCTTTATATTTAGTTGGACTATTTTAGTTATTTTTTTTATTTGTACTAATTTAATATATTTATTTATATTTTAAATAATTATTAAATTAATTATGATGTCATCACGGTTCGACCTCGGTTCAATCTTGGTCCAACCTCAAAAACCTTGTGCAAAAGCATACTCTTGTATTTATAAGACTGAAAAACACAATTTCAAACTTTTACCAAATGCCTAAAAGTAATGATTTGAATTTGCCAATGTGATTTTCACCTAAAAAGCTCTAACCAAATGGACACATCTAGTTCCATCTCATGTTTTCTAATATTTATACTAAACATCAATAATTTCATATTTTTACTATAATCTTGCATTTTTTTTACCTATTAGTATTTTTCTATATAATTTCAATGATTAGATTTAATGCCCCTATATAATATGTACGTATGTATAGTATATTCAAAAATAAATTCATTTTAACTTAAATAATGTGTATGAGATAATACATAGTTTTATTTTTAGCTAATTGAATGAAGAAATGTATGAAAGTTCAAAAAACGTGTACAAATACACTTTTGAACGTTTAGACCCCCAAAAACCAACTTAACCAACACAAGCAATATGTCAAACAATTAATGTGCGGAAACTTAACATATGCTATATTATGAAATTGGTTAAACAACTATCTAAGCCATAACAAATTAAACCACAGCAGGTAAAGTAAAGGCAGAGATAGAGAGGAAGGAAGATGCAAACACAGCGATAACACCAGATATGTTATCGAAGAGGAAACCGAAGACCTCGGCGAAAAACCTCTCCGCCGCCCTCCAAGCGGTAATCAATCCACTAGAAAATATAGTTGGGATACAAGGACAGCAATAGACCCTCCAAGCCTAATCTACCCAATGCACCTAAGCCCTCCAAGCTTCTTGCTCCAACGAGGTTGCGCCGAACCTTTTTCTTCTCTAGCTTACCGGATTCCGCTACTACACCGTAGCATCAACCAATGAATATTGGCTCCTTCCTAACTGCTTCCCAGAACTCCAAACGTCTGTCTCACAGAGATGATAATGGTGAGAACCAGGTTTGGTTATAAGGCCTCTCAAGGATTTGACAATGGAGAGGAAGAGAGTGAGGGAATTTGATGAGACTCTAAGGTAGAGATTGTGGGTGAAAACAATCTGGTTTTTCTTTAGGGTTTCTCTCTCAAAATTCTCTCTGGAAGCCCTCTTTCAATCGTGGGTTAAAAGGGTATTTATACTGGAGTGAAGAGGAATGCGAAACGTCAGGTTTTTCTAAAACAGGGGTGGCTCGCGGCTTGACCTCGCGGCTTGACTCAGTCGCGAGTTCCAGTCGCGAGATAACCGTATGGCCAGTTGTCCTGTTTTGTCCTGTAGTGCTCCAGCTAGCATGACTGTTCATCTTCCAGCATGCTTGGCACGTGTGCAGATTCTGGCGGGTTGAAGCCGCGAGTCCAGCCGCGAGTCCCAGCCGCGAAACTCTGTTTTCTTGCACACTCTTGAGCAATCTTCACTCTATCTCACTCACTACCCTTACAACAATCCCACCTAAATACAGGGTTACTAAATGCTGAATTACAAGCAAATTTGGCACGGAATAAAGCCAATTAGATGGTTGAATAAATTCAACCTTACAATCTCCCCCTTTGGCTATTCCGTGACAAAGCCCTAAAACAGACTCTAGACTTAAACTGTGAGTTGGGAACAGTTGAACAAAACTCACTCACACCTAACTCTAGAAGCTGTGAAGCACTTGAATCATATGAACAATATACTCCTGAAACACAACAATACACTTTGATTATTGTAAGCAGAAAAACTATGAATGCATATGAAACAAGCTGAAATGTGATCAAGCAAAGATGGAGTAATATACAACCCATGGCTTGATCAACCAAGTGAACACTACTAGGTAGTGATCACAGTGCTCATTCACACTTGGAATGAACACAAGGACATACAAGTTAACAAGCACAGGGCAAGTCACTTGTATGCTCAAACACTCAACCAATGCATAGCACACAAGGCATATGCATCTAGGAACAATCCTACAAGGGCACAAGAGTGACAGTACAATAAACCACAATGCAAAACATTTGGAACAAAGTACTGATTTCAACAAGCATAAAGGCTGCACTTAAGCATGGTACAAACCACAAGGCCTACAAATATGCTTAAAACCATTAACCCTAAAAGCTTACAAAAGCATATGGGTACAAAACATAATTTCCTGAATAACATCATCAAAATGTATTAAAGATTAAACCAAGAGTATATGAAAAGAGTTAGAAACAGTTATACACCAAAACACAGTGTATCAAAACTATAAAAACACTAAGATACCCAAATCATAAACACATTACTCCCCCTCAACTAATTACTCCCCCTTAATAGCTGCTTTTCTGCTTTTCTGCTTTTCAATCATCAATGAACTTTCTCCCCCTTTTTGACATGGAATGGCCAAAGGATCACTTGTCATGCTGAGTTGTGAAGCTGTCAAGTGTAGCAGCCAAGACAAATTCTTTACCCCTCACCCAGCAACTCAATTCATTATCCTTTATCACAGCATTTGAGTAAAATTCCCTAATTAAGGGTTCACACACAGCAGGGAAACCACCCAAAAGCTTTTCCCAACCTCTTTCTTCAAAACAACTGGGAATAAAAGTTTGCCTTAAATCCTCCAAATCCACAAATCTCTCTTGAATGATTCCTGCATTCAAGAAGTTATCCTTGTATCTCTCAAAATGGTGAACGGACCTAAACAATCTAGGATCCATCTTTAATCTCTTGTCAGCCTTCTTTGCAGTGGATTTCTTCTTCTGAGGTGAGGGAGCCATCTGTGAACAATCAGAAAAGGCCACAACAACATATAGCAATATATGTGCACAACCAGTCAGTACATGAAATAAACAGAGAGAGATATCAACCATACAACTGAGCTTCAAAACTTAACAGCAAGCTACTTAGTTCAAACATATGGAAATATCAAGTCTAGGATAAGACACACATGAACAATATGGAGAAACTTTCCCAAAGGCAGAAAACTGACATTGAGGCAGATAATGGAACAATGCTATGACATTCAATATATTGATCCTAACAGGAGATTCCCACAGATTAACAAACCAAAAGCATGCAAAACTATCACAGTAACACACACAACCTCAGAACAAACCAATATAGATCACTCAACAGCTCAAAAATCAGATTGGAATAGAATAGACACTTAGCTAATCTCAAGATAAAGAGCAATAAGCATATGACAATCAGTAAACACAAACTATAGCAACAGCATCCTCAAGCTAAGCAAGAACAAAGAGCAGAGACCGAAACACAAACCCATTTCAAAAACACACTCATATGTGAAAAATCAAGTGTAAAAACACAAAATCAAGTAGAAAAGAGTGTAAAACAGAAAACCCATACCTGTAACTTGACGATTTTGAGCTACAAGGGTGCAACACAAGAGATTTGAAAAGGGAGCACGGAGTGTTTGGGAGGGAGACAGTTTAGAGAGAAGATGAACAGTCACAAAAATTCGAGGGAAAAAACTGAAAAAGTTTAAAAACTGCTCCTGTTTCTGCAAAACACGCGATTTTCGCGACTGGAGTAAGTCGCCACACAGTCGCCAGCTCAAGCCGCCAGAATACACAAGAACAAAATTTTGAAAAATTTTTCTAAGTGTTTTTCGCGACTGGAAGGTCTACCCGCGAGTGAGTCGCGAGCTGAGCCGCGAAAATCTCTGAGTGAACTCGCGACTGGACCTTCTACCCGCGAACAAGTCGCCAAAAATGACCAGCGAAGATGCGACTGAGGCCCGCGACTTGACACACTCGCGACTGAGCCGCCAAAACAGGGCAAAACTGTATTTTTGAAATTTTCAGATTTTTCAACCAAAATACTTTCCAAAAACACCTAAAACACTCAAAAATCTTTTTGTGCTATAATTAACAAAGATTGAGCATGTGAAAACACATTTCATCAAGTACAATCACACAAATGAATATGGCATTTATCGAACATAAACTTGTGTGTTGTGTGTGGATATCAACAAAGAGATAGTCCTTTGTCTAATGTGAAGCTTCAATGATCAATTCAACCATGGCATACACAATTAGCACTAGATCATGTGACCAATCTCAATTATAGAAATATGAATATATGACTTCCCACACATAACTTGATAGCATAATTAGGAGCTTTTCATTTGACTCCAATAACAATCATAACATTTGATCTTTTTGCTCTTTTGAGTCACTCATCTCTCATTGTGAGAGGGATATACAGCATTTCTCTTTGAAGAACAGGCCTTTGGCCTTTTTGAAAGAAATTTCACTTTTAACATAAGTCGCTTACCCTTTTTCCTAGTCAAATACTAGAATGTGCGACAGGCTTTTGCAGCTCAATATCTCTTTTCATTTGGAGATTTACATTTGGTGAGCTCTTTTTAGCAAAACATAAAATAAAAAGTGGGAAGAGATATAGACACAAGTCTATGCATGTCTCAAGATCAACATAACCATTCACTAATCATTCATGACAAGTTTGAAGATCTATTTACAACAATCACATAGATTTCAAGATTTTTCCCACAGAGATATAGGTGCATGAAAACAAGCAATGCTCGAAGATGCACAAAGCCATTAGCACAAAGGTACAAGGCAAAACAAGTTTTAAGACAAAACTCAACAAAGTCAATCAAACTTTTTGATTTTCAAATCTTTTATGTACTTTTTGGATTTTTGACTCAAGGAACAAAAAGATTGATAAAACAAAAAAAATAAACACAAGAGGATAAGCAAACAATCAACAACAAAAACAGCAAGCACACCAAAACAAACATAGTCACAAAGCATAGGAAGTATTAATGCATGGACATGTTTTAATGCTTATGCATGAGTACCCCTTTTCACCCACACGTCACTTGCGTTTGGGGTGATTTCCTTAAAGGATTGGGTACGGGAGTTAGGGCTTTCAAACCTTCGTGAGAAGCTTTCCAAGCAATTGGTGAATGCACCAATCATCTTCATCACGTTCACCATTCCGGGATCTCCATGTTGCTCTCTAGATTGATCACCTGCCCAAGTTCTCCTATCAGCTCTTGGTCCTCCTGACCTTTGAGGAGTTGCACTGTTCTTTGCTCTCAGCTTTTGGCAATTTGGTCGAGTATGCCCTTGAATTCCACAATAGTGACACACATAAGTTCCTCTAGGACCTCTTTGTGGTCGTGGACGTGACTTGGCACGAGATTCAGACCTGCCCACAGATTGATTACGGGAATTCAGCACCCGTTGGTTCACCAAATTCTTCTTCTCATCCACTTCTAGCTTCTCACCAGTATGTTCATCTACAATTGGATCTTTTGCCTTCACAAACTTCACTTCTTTAGTGATATTTACAGATGAACTACTTCCTCCGGTATACCCCAGTCCGGATTTGTCTGAGAAGCTCTTTTGAGATGATATAACATCATCTAGCTTCTTGGTGGTGACCCTCTCTATTTTGGCATTCGCTTGCACAATCTCATTCTCAAGAAATCTTACTTTTGTGTAAGCTTCGGACAACTCACCATTTAGAGTTTCAATCTCACATTTGGCCTCCCTATACCGGATTAGGAGACTTTTGTAGTCCTCCTCGGCCTTCTTCATCTTTCTCACAGCAGCCTTGGCAACCCTTGTGTATTCACCCGACTTCTCCAAGAGTGAGTTGTAGTTTTCTTGAAGAGTTGCTGTGCTTTCTTCTTCTTCAGCTTCTGACTCTTCAACTATTCCTAGTGATTCATCATCACTATGATCTCCAAGGTCTTGTACAAGCACACTCAACTCATCCGAAGACTCAACATGAGCAATAGTCATGAAAGCTGAATAGTTCCCTTCTCCATCACAGCTCTCTTCAGATTTTGAGTCGGATGAGTCTGAATCACTCAAGGTCGTGGCATACACCTTGCCTTTCGACTTCAAATAATTAGGACATTCCTTCTTGAAGTGTCCATGCCCGTTGCATTCAAAACAAGTCACACCTTGTGTGGATTGGGATTCTTTTCCATCTTTCCTTTTAAAATCCCTCTTCTCCCTTCCAGAATTTTGGAAATTTCTCTTATCATCAAATTTTCCATTGTTTTTGAATTTCAAAAACTTCTTGAAATTTTTAACCAGATAGGCTACATCCTTGTCCACCATATCTTCTCCCGATGAGCCTTGATCTTCCACCTTCTCATTAGTGGTCTTTAGAGCAAGGGATTTACTCTTTCGTTGGTTTGGCAGAGACATCTCATACGTCTGCAGAGAACCCACCAGCTCTTGTACCTTGATGTCATCAAGGTCCTTGCTCTCTTCAATGGCTGTCACCTTTGCACGAAAACTTTCCGGCAATGATCGAAGGATCTTCCTCACAATCTTTGAGTCTTCCATTTTCTCCCCCAAGTTAAACTTACTGACAACCACCTCATTCAGCTTCCCATAGAACGAGTCGAAAGACTCATCCTCACTCATCTTGAGCTCCTCAAATCGAGTGGTCAGCATTTGTAACTTGGTATCTTTTACTTTCTTCGTGCCTTCATAAGTTGTTTCCAGAATCTCCCATGCATCTTTGGCAATGGTAATGTGAGAAATCCTGTGAAATTCATCTGGAGACACACCACAGAAAATAGCATTTAGTGCTTTACTGTTAGAGTTTGATGCAGCAAGTGCTGCCTTATCCCAAGTGGATTTTGCTGCCTCAGGTTTTGTCCAACCAATCTCAACAGCATCCCAAACAGACTCATCAATAGAACATAAAAAGGCTCTCATACGAACCTTCCAAAACGCATAGTTACTTCCATCAAAATATGGAGGTGCATTAAGGGATTGAGACCTATCCATCTCAAATAGGGAGTCAAGGATCACACAATGGTAATGAAACCAACCTGCTGTGTACCCGCTCTGATACCAATTGAAAGTTCAAAAAACGTGTACAAATACACTTTTGAACGTTTAGACCCCCAAAAACCAACTTAACCAACACAAGCAATATGTCAAACAATTAATGTGCGGAAACTTAACATATGCTATATTATGAAATTGGTTAAACAACTATCTAAGCCATAACAAATTAAACCACAGCAGGTAAAGTAAAGGCAGAGATAGAGAGGAAGGAAGATGCAAACACAGCGATAACACCAGATATGTTATCGAAGAGGAAACCGAAGACCTCGGCGAAAAACCTCTCCGCCGCCCTCCAAGCGGTAATCAATCCACTAGAAAATATAGTTGGGATACAAGGACAGCAATAGACCCTCCAAGCCTAATCTACCCAATGCACCTAAGCCCTCCAAGCTTCTTGCTCCAACGAGGTTGCGCCGAACCTTTTTCTTCTCTAGCTTACCGGATTCCGCTACTACACCGTAGCATCAACCAATGAATATTGGCTCCTTCCTAACTGCTTCCCAGAACTCCAAACGTCTGTCTCACAGAGATGATAATGGTGAGAACCAGGTTTGGTTATAAGGCCTCTCAAGGATTTGACAATGGAGAGGAAGAGAGTGAGGGAATTTGATGAGACTCTAAGGTAGAGATTGTGGGTGAAAACAATCTGGTTTTTCTTTAGGGTTTCTCTCTCAAAATTCTCTCTGGAAGCCCTCTTTCAATCGTGGGTTAAAAGGGTATTTATACTGGAGTGAAGAGGAATGCGAAACGTCAGGTTTTTCTAAAACAGGGGTGGCTCGCGGCTTGACCTCGCGGCTTGACTCAGTCGCGAGTTCCAGTCGCGAGATAACCGTATGGCCAGTTGTCCTGTTTTGTCCTGTAGTGCTCCAGCTAGCATGACTGTTCATCTTCCAGCATGCTTGGCACGTGTGCAGATTCTGGCGGGTTGAAGCCGCGAGTCCAGCCGCGAGTCCCAGCCGCGAAACTCTGTTTTCTTGCACACTCTTGAGCAATCTTCACTCTATCTCACTCACTACCCTTACAATAATCCCACCTAAATACAGGGTTACTAAATGCTGAATTACAAGCAAATTTGGCATGGAATAAAGCCAATTAGATGGTTGAATAAATTCAACCTTACAATGTAGGAAACATCATCTCCTTCATTAATTTGTCATTAATATGTTGTGTATTTTGGTTGAAATCACAACTTAAAATTGATATAAAATCACGGGTCGATCAAGCTTAGCTTTACTGTCAACCTATTGATCGACCCAATCACAAAAAGTTTGAAGAATTCCAAACTACAATCGACCATGGAGAAGCAAATTATTGATCAATTCGGTAAGAGATTAAGAGCAAAATCCTACCAATCACATCAATCCATTGATCCAATCAAGGACAGTCACAACCCATTAAACTTAAGAGCAATCACATTACTACATAGGCTAGATGGGGATGGTGTCTTTTTCCGTAGCCCACCTACTGAATCACAAAAATAGCAAATATCTCCACTACAGAAATCAGTAAACAGATCAACTATTGAAATTAAAACACGTTGCCGAAGCAATGACAAGGTTCAAGACAACAAATCAAAGGAAAGAACACAAATAGAAATGCATGAGAAATCACCCAATACCAAACAAGTTAGGAAAGAGAAAACACTGGGAGTCTAGGACCAACACATGACTAGTGTCCCACCACCTCTCGATGAGGCACTGCACCAGGGTGGCACTTTCAAACTTTTCCGGAAGAAGACTGATGATGGGCTCAAAGCCTGCCTCCCAGACATAACCTCTGGTTTCTAGGGCAAGCAAATTGAACCACTCTACCACCTTATTGGTGCTTCCCCTACCAACATAAGGAGATGATGACTGCAAAAAGAAAGATGTCATTAGATTCATGATTCAAGAGAAATTCGAAGGATATGGTATTGTGATGCATGAGTGAAGGTAAAAAGAATGATGCAGTGATATTCAGATGTAAAAATGAAAAAAATGTGTTAGAATTGCATAGGGAAGTGAAATGGGTGAAAAAGGACTAAAAATGGGCAAAGCAAGGCTTCTGCCAAGCGTCTTACATACGCAGGTCAAGGCCCACGTGCGCGGACAAGATCTCGCGTACACAAGTCCATTCCCACGTATGCAAAGCCTTAAGAACATACCTGCGTACGCATGAATGCAAGCTGCGTAAGCAGGCCTGAGCCCAGGCACTCAAGAACACAGACAGAAGCGGTTCTTCGACATTTTCAAGGAAGCATCATCCAAAATCAATCCTAGACATGTTCCTACCCCTCCTAAGACATTAGGTTTTCATCTAAACCCATCCCACAACAAAACCTAAGCATTTACATAGCCAAAAACACATTTAAACCAAAGATCAGAGAGAAACTTGAAAATGAGAAAAAAAAAATGAAAAACTTACAGATTCACCCATGGGAATGTGATTATCTGGCCGGTATGTCAATGGTGGAGGTCCCACTAACCTCGTGGCTCCACTCTAGTGGGTGAGATGGAAGGCATCAGCAGATAGGACGTAGGAGGATTTCTTGGCCTTGGGTGCCATTGGAGAAGGTGATGGAAGAATGGGAGAGAATTAGAAAATAAAAAAAATAAAAAAATTTGAGGGAATGAGAGAGTCAGAAGGTGTGAGGAAAAGAAAGAAGGGAGGGAGGTTTTTGTAAAGAGAAAAGAGAGAGGAGTTATGAAGAATATGAAGAGGTAAGGAAGATGAAGAGAATGAAGACGAAGAGAAGAAAAGAAATGGTTGGTAACTGTTGGAGAAAATGAAAAGGTAGGAACACACCTGATGGCTAAACTACGTGTAGTTTAGGCCTCACCACTAAACTACGCATAGTTTAGTCATGAACAGTAAAAAATAAAAAATATTTCTTTCAAAAAGGGAGGGACATCTCAAGACTTCCACAATTAGACATAAATTATCAAATAATTCCCCAATGGATCAAGCACATCAAAAAATTCCCTAGTGGTTCAAGCACCTCAAGAACCATTCCCTAGCCGGTCAAGCATATTAAACATCATTCTCAGTAAGGAAGTAGAAGACTCTTCCTCAATCTTTCAAGCATCTCAAGCAACACCACCAGTAAAGGAAGCCGAAGATTCTTCCTTAAGTGGATCCAACCTATCAAACATCAGCCCCATAGAGGAAGCAAAAGACTCTTCCTCAATAGTTCAGGCATGCAAAGCATCATACCCATAAAGGAGGGGGGAGATTGTAAAGTTGTGATTTACAAATTTGTATTTTGTTGGCTTTTATTTCGTGCAAAATTTGATTGTAATTATATTCAATCTTGTGTACCCTGTATTTATTGTGGGATGTGATTGTAAGGGTTGTGTGTTAGAGAGAGAGAGAGTGTGAAGACTCAAGCAAGTGAAGCCAGAAGACTTCTTGCGAGTGTCTCACGACTGAGCTTCCCACGAAGTGAAGCATGTGCCTTGCACATGACTAGAATGTGAAGAGTTAGTACAGATGGAGATAGCTGTGTCTCGCGAGTATTTCATAGGTAAGGCCTTCCCGCGAGACACCCGCAAGACATTCTGTTCTACCAATCTGTACTGTCTGATACACACTTTCTGTACCCACACTATATATACCCATATTACCCACAAATGTGAAAGAGAGCTTCTGAGAGAAAACCCTAGCTAAAACACTTGAGAGTTAGAAATTGATATACCAACAATTCTCTACACATTTGTTTGTGAAATTTCCTCATCTCCTATCTCTCCATTTCCATACCATTGAGAGGTCAATAGCCCAAACACTTACCACACCTTTTGAGAGTGTCCAGTGAGGTTTTGGTGCTGCTGGGAAACATTGGAAGAAGCCAAGGATGGCAGATGCAACATGGAGCTTGTTGCGAGATCCGAAGAGCTAGACAAGACATGGTTCTTAGAAGCCTTGTTGGAGTAGGAGCTTGGAGTTCTTCGGTTTCCTCTTTAATAACACGTCTCGGTGTTATCTGTGTTTGCATCTCTATTTCCTACTCTTGTTCATTTCATTTTAGTACTGTGTTGCTTTAAATATGGATTAGAGTAGCTCTCGTATTTGTATGCTTGTGTTTACACTATTCCGCACTTAGTATTAAGTTAGTGTAAAATCAATCAAGCCGTAATTTGAATTGGGGGTCTAAATAAGCTCTTGTGTTTTCACACATTTTGAGCTTTCAAGATTCTTCCCCGATGGACCCAAGCACATCAAAACAAATCCCTAATGAGGAAGCAGAAAATTCTTCCCCAAAGTATCCCCAGTAAAGAAGTAGAAGATTCTTCCCCACTAAGTCCCATACAAAAATCCTAAGCAAGGAAGCAAAAGATTCTTCCCTAGTGGATCAGTACTCCTTAGTGAGTTTCTTATCTCTAAACAAGTCATGAGAGGTAGAAGATTCCTCCCCATGCACATCCATTCCTCAGCGAGTTCTTCACCATCTGTAGTGGATCCTACTCGTGCATATATCCTCCATGAATTAAACATATAGGCACGGTAGAAAAAGGTAGAGATAGTGATAGAGAAAGAGGCCAAGGCCAACTTGTGGGAGCCTCACCAAAAAAGGTAGAGAAAGAAGTGAAGAAGACAAGAGGAACAAGTCACCTGGAGAAGTTTAAGGCAAGAGCCCTGGGTGGACACCACAGAGACTATATCCTTTTTGTTGTTTGTTGGGTTAGCTTGTAAAAGCACCCTTGTTTGTTTTCTTTTTTCTTTTTAGTGACTTTAGGGTAGTGAGTCACTCGTCATTTGCTTACAAATGGCAAAACAGGTTCTGGGATAGCAAACCTGTCATTGCTTGTTTCCCGAGCAACAAAGGTGGGACTTCGAACATACGAATCCCACGCAGTTCTTCGGAGTTGCACACCGCCCCATGTATACGTGATGTGTGTCGTGTGCGTGGGTTGGGCCCGAGCCGTACGTCAAAACAAAATATTTTGTCTCTTATTCTTTTGATTTCGATAGCGAAGCTTACGAATCAAAAAGGGGTATTTTTAGGCACTGCATTTTGTACCCCTTACGACTCAAGCCCTTATTCCCTAATGATGCTCAAACTCTAAGGCTCATGGCCAACTTAGAGCCCAATAGGATATTAAATTGACTTGAGGAGTGTTGAAATGGAAAATATAACCTTTTAAATGAGTAAAAATATATTTTTGGAAATAAAATGACCAAAATGGCCCTCGGCTTGTGTATGTGGGTCGCGGCCTGCGTACGCAAGCCAATGCATGCGTACACAGGTACATTCCTACGCACGCAACTACGGTTTCAAAAGCATAAGAAAGGCAAGTTTTCTACAGTAATGGCTAAGGTTTGGAATAAATCCTACATCATTTGAGAGTCATTCCAAACCCCATTTTTTTCAATTATAAAAAGTCTTATATGGTACATTTTCAAAATACACAGAAATCCCAAGGGAAAAACTTAAGATTCACTAAAAGTAGTGAATCAAAATGGAGTTTTTCACAAAACACCCTCAAGTCATTCTTATTTGATTGAGACTGTTTTTTGCCCCAATCCTTTGAGTTTAAGATTGTTAATTATTATTTTGTTGAATTGTGATAGATTTGACTGAGGGGAACTATCAAAAATCAAGCCTATGAGCTTTTGCTTTAAGGTATCCTTTTGAACTTCTCCTTTTCTTTTCTGCCTTTGATCTTCATTTTAATCTGTTTCTATTGTTTAGTTTATGTTTACATATGTTTGTTTAGATTAGATTTAGGTTTTCTTTATGTCTACACGCATGATAGGTTGCTAGATTTTACGTTTTATGTCTTGTTTGATTTATGCTCTGTTTCTGTGTTGATTAGGGTTTCTGGGTAAGGACCTACGTGTGCATGATCTAGCTTGTGCACGCAAGTTGAACTCATGCATATATAGACCCGTTCTATAGTGCGTGATGCCATTACCTGGAAACCCTAATTTTTGTTTGTTTTACTTCTACCTTCATGTGTTTATCTACATAGCCTCTTTTCCACATGTTTTAAGCCTCTTAAAATGCTTGCTCACCTTTTAACATGCTTGTTTGTTATCACATGTCTAAATCAGGGTTTATTTTAGGGCTTCTTAGTCTTAATGCGATTCATTCGCATGTTCATGCATTGATGCCATAGGTGTTGTGCTGCTGAGAGGTAAGTAAAAGGGTAAGTCATGCATTAGCAATGTTCATGCATTTGTGTTAAGATTTTTAGATGTATAATTAGGGTTTCTAATGTGTTAACATTTTTTTTGATATGTATTTTTTGATGATATGCTTGCTGCCATGTTTAACTCACTATGAATAGATGGATGGGTATGTGTTTAGGGCTAAAGATGCCAGGTTGCTTGTTAGATGCATATTAGTGTGTGCATGTGAGTCTAGAATACAAGTATTTAAATAGTTTTTAATAGGGTTAAGACATAGAACACAATGATGGAAGGCCAACCTTGGGGTTGGGCAATCTTGGGTGCTTAACACCTTCCCAAGAGCATACCTAAACTCTAAACCCAAACTTTGCTAGTAAGATCAAAGCTCATTCCTCAAAAGGATGCTATATACATGGTTCCTAGACCATATAATTAGGTGGCAACTTCGAAAGACCCCCTTATGTCCACAACAATCGGGTGCTCTAGCTTGTGCTTGAGAAGATGGCTGTGGAATATCCTCTAGTCCATGAGTGAACTAATCAATCTCATCTTTGGTGTTGCCACCTTCAGCTGCAGCTTCTTCTCTTTGAAGTTGTGCTGCACCGGTTTCTCTTTCTAGTCCAAGAATATGAGCTTTACTCTAGTTCACAATGTGCTCACTAACTGACTCTTCCCTTGGCATGATAGGGAGTCCACTTGGAATCTTCACCCTTGCCTTTGGTATTAGTGACATGACGAGGCTTGAGAATGGTAAAGTTATCCTTGTCTTTCTTCTCCAAATGCACTTGGCAAAGAGATGGTAGATATGACCATAGATATCAATCTCTTTATGAGTGAAGAGATCATGGAGAAAAATGGTCCTTGGCCCCGACAAAGTTGTCAATTTCTTCACCAGATAGAGGTTGAAGATCATGATGTAAGCCAAAGCCCTCATCTCAGGAGAAAAGTCAATTGTGCGCAAGGCCTTCTTCTTGAGTTGATCTCCAAGAATTTGCACAAGAGGCTCAAGCATATCTTTTCTCTCATCATAATGCAGAGAAGTATCTGGAGTCATCAGACGAATCTCTAGAAGCTCTTAGATTAACTCTCTAGATACGGTGAACTCTTCCCCCGGACCCAGCAATTGATATGATCATCTTCCACAAATGCATTTGCAAAGAATTCCTTGATGATGCACTTATACACATCACTCGAAGGATTCAACAATTTGATCCATGTCTGTTAGGTTCTAAGACTTTAGGAACTAATGTATTAGAACTTCAATTTGTATATGTTGGCAAACCATGATCAAAACATTAGGCTTAGGCTTGCTCAAAGTTTGGATTGATGTAATGTTGATATCGAGTAATTGCAGGAATTACTATTCAAAATCTACAAGGCTCGATCGATCGAAACTTAGACTTAATTGATCGAAAGTCGTGCATCAGTAATTTTCTACAGAATTCTCAAATCCATATAACGTGTAGGGTTAAGTGTTTCATTCCAAGTATAAAAGGAAAAACCCTAACTACATTTTAGTAGTCTTTTATTGAGCTATGTATTGAATCTTTTATGAAATGTAAAAGGTTTTTACCTTCATATACACACATAGAGTCATCATGATTAAGATTCACATCAAGAACTTGATGATTGCTTCAGTTGCTACATAAAGAACTTTCAAGAAGATCTGAAACCTTTGAGAGGTGTCTCAAAGTCACAAGCAGGAAAACTTGTGGATGTTGCATGTAAGGTTGAATTTAATCAACCATCTTGTTAGCTTTATTCTGTGCCAAATTTTGTTGTTATTTAGCAATTAGTAACCCTGTGTTTAGGTGGAAATCATGTAAGGGTAGTACGTTAGAGAGTGTGAAGAAATGCTCAAGATTGTGCAGTGAAGTAGGGACTCACGACTGGATCTCGTGGGTGGCTCGCTGCCTGCAAGCCGCCGGATGATGAACATGAGTGAAGCATGCAGAGAAGCTAAACCGTCATGCCAACTATAGCACTACAGGACAAAAAGTCTGGACTGGCCATTCAGTTAGCTACGACTCGGACTCGCGACTCAGTTAAGTCGCGAGGCCAAGTCGCCAGTCCACTCTGTTATGAAAAACTGACTCTTTGCATTCCTTTCTCACTCTAGTATAAATACCCCTTATACCCACAAATATTGAGAGCTTCCAAAGAGAATTTTGAGAGATAAACCCTAGAGAAAAACAAAATTAACTCATCCATAATCTTTACATAGTGACTCTTCAAATTCCTCAACTCTCACCCTCTCCATTGATACATCCTTGAGAGGTTCTTTAGCCAAATCCTTTTATCACCATACCTATATTTGTGAGAAGGCTTTTTGGTGCTTTGGGTAGCAGTTCGGAAGGGACCAATTGATATTGGTTGATGCTATGGGCTATAGTAAAGTCCGGTAAGCTAGAAAAGACAAAGGTTCGGCTTAACCTCATTGGAGCAAGAAGCTTGGAGGGCTTAGGTACACTGGGTAGATTAGGCTTGGAGGGTCTTCTACTATTCATGTATCCTAACTTCATTTTCTAGTGGATTATTAACCGCTTGGAGGGCGGCAAAGAGATTTTACGCCGAGGGCTTTGGTTTCCTCTTCAATAGCACATCGTTGTGTTGTCCTTATGTTTGCATCTCTCTTCCCTTAATCTTTGCCATTTAATTTCTGCTATGGATGTGATTTTATTTGGTTTAGATTGTTTATCAATTCTGTTATAAGCTTATGTTCATATTCTGCACATACATTATTTGATATTTAGCTTGAATTGGTAAATTGTTAATTAGGGGTCTAAACGTTCATAGTGTTTTATACGCTATTTGAATTTTTAATTGGTATTAGAGAGGGTATACTTGTGGTGTAAATACCTAAGTGTGATCCTTAACCTCTTATGTGTTTTGCCATGGATAATGCTTTGTATGCTTTTATGGATGTTTTGGATGTTGATGAATGTAACATCATGCTACATGTTTGTGAAAATGTCTCTATGAGTGATGATCCTTATAATTGTGATGCTATGTTACATGAATCTTTGGGTGTTGTTGATATTCCTAACTCCAACTTTGGTGGTTCCACAACAGATGGGGGTGGGGATGAAGAAAGTGGAAGAGGGATCACTTTTGGTTGCCAACTATAAGTACTTAAGAGAGGAACAGAATCTAACAATGCATTGACCTCTTCAATTGATTTTTCAGTATCCAAATTGCAATCAAAACGGGTTAAGCAAGCCTTTGGGAGATCCTCACAAGTTGATTGTAGGAAAGTATCATGGACTAGGCTCCCAATCATGTTAACCTCACATATATCCTCATTGTCTAGTACTTGCTTACTTATGTCAAAGATATTAATCTCAACAGTCATATTCCCAAAAGAAATCTTCATCACACCACTCCGACAATTGATCAAAGCATTGGATGTGGCTAAGAAAGGGCGACCCAAAATGACATGGATTTGTGTATTGGCATTTAGAGTAGGTTCAGTGTCTAACACAACAAAATCAACAGGAAAATAGAATGCATCCACCTTAATTAGCACATCCTGAACAATACCTCTAGGGATTTTCACAGACCTATCATCTAATTGAAGTGTCATAGTTGTGGGTTTCAACTCCCCCAAACCTAGCTGTAAGTATACTGAATATGGCATTAGGTTCACACTTGCCCCCAAATCTAGCAAAGCTCACTCAATGAGACGATCCTCAATCCTGCATGAAATTGTAGGAGATCCAGGGTCCTTACATTTCACTAGATATTTATTCTGAATGATTGAACTAACTTGCTTGGTCAAAAATGCTTTTTTAGGGACATTTGTCTTTCTCTTCATTGTCACAAGATCTTTCAGAAATTTGGCATAAGCAGGAACTTGCTGAATTGCATCAAGAAATGGAATGTTTATTTGCACTTGCTTAAAAACCTCTAAAATGTCTCCAAATTGTGCACTTTTCTGAGGACTGATTAAACATTGAGGAAATGGAGCTTTAGGAACATACTTCTTATCAAGAGAGGAAGAACTAAGATCCTGAATTGGAATTGAGGTTGAGTTTCCCTTCTTTTCTCTATGATCATCCTGTGAGCTGTGAACTCCTTTTTCCTCTAACATAGTGTTTTCATTATCCTCTACTTCTAGCATTTTCACTTGATTATCAACTTGCTTACTAGACCTAAGGGTAGTAATAGACTGAACAGATTCATGTGCATGAGTAAAACTAGAAGAACCATTAATTGCATACTGCCCTTTTGGGTTAGGTATAGGTTGACTAGGAAACTTTCCTTTTTCCCTCTCTCTAACTTGGGTTGCTAACTGGCCAACTTGATTTTCCAACTTTGAAATAGCTTGAGTATTCAAATGGGTGGAACTTTTTATCTCTTCAATGGTTTGGCTAGTTGATTGCATGAAAGTTTTGAGAGACTCCTCCAAAGATGATTGTTGTCTTGGTGGTGCCATAAATTGAGGAGTTGAATGAGGAATGGGAGGAGATGCTTGAGTAGGTGGACAAAATTGACTTTGTTGAAGTACTTGTTGTCCACCTATATTTGTGGGGGAATGGTTCTGCCTCCAAGAGAGATTAGGATGATTTTGCCAATTTGGATTGTATGTCTCTGAAAACGGACTAGCAAGTGGCCTTCCATAATTATTCAGTGCATTTGCTTGCTCAGTCAGGGTAACCAGCTATGGAAGGACACATTTGTGTTGTATGCATAGGACTTGCACAAATAAAGCATGTTTCACTTTGAACTTGATTGAAAGAATTCATCCCTCTACCTAAAGCTAAAGCTTCAACCTTACGAGTGAGATTGTCCAACTTAGCTTTTATGTCTAAATCTTCACTTACTTCATACAATCCTCCTTTCTTAATTGCAGGGGCAGATCTCTCTCTACGATTGGAAAAATCCCATTGTTGTGAGCTTTCAGATAAATTCTCAAGAAATTTGTATGCCTCATCATCTACAAGACACAACAATCCACCACCATTCATGGACTCAATCATGTTACGATTTGTCTGATTCAAACCATTATAAAAATATTGTATTAGTCTCCATGTTTCAAAACCATGGTGAGGACACTTTAAGATCAAGTCCTTAAATCTCTCCCAACTCTCATAAAATTTCTCTTGTTCATCCTGATAAAAATCTGCAATTTCTCTCCTCAAAGCATTGGTCTTGGCCATTGGGAAAAATTTAGAGAGGAATTTTGTGACCAACCGTTCCCATGAAGTGATAGATCCAGGTGACAAAGAATTAAGCCATGCTTTTGCCTTATCCTTCAAGGAAAAAGGGAATAAATGCAAGCGAACAGAGTCATCAATGAAATTTTGGAACTTACAAGTAGCACAAATCTCAAGAAAATCCTTCACATGCATGTAAGGATCTTCTCTATCCAATCCATGAAAAGTAGGAAGAAGGTGGATTATCTGTGGCTTCAACTCAAAATGTGCAGCAGTGGTTGCATGCAAGATGGAGGGTTGGTGGTTATGGGTGAGAACAACTCCCTAAGAGTTTTTGAATCATCTCCTGTTTCTCCCATTGTGGATGAATAATCAAAACTAACAAGACGATCACCTTTATCACGTGTCCAAGTTTTCATACACCAAGCACAAAGAAATAAATATTTTTTTTTGTTTTTTTTTTTCTATTTAAAAAAAAAAAAAAAAAAAAAAAAAAAAAAAAAAAAAAAACTACAACTAGTAGAAGAAAAAATTCAATTAAGACCTAATTTATTTTCCTAACCAAGTCCCCAGCAATGGCGCCAAAAACTTGTTGTGAAATTTTAAAATACTCGGAAGTGTACAAACCATACCGAAGTATAGTTGGACAAGAACGAGGTCGAACCCACAGGAACTTGTATGAACGTAGGAAAATTAATTAAACCTTAACCAAATTAATCCTAATCTAGTTTAATAAAATCTAGTTTTTTTGCAATTAAATATACTAAACAAATAATAAAATTAAGCAAATAGTTAAACTAAGTAAAAGATATAAAGCAATAAAAAGATGTAAACAATCAAGAGAAAGGAATTAAGGTTTTGGAATCCGCCATGTAAATCATATCAGCATATATTTATGATCATTCATTTTTCCCAACCACTGCATGATAATCTAGAAATCAATCTTGCTATCATGGAAAATATCATCATTAAAATCCTTATTTTAAAAATTAAAAGCATGTTCTTCTTCGCTTCTTAAGTATAAAATCAAATCATCAATTGTATCCGTAGCCAAACAAATCACAAGATATATCCAATTCTAAAAATCAAATCATAAATTGTATCCATTGACAGACAAATCACAAGTGATATCCAATTTTATAATCAAGAATTAATAAACCAAGCATTCAACTAATTAAGACAAATCCTAAATCATGAGAAACACATGATTGAACTCATATCTAGAATCTCATCTTAGTCAATTGATATGAAGCAAGAACAATTTAAATCATTAAAGTACAATTTAAATCACATAAATATTATTGATAATCCTTAACAAGGTTTCATCCTCAACCCTAATTATAAATTTAGCTACTCATGGTAATTGAAAGAAAACACAAAAATAAAATACTAAACATTAAACTAGACAAATAAAATAAAACTAACTGTCATGGAAGAAAACCAAAGAAGTAGCCGCACTCTCTATACATTCAGGTCTCAGCCCTAAGGATCATACTCAAATGAGGAGAAGAACGTCCGAAGCACAGCAACTACAACTTCAAAACAATTTCTTTTTTATGCTTTAAATAGAGAGTGGGGCAAAATTTCCAGCAATTCGTACAAGAAAAATTGAGGTCTGAGATTGAATATGTATATAATTTTTGTCTTAAAATTTTAGTTGTTTGGTTGAGAGAGAGTATGTGTTTTTTTAGCTTCTCTATGTGGGAGTTAATGAATTCTACACTAAAAAACACCCATGGAGAAGGTGAAAGGTAACGAAAATTTTATTTGTTCTAGTTTTTTCTTTGAGAAAAAAATTATTTTTTATTTATTGGTTAGAATTTTGGGCTTAATTAATACTTTCAAGAATTAGATCCTATTGGGTAGAAGTAATGTTACGATATATATTACATTTTTCACAACAATTGAGTTAGCAAATTTTGGTTTTTATTTGAGTCACCATTAACATTATTTTATCATCTAATATTTTGGGACTTAAAAATTTTTGATTGGTTAAAATTTGGGGCCTTTTTTTGCTTGGGGGCCTTATGCGATTGCCTCACTTGCTTAGTATGTTGAGCCGGCACTACTTGGAAGATCATTTTAGAATGAGTACTGGTAACTATTATAATTTCATTCACTAGCACTATTTATGCGTCTTATTTTATGTTTCTTTTTTAGAAAATTTAGCAAAAAGGTAAATAGGAAGGAAACTAGTACAAAATTGTTGTTTAAAGTAGGGTTGTCCATGGGTCGGTCCTAGTCGGGTTTGTGCCCAACTCGGAACCAACCCAATCACTTCGGGTTTCTCATGCCCAGACCCACCGCCGATAGGTGAACGGAGTTAGTTCGGGTGGTCGGATTTTCATCTAGTACAGAGCTTTAATGGCATGGGACTTAGTCATCAGCCATACTTCGTAGGCCAAGAAATAGTGACACAACCTCTGCGAAGCGTATACAATGGCCAAGCATGCTCTCTCTGCCCTTGGGTAACGAGTTTCTGCATCTTTTAAGGCGTGGCTGATGTAGTACATTGGTTGCTCGGCACCACTTCCATCTTCCTGAGCGATTAGTGCACTGATGGCATACGAGTTGGTGGCCAAATAAAGTAGTTGTGGTCTTTTATGGATAGGGGCCTACACCGTGGGGAGGTTCATCATTATCTGTTGTAGCCTTTTGAAGGCCATCTGCTGCGCTTCCCCCCACTCAAAACTTTACCCCTTCTTGAGCAACTTGGTGAAGGCAGAGGTGATTGATGTCAATCCAAGAATGAATCTCTGGATATATGAGACTTTTCCTAAGAAGCTCTTCAACTCTTTTACTATGGCTGGAGGTCTCATAGTTGCTATGGCCGTGGCTTTGGTCGGGTCCACGTCTATGCCCCTGCTGTGAACCAGGAAACCTAGGAATTTCCCAGAGGACACTCCAAATGCGCACTTGAGGGAATTCATCATTAACTTAAAAGCTCTGCATCTTTTAAATACCCTTTTTAACACGCAAAAGTGTTCTTCTCTCCTCCTTGATTTAACCACTATGTCATCCACATAGTCTTCTAGCTCCTGGTGCATCATATCGTGAAATATGACCGTCATTGCTCGTTGATAAGTTGCACCTGCATTTTTTAACCCAAAGGGCATCACAGTATAGTAGAAATTGCCTATGGGTGTTCTGAAAGCAGTTTTCTTTGCATCCTTTAGTGCCATCCTAATCTGATTGTATCCTTTGAAACCATCCATGAACGAAAACATGGCGCTTCCTGCCGTAGAATCTCTTAGTAAATCCATGTTTGGAAATGGCAACTCGTCCTTTGGATAGACTTTGTTGAGATTTCTGAAATCTACACAGCATCTTATCTGGCTATTCTTCTTCTTCACTGGTACTATGTTGGATAGCCAACAAGGATGCTGAATAGACTTGATGAATCCTGCAGCCAGTAACTTCTGCACCTCCTTGACTATCTACCCTTCTATTTCTGTGTGAAATATCCTGGCAGGCTGGGCCACTGGCTTGGCCCCTAGGTCTACATTTAATGTAAGTGCAACTAGCCTGGGATCCAGTCCTGGCATTTCACTGTAATCCCAAGCAAAAACGTCTTTGAATTATTTCAACGGCAGTATCAGTTCTGATTTCTCCTTTTTTGTCAAGCTTGCACTAATTAAGATATGCCTTGGTTCTCGTGAATCAGACCCTAGGTCAACTTCTTCCAATTCTTCCTCTGCCACAACTTGTGTGTCCTTTTCTGCCACAACTTCCCCATCCTTATCTTCTTCCTTTCCCAAATTTTCTTGAGCGACGCAACATGCCAAACTCCCGTGTTACTCTTTTGGGGTGGGGCCCACTTGTGTCTCATTTGTGGGCCCCACACGCCTTCATAACTTATACACAATCCTGCCATCAAGGTCTCGGACCTTGATGCACTGAGGTGTTTCGCCTGGCTCTGCGGCAGGCACTTCTTTTCTTTTCTTCTTTCGTGCCAGTAGCTCTCTTAGATCGGGTTTTGGATCACCTTGGACATCTTCCCACCTAGGCACGAAGGTACCTCATGGCTTTGAAACCGAGTTTTCCCTATATGGAGCCCATTGGTCGTAAAACATGGTTTCCACTAAGTGAGCTTCTGCTTGCTCGAATGGCGAGGGGTTTGCAGCTATGAGTATCATCCTGCCATTCAATCTTTCTTTCACACATTGGTGGTAGGTGGATGGAACCAGTCAGTATTTATGTAACCAGGGCCTTCCTAAGAGCACATGATAGGATACTTCCATTCTAACCACATGGAAACGAGCTATAGTACCTATTTTCAACCACAACTAAATGTGGCCTGCGGTGTACTCACCTCTTCCGCCAAACCCCGTTACTTCCATCGGGCATCCTTAGATCTTACTTTCTGAAATGCCTGCTACTTGCAAGGTACTCAACGGAATGAGGTTTACGGAAGCACCTGTATCTACCAAGGCCCTCTTGATGGGGATTTGATTTATGGATGCTGCTAAATAGAGAGGCCTCCTGTGATTCGAGTGCCCTACCTCCATATCCTTACTGCTAAACATGATCTCTGTTGATTCTTGTAGGAGGGCTCTGTCTTCTAGCATTTCTACTGACAAGCACTCCACCCCTGCCCCGGAGACGATACTCACCAAAGCCTTCGTGGCTATCTTTCTTTCCTTTGCTGTGAGTCCCAATTGGTCAAATAAATTTTTGAACTTGGCACTCTACTGTAGAGTAGTAATCGCTGCGACAGGCAGGGCCAAGTTTTCTGCCTCGTCCTCTCCCGGGTCTGTGCATATTACCACTGCTACTATACCCTTTCCCTTGTGGTTTGGGAATGGGTTTCTTTGGACTTCCTGCTGGCTTAACTCCAATGTGCCTTCTTTAATCTTGCGGTGCACCAACCTGCAAAGCGCCCAGCATTCTGCAATGGGATGTTGTACATAGTTGTGCAGGCGGCAGAAGCGAGGATCTCTTCTTTCTTCCGTGGGCTCTCTGGAAACCTGGTTGGGTTTAAAGATCCCATCGGCTATCCATTTTTCTAGCAACACATCCAGCTCCTTAGGAGTACATGGTAAGGGTGGGGGCATATCATACTCCCCCCCTTTGTTTTCCTTCTCCCCTCTCCAGTGGACATCGCCATAGCCTAAGGGGCATTTCTTTTGTCTGAACTGGGTTTTACGGATTGAGCTATCTTCCTAGCTTTCTGCAACAGCTATACAAACTGGAAAATTTCTAGATTTTCCAGGACAACTCTGAATTCCCGAATCATGTTAGTCATGCATATTTCTACTAAGGTCCTTTCTTCACAACGGTCGTAACAGTCGAGTGCTATGTCCTTGAACTGCTTGATGTATTCCATCAAATCCTCGCCATTCCTTTGCTTGGTTACTTACAGGGTTGCAAGCGTCACCGTTTCCTCTCCATGGAAGTACTTAGTGCAAAATACATCCACCATGTCATCCTAAGTTAGGATCGATCCTAGTTTTAAGCTGATGTACCAGGTGTATGCCCGGTCACATAGTGACTTTGAAAACTCCCACAGACATAGGTTTTCGTCTGCTGCATAAGGGCCAAGGGTATCAATAAATTCCTGCCATTGTATTGTGCAAAGGCCCTTGGCTCATACCTCTCAGGGTATGGTTTGCTGAGTACCTTTAGAGGGTAAGGAGGTCTTCGTGCGAAAAACCTCTCCTTTGGTGTTTTGGCTCTCTCTTGCTCCAAAAGAGTCGCTACTTCAGCCATAGTAATGAAGCGCTGTTCTGCGTTCCGTGGGACACCTCTTGCCAGTGTCTCCTCTCTGTCTGTTGCATGCTCTGGGTCATATAGGCTGCCTTTCTCCTTTGTTTTGTCTGCTTTTAGTTGACGGATCTCTTCCATCATTTGTTACTGCGAGTGCTGCAGTGATTGTAATACTTCAATAAAAGTATTGCCTGTGGGGACTCTTGTTTGTGGCTGAGGATCAGCCCCCGTTCTGTTAGTACCTTCGGTTTGGTTAAGTTGCTGTTGGTGGGGCGTTGTTGGCCTGGATTCTGCTTGCGAGGGTACAACACTCATATTCCGCGTCGTCCTAGACTTTGGTGGCATTGTTTACGAGGGGCTCTGTTTTTTTTTTTTACCCCTATCTGCTTCCTAACTCCCCAGCGGAGTCGCCAATTGTAAGGGGGTGGGCTGTGCCAATGGTGTTGGGTTGCCTCCTACTACACTAAACCCAAGTTTTCTGGATAAGAGAGTTGGGACCGGCCCAGTTTCAGCTTAAGTTGGTCCGGCTTGTGCGCAAACTAGGCCAAGTTTGTCAGGGACGTGTTCACGATAGATGAAACTGTTTCAGACAAATCGTGGCAGGCAAACATAATAATAATAAAATAAACAGAAAATATCTAGCCACTGAATGAGAAATTAACCAAACAGCCCTTAAAACCAATTACAACGGCAATACTAATTGTTTTCTCTTTTTTGCAGAAGAGAAAAAGAAATAACAGAGGATATCAAATGTTAATACGCATGGGTTAGTCGGAATATTAGGGGAAATCGACTAAAAATCCAATCCACAGGAGCAGAGCCACAAAGGGAAGAACGTTCCTTCTCAAAGCAGTCAATCTCTCAGGAAAAAGTCCTGCCATGGAGATTAACCGCTATGAGGGAAACGGGTCTGAGTGGTTTTTCAGCGTAGATACTCTCAAGTTTTTTTTACAGAGAGCCGGATTTCATGAGGGAGACAAGGGATCAATCTACCGGTGCATGCCTACCGTTCTAACTCTCACTATTTCTTTCTTTCTTCTCACTCGTTTTCTTTGCTATTTCTTTTGAGTTTTCTATTTCTTAGTCAAAGTTCCTGTTGTTCCTTCTCCTTCTGTTCACGGCAAGACCCTCCTTTTATAGTGCCTGCCGTGACCAGATTTTACTGTTTTAGCCCTTAACTCCCTTTGTTTGGTTTGGGTGTACTAGCCGACCATCACTGTTTTGTTTGTGTGTCGCCCTCCCATCGCCAGACAAGGAAGAGTATTTTGTTTGCTAGTCTGTCGTGGCACCCTTTCCTGCTATAGTCTGGGTTATTTCTCTCTCCCCATCCCTCATGGCATGCACCTATTGGTTCCAACTCAGATTGTCTCTTTTGGATAGTAATCCATCCCAGTAGGACACCTCCCTGAAAGAGCCTGAGCTGGAACCTTCAAAATAGATTTTTCCCCTCTCCCCACCACCAAACCATGCCCTCTGATTCTCTGACCCCCTCGACCTTACCATGCTCTGTATTGACTGGGTACAGGCTGGTGGTGCCTAGGCCTTGCGCATGCCGTCATTCCATATGTGTCCAAAACTTGCCTGCTACCCATTCGTCTGCCGTGGTCTAGAGGCTCGCCGTCCATGTTTTTTGACCTCTTACGTGGGCTGATTTTTGTTTTCCTGCTCCTCTCAGGAGCTGGGCTTTATTTGATGATGGGTCTTACATTTCTTTAGCCCATTCCTTGGTTTCCCTTATTTCTTGCAATGTCGTTCTATTATTCCTGCTATAATAACTTAATCTTGCTAGGTCTCTTTTAGGCTAGCCGTTTATTCCTTCTCCCAGTGGCTTGGCATGGCCATTGGTTTGCTTTGATTTATGGGCTCTTATGTCCCTTTTGGCTTTCCCTTGGGCATCTTCGCCCGTTTGCTTTCTTTGGGCTTCCTCGGCCCTTTTGCTAATTCTGCATTCTCATGGGCTTTTTACTAACTTCATTAGGCTTCCCTGACCCAATAACCTTATTCTCATCCTTGGGGTTTATGGCCTGCCATAAACCCCTTACTTTCTTAGTTTGCATTACTTTGGGCCTGCGGCGGCCCTTTCTCGCTTTTCTACCTCATACACTGCCCATGGGATGCTATTTCTCTCTTTCCGGGCTTCTTCAAGCCCACTTGCCTCTTCAAGACCCATTTGTTTATTTCTTGGGCCTGTGATCCATTATTCCTACCACTTGAGCCTAATGGTTTTCTGTCTGCTTTGTCAATTCTTTGTTGCCCTTGTTATTGGGCTTTCTTTCATTCCACCTGGATTCTCACAAATGGCCCTCAACAGTTTTTAAATAAAAAATTAAAATGAAATTTAACTATCACACATATTTATCATAACGAGACGTTTATAGAGGGTAAAAATGCATACTGGCGGAGAAATTTGAAGTTGAAAATCCTGAAGGGACATAGTCTATTAATTGTAAGGACTAAGGATAAGATATGTCAAGTCTCAATATATATGGTGGAAAATGCTATCCCTTTATTATCAAACTAAAAATTGTGGAGAATGAAGATTTGTTGTTCGCTTTTAAACCTACTATCAATCATGCCATAAGTGGGGATCGATAGTTACAATGTTATTAGCATGTTAAATATATTCTTTTCATGCAAATCCCAATTCTAAATATGGTTGCACAAAATAAATCACAATGGAAATAGAAGTACGAAAAAATAAAGAAAAATGAAAGACCTATTCAATGGAATTCCTATTGATTGATACTTCACATACAGAACTATTGCTAAATTGTGAGAAAACCCAACTTTGCATGGGTCATATTGTTAGTCTAAATTTCTTACTATTTTTATGATCAATAAGCAAATAAAAAACATGCAATCGGCATGAGTTAAGCTACATTTATTTCTTGACATGGTCAGAATATTTCTTTCTTTTTTTTTCCTTTCAATTTTCCTTTGTTTTTCTGGTCTCTGAATTAAGTGTTTGTACAGATTTGACAAAGTTGACATGGCCCAATTATCAGAGAATTGGGAAAAATACTTCTCAATCTATTATTAGAAAACACAGCTGTACATCTTATATATTGTACAAAGCAAAGAAAAACTAACTACCCAACCTTTACACGTGTTAACGGTAACTAACTCACTAACTATTAAATACAAAACAACATGCAGTTCTGCTCCTTAAACTACTAGCGGTTTTCCTCTATTTTCAATTCTGCAGATTCACTTGGTCTTGCTTCTGTCAAGGTGTGATTTGTTCCTTGCTCCTCATGCTTGTTAATCTTCTTCTCTATATTTTGATACTCCCCCTCAAGGGAAACTGCAAAATGTATATTAATTGTAACACTCCAACCTAATTGCATAATTAATTTTTTGGATTTATATGCTTGTTATTATCTTAATTACGTTAAGTGCATAAAGCTTTGATATTGTGATATTATAAAACATATATGCTCTTTTAATATTATGGAAAGAAATTTATAAAGGTAAGGGTTTATATGTAAAGCTATATTGTTGTTTGGGCCTTTCTAGAATATAGAACTATGGGAGGGTGAAAAGTATAAATGCTAAAAATTGAAAAGGTGGGTCATGATCTTTTCTTTCCTTAGCATTACATGTTCCCCACCCCAAAGTCCATTTCCCTTATCTTCTCTTGGCTGTACGAGAAAGTTCAACTCTTCTTTCTCTATTCCTTTTTCTTTGTTCTTGTTTCTTTCTTCTTCCTTTGCTCTTACACGGCAGCACCCTCTCACACACCAACAACCCTCCCTCTCTCACCGAAACCACATATCTCACTCTAAAGAAGAAATTAAACGATTAGCCCTAAGCTTTCAGCTTCAAACCTTGTAGGTAAGTAAATAAAACCTCATCTGATTGTGGGTATTTGGATGGTGTGATTGTTTTGTTTATTTTCCCTTCTTTATTCTCTAATCTTATTATAGAAGCTGAAATTGTGATTCTATTTTAGTAATTTGAAAGATTGATGATATTATGGTTTATTGGATGCTTAATAACGTATTTTAATATGTATAGTATTGGTATAAAAATACCCAAATGATATGAAGGCCAATTGCTATTAGTTGATGATTTTGTAAGAACATATGCTGAAGTTGTCACTATGACAGATTTGATGTCTACAACAAGAAAAATCTATATTAAATCATTTTCTATGAATTAGAATGATAGGAGTAGTTTTTATGAATTCTAAAACACACATGGTTGTTATAGAAGTGGTCTCACAGCATTTGGATGAATATAAAAATAATGGTTTAATTTCTAAGTTACAAGAAATTCTGTCAGGACAGATTTGAATATACTACCTTGTATGATTTTTAATAAATCACGGTTTTATGCTTTGACTCTGAAATTGATATGGTATATACTAGACATCTAGGGGAGTGGTTCTTTGGGGTTAGGTTTGTAATAATAGTTTTGCTAAAAGTTTAGTTATGTAATAATTACTGAATGCTTTAAGTTTCAGCCAAGTTTTAACCTGGCAAGTTCAAAATGAAATGAAGTTTCAAAGTTTTGACCGTTGTGGTATATATTGGCCTTTATACAAGAAGATAAACAGGAATACAAGAAATAATTCTTGATAAGCACCTTCAGTTTAGGTTGGTTCATGTTAGTATTAAGGTAAACTTGATATTAACATACCGGTCATGCTCTAAATTCTGAAATACAGGTTTGGGTCATGACATTAACCATTCCCATCTTGCAAACCAAATTAGAGAATTGATTGAATCCTAGTGCCTTAGTGAGTAAATCAGCAAGTTGATAGTGTGTTCTCACATGAATTAACTTGATAACCTTCTCAAGCATCTTATCCCTCACTACATGACAATCAATCTCAACATTCTTGGTCCTTTCATGAAATACTGAATTTGACCCAATATGCAGGGTAGCCTGACTATCACAGAATAGTAAAGCTTCCCTTTTTTGTTCAACCCCAATATCCGTAAGGAAATACAATATCCAAACAATCTCACAAGTAGCTTTAGCCATTGCTCTGTATTCTACCTCTGCAGAAGATTAGACACTGTACATTGCTTCTTTGAATTCCATGACATTAGAGAATCTCCAATGAACACACTAAAACCTATCACAGACCTCCTTGTGTCAGGGCATGAAGCCCAATCTGAATCAACAAACCCTTTGACATGAAGTTCTAATTTTGATCAAAACAATATCCCTTTTCCTAGTTCATTCTTCAAGTATTACAAAACTCTATGCACAGCATCTAGATGACGTTTTCTTGGCTTGACCATATATTAACTCAACCTATGGACTACATAAGTGATGTTTGGCCTGGTAATGGTCAAGTATGGCAACCTTCCAATCATTCTTCTATACATTCTTGGATCCTTGAGTTCTTCACCCTTATACTTACTTAGCTTGACATTTTGTTCCATTAGTGTCTTGGCTGGTTTGCATCCTAGAAATCCTATATCACTCAACATTTCAAGGGCATATTTTGTTTCACACAAAGCAAACCCTTGATCTAATCTGGCAACCTCAAGTCCAAGGAAATATCTCAAATCCCCCAAATCTTTATGTTTGAATTTTTGATTTAGCAACAACTTGAACTCATCTACCTCTACCTTATTGTTACTAGCCAATAAAACATCATCCACATAAACCAAAAAAATCAAGAAGGACTCACCTTTCTACCTAGTGAAGAGAGAGTAATCAGCCTTAGACTGCACAAAACCCAAATCCTAAATCAAAGTGGTTGAGAACTTAGCAAACCATTGTCTTAAGGCTTGCTTGAGGCCATAAAATGACTTGTTCAGCTTACATACTTGCTCCCCCTAGCTATGAAACCCTGGTGGAAGAGCCATATAGACCTCCTCAGACAAGTCCCCACGCAGAAAAGCATTATTAACATCCAATTGACCAAGGTACCAACCCTTAACAGCTGCCACAGCCAAAAGACACTTAACTGGGATCATTTTTGCAACTAGAGAGAAAGTCTCAGTATAATCTATCCCTTATTTTTGAGTGAAACCCTTAGCAACTAGCCTAGCCCTATACCTTTCAACTGACCCATTACACCTGTACTTGACCTTATAAACCCATTTACAGCCTATAGGCTTCTTGTTGGGAGGTAAGGAAGTCAAAGTCCAAGTGTTATTAGCTTCTAAAGCAGCTATTTCAGCAGCCATAGCTTGCTGCCACTTAGGATCAAAAACTACCTGATAATAGTGTGTAGGCTCAACAGTGGAAGAAATAGAACAACAAAAAGTCTTGTAGGAAGGAGAGAGAGAATGATAGAAAAGATGGGAAGTTAAGGGGTGAGAGGTACCTAACTAGAGAACAGTAGCAGTGGGAGTGGAAGTAACCATGTTACAATGATAAGCTTGCAGGTAAGAAGGTCTTTTGTGAACTCTAGATGATTTTCTCAAAGGAATGGGATCAACAAGAGGTTCAGGGGGTTCAAGGGGAACATCATGTAAAAACTCATCATCAAGTTCATGATGAAAATAAAGTATGGTATTATCCATAGAAGCAGATTAAGAAAACAAATGAGATGAGGAAGGGTGAGGAAGATCATCAAAAGGAAGAAGAGAAGTGCAGGGCAAAGGAAGTGGCAAATCAATATTCGAAGAAGAAGATGAAACAGATTTGTGGAAGGGAAAAATAGACTCATGAAAAACAACATCCCTACTGATGAAGGCAGTATGAGTGTGAAAATCAAAAACTTTATAACCTTTGATATTAAAAGGATAACCAATGAATACACACCTCCTAGACCTAGGATCAAATTTGGGCCTAGTATTGGCAATAGTGGATGCAAAGCACTCACATCCAAAAACCCTTAAATGATCATAAGATGGAGGTTTGTGAAAAAGAAGTTCAAAAGGGGTTTCATTATTAACAAGGGAGACGACAACCTATTTTATCAAATATGTAGTAGTAAGCACACACTCACCTCAAAAAGGAATAAGTAAGTTGGATTGAAACTGTAATGCTTTAGTAGTTGAGAAAAGATGTTGATGTTTTCTCTCCACAACAGAGTTTTGTTATGGAGTATAAACACAACTGTGTTGATAAACAATGTCATTAGATGCAAAAAAATCTAGCATGTTGAATTCTAAAGCATTATCAGTCCTTATTTGTTTAATTTTGACATTGAATTGAGTAAGAACCATGGTATGAAAAGAAACAATAAGAGACCTCACATCAGATTTAGACTTCATTAAGTAAATCCAGTTAGCTCTAGTTGCATCATCAACAATAGTCAAGAAATACTTGTAACCATCTAAGGTAGGAGTAGAGTATGGACCCCAAACATCCATATGAAGTAAGTCAAAAGCAAAAGTACTTAGATTATTATTGAAAGGAAATGGAAAATGTTTTTGCTTAGCCAAAGGACAAACTACACAAGTATTATTACAAGAATTCTTTAGAAAAGGAAAAATATGACCTAGAGATTGCAACCTAGAATCTTATGGATGCCCTAATCTGCTATGCCAAAGAGAGGAAAGTGTACTGGTAGAAGTTACAGCTGAGAAAGAATTGAAGGTTGTGCTCAGATTGTGATTTGCCAGAAAATCATCAAGAGAGGTTGAAGAATGTTGTTAAATGCCACCAGATTGTAATAGGTACAAACCATCATTTGCTTGTCCCACTCCAATCGTTCTCCAACAGGTAAGGTCCTAGATGAAGCAAAAAGTAGAGAGAAAAATAAGGCAGCAAGGTTGAGACTTAGTTATGGTGCTAACAGATAGAAGATTAAAGGTGAAAGATGGCACACATAAGACATTATGAAGAGTGAAGGCAGATGATATAGTAATGGTTCCAATATGTGTCACAAAAGCAGTTTCACCATTGGGCAATTCAACTACAGACTGAGGAATAGCAGTAATAGAAGACAAAAGATTCACTGACAAACAATGTGATCAGTTGCTCCAGTATCAATAACCCAAGTGTCAGAAGTATAAGCCCTTCTGTTAACAACCTTTGTAGAAAAAATAGAATGGGAAAAATCCATACATGCCATTGCAGAAGTAGAAGAAGATGGTACACATGTTAAAGAATCATCCTTGCCTTGAACAGTAGAGACAAGAGGCGAACAAGGACTAATCAATGCAAGAAGTTGCTAACATTGCTCTAGAGTAAAGGCTGTACTGTTGGGACTTAGGCTAGACACCAACTCTTGTGGCTGAATGACTGAGACCTGATGAGCCATTGAAGGCTTATTCTTGAATTTAAAGCCAGGTGGAAAGCCATGTAATCTATAACATTTGTCTGCTATATGGCCAGTCTTACCACAATGTGTACAAATAGGTTTATCCTTGCCTTTACCACTAGAATTAGCATTAAAATTTTGCATCTTTACAACCAAAGCAGTTGAATCAACCTTTACACCAGATTGATTAGTAACTGATCTTTGCATTTCTTCTTGAATCAACAAAGCATAAACTTTGCTAACAGAAGGCAAAGGATCCATGAGCAAGACTTGATTTCTTACTTGTGAAAAAGAGTCATTTAATCCCATCAAAAACTTCATCACTGACTCTTTGACTTGGAGATCACTAAGCCTCTTATTCACATTGTATACACATTTTCCACATGTACATGAAGAAAATGGACTGTAACTTTGCAATTGGTCCCAAAGCACTTTCAATTGAGTAAAGAAATCAGTTACAGAAACTTCACCTTAGTGTAGGTCTGCAATTTCCTTTTGAAGATTGTAGATTCTTGGTCCATTACTCTGAGCAAATCGATTCCTCAGATTAGTCCAGATCTCCAAAGTTGTGTCTTCATAGATGATACTTGCTTGTAGTTTCGATGACACTGAATTGGTTAACCAAGTTCCAACCATATTGTCACATTTGATCCAAGCTTGAACAGCTGAAGGAGTAGGTACCAGTGGAGATGATTAGGTGAGAGAACCATCAATGAACCCCAATTTGTTCTTGGTGAGTAAAGCTTTCCTCACAGCTCGAGTCCATGCTGAGTAGTTCTCTCCACCAATCAAAGGCTGTGTAACAAGAACTGTACTCGGACTCTCTGCATGATGCAAGAACAGGGGATCATCCATTGGCGAATCTTGTGAAGACGAAGATGTAGCATTCTCTGATGTAGTAGCACTCTGAGTTGCAGTGGAAGCCATTGTTGTCAATGAAGGATTTTCTTAGAGCAAGGAAGTAATTTTCTCAGAGAAAATTGGGAGAAAGTATGAACCCTAGATTTTGGGAACTTGCTTTGATACCATATCAGAGAATTGGGAAAAATACTTCTCAATCTATTATTATAAAACACAGTTGTACATCTTATATATTGTACAAAGCAAAGAAAAAATAACTACCCAACCTTTACACGTGTGAATAGTAACTAACTCACTAACTATTAAATACAAAACTACATGCAGTTCTGCTCCTTAAACTACTAGCCATTTTCCTCTGTTTTCAATTCTATAGATTCACTTGGTCTTCCTTCTGTGAAGGCATGATTTGTTCCTTGCTCCTCATGCTTGTCAATCTTCTTCTCTATATTCTGATATATGACGATTCAAGATAATCCTAGCACAAATAACACTTTTAAGGTTCCCACTCTAGGCTTGATTGATTAACCGTCTTGTACATAATAATTGAATGGTTGGATTTGGATTGGTCTTATACAAAAATGAATACATATGTGTCTTGAATTGGGCCAGTATACCAAGTATCCAACCAACTGTCTCTTGCCTTGGTCACACACCCCCGTGCCAATGAAAACTAATTGTTGTGGGTTTCAGATTAGGCCCAAAATGGCGTAATACGAAGACAGTGAAACATTTTGGGTGAGTTTAGTTCGACTCTTTTATTTTGGGCTTTTTGAAAAGTGAGAATTTTTTATTGTTGTTCAAGAGATACAATGCAAAAATACACTTAAGACTAAAAAGCCCAATTTCAAAATTTTATCAAATGCTTAAAAATAGCGATTTGAAATTACAAACATGATTTTGGCCTAAAAGGCTCTAACCAAATGGACACTTCTAGTTCCATGTTTTTCTAATATTTATACTAAGCATCAATAAATTTCATATTTTTACTATAATCTTGCATTTTTTTTTTATCTATTAGTATTTTTCTATATAATTTCAATGATTAGATTTAATTTCCATATATAACATGTAATTATGTATAGTATATTTTGAATAAACAAAAATAAATTCATTTTAACTTAGAATAATATATATGAGATAATACATGCTTTTCTTTTTGGCTAATTGAATGAAGAAATATAGGAAACATCTCCTTCATTAATTTGTTGTGTACTTTTATTGAAATCACAACTAAAAATTGATTTAAAATCAATCAACTATAATGGTAAAAGTGGTGATAGAAGTATTTCCTTTTTTTTATGGGAAGAAGTATTTCTTGTATCACATTATCATTTATATCACATCATCATTTATGTGAATAGCATATTTATCAAAATGATGTTAAGCATCTGAGTTATGCATTTCATTGACCAAAATAATTTGCAAATAATTTCTTTTTTTGCAAAAAAAAAAAAAAAAAAAATTGCAAATGATTTTGTTAACTGTTTATATGATAATGAATATGCGACAAATGATTCATAGAAAAAGAAAAGAATATGAAGAGAAATGGATTACATGGAATAATGTGCTCGAAACTTATTGTCTTACTAATAACAAATGATTGGACGGCATATTTAGTAATTACTCACAGTTATTATGAAAAGTACACAAATAATGCAATGAGTCAACGAACAATGTCTTGGAAAAATACTTGAAACCAAATCAAAATCTTCTACATAATCTGTTCTAAAGTTGAAGAAACAAATAAAAACTAAAATAGGCATTATAAACGCAAAGAATTATGTACCTCAACTTATATTTTGGTGTTTTCAATAGACAAACAACAAAAATTAAAATAGACATTATAAACGTAAAGAACCATATACCTCAACTTGTATTTCGGTGTTTTCAATAGTCTATTTTAGAATTGAAGAAACAAACAAAATAAAAAATAGACATGATAAAAGTAAAGAACTATCTATCTCAACTTGTATTTTGGTGCTTTCAACACAGATCAAAATCCCTATCTCCTAACTATCCCATTCCCAACAAATTATTCTGGCACATAGCATTAGAGCAAAAAAATACATACTTACGAACCACCAGTGACACTCCCATTGAAGACCTCTATTGTGTCACCTTGCCCAACATGGTGCCACCGGAAGGACCTATCATCATCCATCACATTCTGCTTGTAAATGAAGAAATAACCCTCTTGTGGAAGACTAAACTGTAGCTTTTCTTGCAACTTCTGCAGCTCCTTCCTCAATTCCCCAACATTATCCGATGCATTCATCTCCACCGGAATCTTCTTCGTCCCGCATTTCGGCAGCTTCAATTTCTTGGACCCCAACAATGTCGTTGGCCCCAGCCCCGGCCCCGGCCCTGGCGATGGTGACAATGCTGCCATTGCAGCCGGTGAAGCTGCTGTTGGTGAAGGCCTAAAACTGACATCAATATCCGAATTCTCCGAAATCTCACATTCACATAAAAACCTCTGGTCTTGTAACTCCGCACCACTCGAATGAATCATCAAACGGTTAACTGGGACAGCCTCCATTTCTTGAATCTTTTCCTTCAACTTTCCAACCGTGTCGGTTACTTCCATTTCTAGAGGAACATGCATTTTGTACGTGGGGATTTTCACGTTGAGCTGGATTTTCTTGGAGGGCGATGATGAGTTCTCGGGAGATTTGTCGGATTCCGAGGCAGCGATCATGAGTTGAATGTGCGAGTTTTGGAGGATTTCGGTGTGTTCAACGTTGAGGTCGTCTTTGAGGACATTGCCATTGAAGATTAAGGTTTGTTTGGACACGGGTATACCTTGGTATTTTTTGACCTTTTCTTTGATCTCTAAGATAGTATCAAAGAAACCCACTTCAATAGAGAATGATCTTCCTCTTTGGGGCTCAAAATTCACATCCATTGTTGGATTAGAAAGAAAGAGAGATCATGAAATAAAGATAGGTATAGGTGGGTTTGTTTTGTGGATTTGTGAAAATGCAATGTAAATGTAGATAATGGAATTTGTTGTAATTGGAGTCTGTTACGGTTCTGTTACTTGCAAATAGCTGTGGTAGTTAATTTGCTATATATATACAGAAGATTTTAGCTCATATAAATAGGGATTGTAGGTGGGTTTAGGCTTTTAGCTCATCATTTCTGTTGTTTACTTTGTAACTATTCTCTGAGGAAATAATGCACAGAATTCTCCTTCGATTTTCTCTTTTTTTCTGTTTCAGTAAAATTTTCATGATAGTTAGTTTTGATTCCCCTTTCTGTAATAGTATCTGATATTGTCTCTAACTAAGAGCCGAGATGCATGCTAATTCTCATTTAATTCACATGCTGATTCTCTTAGAAATGTTTGGATTTAGTTTAGAAGAGAAGAAGGAAAGATTGTCATTGAAACTATATAATCTGACGGCTGCTTAACAAAATATCTTGGATGGCACGTATTGAATCTCATCCAATTGAGGCATTACACATACCTCATCATTCTTAGGGAACTATTGGTTACAGAATAATTGATAACTTGATGTTGTACTATAAATATTGAGTGGCCATTTTGGTTCTGCTTTTTGGTGGAAAAAACACAATAGCATTCTATAAATGCATATTTTGACATTTGGTAAGTTTTTAAAATCGCACTTAATGACCCCACTATTGTGATTTTACGCGTTTTTGGGTATCACCCTTCAACCTACAGTTGCAAAACACACTTATAAAAGCATGTTTTCAAAATACCCAAAAACATAAAGCTGAATCAAACTAATTTTGAATTGAGAGCTTGAAGCTAATAGTGAGGACACAAAGGCTACACTCGCTACCATGGTCATAAAGGTATGCTTCCAAGGCTGCAAAAGACGTCGATTAATTTTTGCATAATTAGATAACTAGGGGTGATCAAGGGTCGATCAAGCTTATTAGGTTTAGTGTCAACCTACGGATAGACTTGATCACAACAAGTTTGAAAATTTTCAAACTGCGATCGACCATGTTCATGGAAGTTATTAACCAATCCGGTAATAGCTTAAATCGATGGTACAATACTCAAATCCATGGATCGCCTCGATCAATAGCAATTGATGGTCCAATACAAAAATCTATGGATCGTCTTGAAATGCTACTGATCCCATGAGATGATGGAGATCCCAAGATCTCTGTTGAAGCTCATACAAAGATCAAGCCAAACAAGAACGATGGCATGACAATGACGGGGAATGCCTGGTATTGGGAAATGCTCTTTAGACAGGTTAAGTTTGTTGAATTTCCATATGGGGAAGTCGATATTCACCCTGATATGGTTGGGTTTTGTTGATTTTAACTCATTGTTGACCAAAACAACTTTCGGAGCCGGCAGATTTTAGATTGGGTGGCTCCGAGTCAGACAAGTTCGGGTTTGGTTGATCAGCCATATGAGGAACAAGTAACTAGCCTTCCTAACTAGAAAAGCTCATCAAATCAAACATAATTTTCGCTCATACTCATGGTAAACCAAGCCCATCATTGTGGGTTCTTTGTCAGCAATACAACCACAGCAAACAAACTAGTCACCTAATCCACTTCTATCCTATTGTATTGGGCAATTTGACTTTAGTTTTCCTGATAGTAGTGGACATAATAGAAATACCCTGGGAATTTTAAACCACACATAAGGACCACACCTTACTGAGAACCTAGACAGGACCTAAGTGTACTCTGCTGAGTCACTTGTATTTTTTAAAATAACTCTGACCAAGTTTTGCAGCTTACAAATCATGTTCTTCTATGCTCATATGGATCTATGCATCAAATCATGTTCTTCCAAATCATCAAATCATGTTTTTAAAATATTCAAAAATATTCATAAAATACAGTGCAAAGGCATGCAACTAGACCACATTTAATATTCACAGTAGAGAAAATATGTGAAGAAAAATAAGAGCACCCAGTAATGAAAGAATTTTGGTATATATACATTAAGAATGTCAGGAATCTTGGCAAGTATAAAGCTGTACTTGTCGTGGCCAAACTTGACCATAAACATCTTTCTTGGTATATCGCCGATCCCAAGACCAGGGTACATCTGCAGAGGAAATAAAGTTAGATGAGACCCGCATAAGCACAGCAATGGCTGAGGGGCAGAGCATACCTTCAGAAGTAAATGGTGAGGCACAGGTAAGGGAATTATACCAGATGAAGAGTCTGAATTTCTGCTTCCTTGCCAAGTCAGAGTCACTAGTTTCGTTCTCCGTACTTCAGAAATTTCTAATGATCTGCATTTATCCTGAAACTCACAGAAATTTTCTTTTGACTATGTTTCTTCCTTCAATAATCATCAAAATGTGATACAATAGGTTTAAATATTCAGATGACTAAAAGACTCAAAAACCAGGATATAGCCATTACCTCCTTTATATCCCCATTACTTGTGCAAGAAAATCCAGAACCATATCTTTCAAAAGAAGATGGCAAAAATAGCACTCCCAGCTGTAAGGATCACACAGAGGAAACCATAGAATTACAATGTCAACCATTCAGTTGGAGAAATATTACAACATTTGTAACAGCCCAACCCAGCCCAAAAAAAAAAAAAAAAGAATCAGATTTTTAAGGAGCCACACGTGCCCCCACCTAACACCCTTTCCCATCACTCATTTCCACTCATCTCCTTATCCCTTTGACCGGCTCCTCACTTCTCTTTTTTTTTTTTTTTTTTTCTCTTCGTTTTCCTCACAAACACTCCACTCTCATGCTCCCTTATTCTCCCGCCGGTACCACTCCTCACCACTTCCACCACCATTTTTCCAGCAAGACCACTGAAAAATTTCATAGGAAAATGGTAAGGCTCACTCACCTCTATTATTTGAATATAAATTTCTAATCTTTTTGTGGGTTTATATGCTTTTGCTTGAGGTTATGTTTATCTAAGTTTTAATAATAATACCCATGTGATTTATGAGTATTAGAAGTGATATTTATATGTTTTTATGTATGGGTTTTGGTCTTGGTGGATGTATTTGATGAGTGGATTTCTGATTTTTGCAATGGTGGTTAGTTAAGTGGTGAAGATTTGAGAGTTTTGGCTCATTAATATGAGATAGATGTTGAATATAATTTTTATTGAGTTATTTGGAGCTAGTAAAAGTTTAAATGGTTTGTGTTGGAGAATGTTGTGACTTTGGTACCATGGCTTCATTTCTCCTACAATCCGTATAATGAATATATCAATCTTATAGACAATCTATTATGTCTTTTAAAGTGTTACAAGTAACATCAATCTCAATGGACAATAACAACATTAAACATAATAAAGTTTACAGAATAAAGCAGGGCAAGAATAGGGGTGGCAATTTGTGTTCACGTGTCGGGTTCATGTTGGATTGAGTTGCAAGTATTATTCTATATGGGTCAACACGAACCCGATCCATTTAGTAAACGAGTCAGGATTCCTCAACCCTAACATGACCTTTTTATTAAACAAGTAACCCGACACGACACATTTAACATGTTTAATTAGTAAGTAATATTAAGGTTGACACAAATAACCTGTTAACAACCTGTTTGATTATGATTCAAACAACCTGTTTAATTAAACTTAACCCGAATAACCTGTTATAAACTCCCATATATCTAAATTTATAATTCAACCATAAATCAAGCAATAAAAATTCAAATAATAACAAAAGCAAATAATTCGTTCATTCCTTCAAAATAAAATTACTAGTCCAAAAGGTTCCAACCTCCATACTATCAAATTCAATAATATGTCAAAGTTCCATCATAAAGATTATCACATGGCACTGCCATATCAAAAACTAAGAGACATTACAGACTAAGAGAATAAAAAACCAAAATGATTACATGGCATATCAAAATATCCTTGATAGCAAAATCTAAGTCCAACCATCCAAGTGCCATATCAAAAAGTAAAAGTCATCACTAATTAAGAGATTGGATTAGAAGAGATTGAGGGTTCCATTTGAAAGTTCAAATAGTGTATAAAACATCATTGAACGTTTAGACCCCCAATTACAAAATAATCAATTCAAGCTTTATGACAAACAACAGGTGTGCGGAAAATGAACACAACTATAAACAGAATTGGTAAACAATCTAAGCCAATTAAAATCACATCCACAACAGAAAATAAAATGTAAAGATTAAGGGAAGAGAGATGCAAATACAAGGACAACACAACGATGTGTTATCGAAGAGGAAACCAAAGCCTTCGGCGTAAAACCTCACCGCCGCCCTCTAAGCAGTAAGCAATCCACTAGAAAATGTAGTTGGGATACATGAACAGCAATAGACCCTCCAAACCTAATCTACCAAGTGTACCTAAGCCCTCCAAGCTTCTTGCTCCAACGAGATTGCGCCGAACCTATTTCTTTTCTAGCTTCCCGGATTCCGCTACTTGACCATAGCATCAACCAATGTGAAATTGGTTCCTTCCTAACTGCTTCCCAGAACACCAAACAACCCTCTCACGGTAATAGATATGGTGATAAAAGGTTTTGGTAAAGGCCTCTCAAGGATTTAACAATAGAGAGGAAGAAAGTAGAGGAATTTGAAGAATCTCTTCTGTGAAGATTGTGGATGAATCTGTAAGGTTAAATTTAATCAACCATGTATTGGCTTTATTCCGTGACAAATTTTCTTGTAATACAGCACTTAGAAACCCTGTATTTAGATGGGAATCATGTAAGAGTAGTGTGTGAGAGAGTGTGAAGAAATGCTCAAGACTGTGCAGTGAAGCAGGAACTCGTGACTAGATCTCATAAGAGGCTCGCGGCTTGCAAGCCGCCAAAAGTTACACACGCGTAGAGCATGCAGGGGAGTTGAACAGTCATGCCAGCTGGAGCACTACAGGACAAAAATCTAGACTAGCCACTCGGTTAGCTCGCGACTTGAACTCGCGACTCAGTCAAGTCGCGAAGTCAAGTCGCCAGCCAACCCTACTTGGAAAAACTGACTCTTCGCATTCCATTCTCACACCAGTATAAATATCCCTCATTCCCACAAAATATGTGTGGCTATTCAGAAAGAAAAACCCTAAGAGAGGTTTCTTCAAAACACCCACCCAATTAGAGAGAGCTACTCATTCTTAGAGAGAAATCTTTGTAGTCTCTTCTCATTCCCTCTCTCATTGTCATACCTATTGAGAGAAGATTTCTATCCGAACACTACCCACACCCATTAAGAGTGTTGAGTGTTTTTGGAGCTTTGGGAAGCATTGGAAGATGCCAAGGATGGTGGATGCTATGGATTATAGCGGAATCCAATAAGTAAGAAAAGAAAAAGGTTCGGCGCAACCTCATTAGAGCAAGAAGCTTGGAGGGCTTAGATACACTGGGTAGAGTAGGCTTGGAGGGTGTATTGCTGTTCATGTATCCCAACTACATTTTCTAGTGGATTACTTACCGCTTGGAGGGCGGCGGAGAGGTTTTTACGCCAAGGGCTTCAGTTTCCTCTTCGATAACACATCGTTGTGTTGTCCTTGTATTTGCATCTCTCTTCCCTTAATCTCTGCCTTTTATTTTCTGTTGTGGATGTGATTTTAATTGGCTTAGATTGTTTACCAATTCTGTGTATAGCTTGTGTTCATTTTCTGCACACTTGTTGTTTGTCGTAAAGCTTGAATTGGTTGTTTTGTAATTGGGGGTCTAAACGTTCAAGGGTGTTTTATACACTATTTGAACTTTCAATTGGTATCAGAGCGGGTACACTTGTTGTGATTTAAATACCTAAGTGTGATCCTTGACCCCTTATGTTTATTTGCCATGGATTGTGCTTTGTATGCCTCTTTGTATGATTTGGTTGGTGATAAATGTAACATGTCACGTGTTTGTGAAAATGCCTCTATGAGTGTTAATCCTCATAAGTGTGATGACATGTTATTTGAATCTATGGGTGTTGTTGACAAACTCTTGAAGAAAAATGCTAAGAAGTTTCAAAAGAATTTGAGCAAGTTATTTTGTGAAAATGATGATTTGATTGCTAAGCTCAATGAATCCAACGAATTGGTTGAGAAATATAAAAAACTTGCTGAAATTTCTCTTGAAAAGCTAAGAGAGTTTGAATGTTTGAATGTGAACTTGGATGCTAAACTTGTTTTGTTTAACAAACTTGTTGATGAGTTAAAATGTGAAAATGAATCTCTTAAGATGCATGCCAAGTTTTTGATTGTTGAACCTATTGCTAAAAAGGATGATAATATTTGTTGCAATCATGTTATGATACCCGATTTTGTGCCTAATGTGTCTTTTACCTTAAAGGACAAATCAGTCTACATTCCTCCACATAAAAGAAATCAAAAGGTGGAGAGAAAGACTGTTAAGTCAAAGCCTCCGTTTAGGTCTCAACCTAAGGTTTTGAATGGATCTAAGTTTGTTTCAACTTGCCACCATTGCGGTGTGATCGGTCATATAAGACCTTAATGCTCCAAGTTGAAAAGAGAACAAAACAATGTTGCTAGATCTCTTCCCAAAAAGCCGAGTAGACCTAAACACATTGTGTGTCACTATTGTGGTGCCTTTGGTCATCTAAGATCTCAATGCTCTAAGTTTCATGCTTTTAAAAGAATCAAAAGAAAAGAGAAACTTGAGTTTTTTTTTGAAATTGTGCTAAAAAGAGTAAACCGGTTTTGAGTGAAAATAGCATGTTGTTAAAGAAAATGTTTAATGCTCTTAACTCCTTGACTATGTGTATCTCCGGTTCTCATTCTTCTAACCCTCATCTCACTTCTCTTGAGACACTCATTCCAAACAATCATTCCGTTTGAATGAAGAAGGGTTCCTATGGTTGAGCTTTTACTCTTTTGGTCCTTGATCTAATTCTTTCGATCTTTGTAGGACCCTTCATGCATTAAATATCATATTTTCATGCATTTTGTGCATCTTGCATTTATTTGTATGCATTGTTTTGTTTTTTATCTTACTTTTATATTTTAGTTTTGTGTGAGTAAAAAATCCAAAACCACATAAAAAGTGAAAAATTCAAAAAGTTTGATCGTATATGTCTGAGCACATATCACATGTATGTTTGACCTTGTACCTTTGTACAAATTGCTTCGTGCATTTATGAGTTTAGCTTGTTATTTTTGTACTTATATCTTTGTGGGAAAAATCTTGACATCTTTGTGTGATTGTTGTAAATCGATTTTCAAGTTTGTCATGAATGATTAGTTAATAGTCATGTTGGTTTTGATACTTGCGTAGACTTGTGCTTATATCTCTTCCCACTCTTTTATTTTTATTGCTTAAAGAGCTCAATAAATGTAAATCTCAAAATGAAAAGAGATAATGAGCTGCAAAAGTCATGGCACACATAGTTTTCAGAACAAGACTGGACCGGGAGATCGAACCGTGAAAACCGGGAACCGGAATGAAAACCAGTTTTTTAAGCATAAAGAACCAGATTTTTTTTTAATTCCATGAATTGCTAAAACCGAGGTTGGACCACACGAACCGGTGAGAACCGTGAGGTCCAACCCCTTAGCTATTTAAAAAAAAAAAAATTAAAAAAAAAAAAAACTTAACACAATTTTATTCTTCTTAATTAAATTATCCATCTCTTACAAGGAATAAAAAAATTATAATTAAAATCCTTCAAAGATATTCAACTTTACTTCAAAAATTAATCATAAATTTTAATGTTTTCACGGTTATTATTTTATTTTATTAACTTTTTATTTAATTATTAAATATATGCTTGAAAATCATTAAATTTCCATCACATATATAGATATATTGTCAATTTTGCTAGTTTTATAAATTTAATATCTATATTTAAGCTTTAATTAATTATTAAATTAATTATGACATCATCACGGTTCGACCCCTGTTCGATCTCGGTTCGACCTCAAAAATCTTGAACCTCTCCCTTTTACGGTTCAATGAACGGTCCGGGTCTAAAAACCTTGGTCGCACATACTAGTATTCGACTAGGAAAAAGGGAAAATGACTAATATGAAAATGTATGATGCCCAAAAAGCCAAAGGCTTTTTCATCATATTGAAATATCACAAATCTCAGGTATCGATCTCAAAATGAGATGTTTTGATTCAAAATTATCAAATGTTATGAATTGTAAAGAAGTCAAATGAAAAGCTTCATCGTATGTAATCATTTTCTTGTGGGAGGTCATATATGTTCATTTCTATAATTGAGATAGACCACTTGACTTAGCACTAATTGTGTATGACTTGATTGAATTGATCATTGAAACTTCACTCTATACTAAGGACTATTCCACATTTGATACACACACACAACACACGTGCCTAATGTTCAATGAATGTCTTATTCATTTGTTAAGATTGTACTTGTCTAAATGTGATGTGTGTGTGCTCTATCATATATTGATTAATCCAAAAAGATTTTTTATCATTTTATATGTTTTTGGGAGTGATTTTTATCACTTTTTATGTTCATGTTTAGTGCTTACTTTGTTTTTCAATGTTTAAACATGTTCTGTTTTGAAAAACAAGTGTCAGAATTTTTGGCTACTCATTTTGGCTACTTGCGTGAGCTACCAGCAAGCTTCCAGTTTTGGCTACTCGTTTTGGCGACTGCAAGCCGCGAGTTTAAGCTACGAGTTTTACACAAAATGGTTTCGCGACTCACTCGTGACTCGCCAGTCGCGAAATGCCCAGAATCAACTTTTTAAAGAGTTTTTTCGTGGGAAACTTGTTTTAAACCTCTCCCATCATCTCTAAAACCTCTCTTTTAATATTTTTACATCAAAACCCAACCAATTGGAATGGTTTTTCATTCCATTAACATTTTTAAGGTAATTATAAACTCTTTTTATTAATTTTGATCCTTAGATTATGTTTTGGAGAATTTTGTACTCTTGGTTGGGATTTTTATCATAGGGGTTGGGAAAACTTATTTTTTGTCAAATTTCTTCATGGGATTGGTTTCTTTTGATGATTTGCATTGGATGTTGGCCCCTTGTGGCAGAAAGAACATGTATTAAGGGTGGATTTCATGATGTTCATGTATTGTTTCACATTATTGTTCATAGTGTGCATGCTAGGTGTTTGATAAAATGCCTCTTAGACATTTTCTCACTTGTTTGGACTCCGATGAGTACCAAACTTTGGGGTTCCTCATGTTTCCTCATTAGGAACATGTTTGGTTCATTGGTTGTGTATTTAACACACCTTACCCCACATGTTCATTTTTCATGCAGTAGTCATGCATTGCACACACCTTTGCTACCCTTGTGATGCATTGGTCTAGACCTTACTTCTTCATCCTAGCATGTCATGTCTACCTTATGCTTTATAGCATTTTACATTGTCTTAGGTTTGAGCTTCATTTTCTCATTCATCTCGCACCCCTCATGCATCATTTGCATTGTTCGTACCTTCATCTCTTGCCCTCGTTTCTTCTTGACCCTTTGTCTATTCCTGAAAAAAAGGGGGAGAGTATACTCTAGAGAGTATACCGAAGTGTTTTGTCATTTCTATATGACTCTTGTGCACATCCTTAGGGGGAGAAATTCTATTTCTTATGCACATTTGTAGGGAGAGAGATATTCCATAGGGGAGATGCATATGCCAAAGGGGAGAAGACATTGAGATAATAAAAAAACTTTGTTCTGTTTTTTTTCTTGTTGGCTTTATGGTGCTTTAAGTTATGCTTTGTGGTTCTCATCACATCATGTTTTTGTTTTGGACATGCATATATCCCTATGCTATTGTGCTCCATTGAATGCATGTTCGGATGATCATTTGCTTTGCTATGTGATCATTGTAGTCATTTCTATATGACTGTTTTGGTGTATGATCAAGTTGCTCACATGTTTCACATCATGTTTACTTGATCGCAATTTTACTTGTTACATTATACTTGTCCTTTTATTACTTGCTTTACCTTGAGGGTCTAATGTGTTTTGTGCAAGTGTTTCAGGTTAGAAGTATATATGTTCCAAGTGCATCACAACTTCTTATCACTTTGAAGGGGAGAAACTTTAAGCACTTTTAGTTTATATTGTTTAAGTTTATATTCAATATTTTGTGGTTTGAACCCATGTTACTTTTTTAAGCTTTTAGGGTTTGTTTTTATTATCTATAGGCTTTATGGTTTGTATCATACTTTATGCAGCCTTTATGCTTTGTTAAATAAGTACTTCTAACTAAATGTCATACATTTTCTTTTTAAGTACTGTCACTCTTATGCCCTTGTAGGATTGTTCCTAGATGCATATACTTAGTGTATTATGCATTGGTTTAGTGTTGGGCATACAAGTAACTTGCATTGTTCTTGTTAGCTTGTATGTTCAAGTGTTCATTCCAAGTGTGAATGAGCATTGTGATCACTACCATGTAGTGATTACTTGTTTGATCAAGCCATGGTTTGTTTCTTAACTTCATCTTTGCTTGATCACTTTATGCTTGTTTCATATGCATTTCATGTTTTCTGCATACAATGATCATGGTGTATTGTTAAGAAACAAACCATGGCTTGATCAAACAATTAATCACTACAAGGTAGTGACCACAATGCTGATTCATACTTGGAATGAACACTTGGACATACAAACTAGCAAGAACAATTCAAGTCACTTGTATACCCAACACTAGCAAGAACAATTCATAAATATCCTCCCCCTTGATTATGCCTATCACTCCCCCTTTTTGTCATGGAATAGGCTAGTCATCCTCTTCTAGCTTTCTCTGAATTTGATCCAACTGAGTCTGAAGAGAAGTAAACTTCATATCCCATCGGTTGCTTTGATGGTGTAGAGAAGCAGTGAGTGCAGACATCTTCGTATTCAACTCGTGGACAGAGGAAACAATGCGATCAAGTTTCTCATCGAGGGAGAGATTGCTGAATTGAGAATCACTGTGAGATGCAGAAGTTTCTGGTTTGGCTCTCTTTCGACTATGTCCAACACTTGCATTGTATGTACGCATGTTGATTGGACTTGGTTTGGGAATAGGAGACTCATCAGCCGTTGGATAAATTCCCTTGAGCTTCAAGATCCGTGAAATGAGACTGCAGAAAGGAATGCATATCCGAGACTCACTTCGAAGAACCGTTTTGCGCAGAATATGAAAGATATGAGCACAAATGTCGATTTCTTCATCAGAGATTAGATCATGAAGAAACAAGGCACGTCCGAGATTCATATACCCAGTACTTGATAAAGGGTACAAATTGTGAAACATCACAATTGTAAGCACTCGCAGTTTCGGAGAAAGGGAGGAAACACTGATGGATTTGCCATTGGGTGAGAACTCCAAGTCTTGACCAAGACTTTGTTTGAGAAGCTCCTCATCAGGACATAGATCATCATAGACCGGTGAATGACGAAAAATGGGTCTGTTGATGTGAAGAATTTCTGCCAGGTATGTAGGAGAGACAGAAAAGCTCTTTTGCCGAACCCAGCACTTAAGTTCATCTCCTTCCACAATTGCGTTAGCATAAAATTCTTTAACCAACTCTTCATACACGATATCCGGATCAGAGAGAAGGTAATTCCAATCCTTGTGAGCAAAACATATCGGAATGTCAGTGTTATGAAGTGAAGGCAGATCCACAGCTCTCTCTAGTAATGGTGTGGCATGAAGAAAAAAATTCTCATATGACTGATAGGCTGAATATGATCTGAACTTATTGGGATCGAATCGCTGTGATGAAGAGCGAGTCACTTTCGGGAGAGGTGTGTCTTCATCAACATCAATAACGGGTTCCTTCCCTTTGGAAGAACCTCCTTTCACAGCAGCCTTTTTGAATGGAGACATGACCAGTCTGTATTATCAACAAAGGAAATGACAGAACACAATCCAACAGACTATATCAGCAGTGGGTTAGGGAAAATTTAGGAACAATAAAGAAACCCTAACAGCTAGATGAGTATGGTCAGAAAGAAACAATGAGGGACACTAAAAGCCCAAATTAGAACTACACAGTATAGAGAGATCAAATATAACCACATAATCAGCTGAAAAAGGACCTAAAACAACACCACATCAACAAGATACCACACAAGATCAAAGTGAAACATGATAGCAATAGCAGATCAGTCAAAAATTAGCTAACCCTAGCTAAGCACATGATGAAGAACACAACCAACAAAATAAATTAGCTCAAAACCAGAAGCACAGGCTACCATAAGCTAAGAAAGGACAACGATGACATCACAAAACCCATCACAAAACCACAAGCAAAAGTAAATAATCCAGAGGGAAAACCAAGACATTAGGAAAATTAGAGTGCAAGACAGAGAACCATACCTGTTAGTCGACGTTTTTTTTTTTTTAGCTGAGAAGAAGCAAACAATGGAGATCGACAATGGAGGCACGGTGTGAAAGGGAAAGTGCAGAAGTAAAAGACAATGAACAGTCACAAAAAGATCGAGGGAAACAGAAAATTTTAAAAACTGCCCCTGTATGTCCAAAACACGCGATTTTCGCGACTGGATTAAGTCGCCACATAGTCGCCAGCTCAAGCCGCCAAATCACTCAAGAACAAAATTTTGAAAAATTTTTCTAAGTGTTTTTCGCGACTGGAAGGTCTACCCGCGAGTGAGTCGCGAGCTGAGCCGCGAAAATCTCTGAGTGAATCTCGCGACTGGACCTTCCACTCACGAACAAGTCGCCAAAACTGACCAGCGAAGATGCGACTGAGGCTCGCGACTTGACATACCCGCGACTGAGCCGCCAAAAACAGGGCAAAACTGTATTTTTGAAATTTTCAGATTTTTCCAACAAAACACTTTCCAAAAATACCTAAAACACTCAAAAATCTTTTTGTGCTTGAATTAACAAAGATTGAGCATGTGAAAACACATTTTATCAAGTACAATCACACAAATGAATATGGCATTTATTGAACATAAACTTGTGTGTTGTGTGTGGATATCAACAATGAGATAGTCCTTTGTCTAATGTGAAGCTTCAATGATCAATTCAACCAAGGCATACACAATTAGCACTAGATCATGTGACCAATCTCAATTATAGAAATATGAATATATGACTTCCCACACATAACTTGATAACATAACTTGGAGCTTTTCATTTGACTCCACTAACAATCATAACATTTGATCTTTTTGATCTTTTGAGGCAATCATCTCTCATTGTGAGAGGGATATATAACATTTCTCTTTGAAGAACAGGCCTTTGGCCTTTTTGAATGGACATTCACTTTTAATATAAGGTCGCTTACCCTTTTTCCTAGTCAAATACTAGAATGTGCGACAGGCTTTTGCAGCTCAATATCTCTTTTCATTTGGAGATTTACATTTGGTGAGCTCTTTTTAGCAAAAAAATAAAAAGTGGGAAGATATATAGACACAAGTCTATGCATGTTTCAAGATCAACATAACCATTCACTAATCATTCATGACAAGTTTGAAGATCTATTTACAACAATCACATAGATTTCAAGATTTTCCTCATAGTGATATGAGTGCATGAAAACAAGCAATGCTCGAAAATGCACAAAGCCATTAGCACAAAGGTACAAGGCAAAACGAGTTTTAAGACAAAACTCAACAAAGTCAATTAAGCTTTTTGATTTTCAAATTTTTATGTAATTTTTGGATTTTTGACACAAGAAACAAAAATGATTGAACAAACACAAAAATAACCAGCAGTAAACACAAAAGAACAAACAAACAAGAAACATGTTGCAAAAAAAAAAATGTGTGCCCCAACACAGACAGATTTAACATATTATAAAAATGTGAAGCACACAACACACAAGAAAGTCAAGGAATTGTACCGACACCAATGGTCTTACGGAGTGATTCAAACCGTGGACCATCGAGAGGCTTGGTGAAGATATCTGCCTTTTGATTGTCGGTGTGTATGAACTCAAGACACACAACTCTTTCCTCTACCAAATCCCGAATGAAATGGTAACGTATCTCTATGTGTTTGGATTTTGAATGCTGAACAGGATTTTTGGAAAGATTGATGGCACTGGTGTTGTCACAGAAGACACACATCGTTTCTTGAGGAATTCCATAGTCATGAAGTAATTTCTTCATCCAAAGAAGCTGAGTGCAGCAACTTCCAGCAGCGATGTATTCTGCTTCTGCAGTAGATAGAGACACTGAATTCTGCTTCTTGCTCATCCACGAAACAAGATTGTTACCAAGATAAAAACAGCCGCCTGAAGTGCTTTTCCGATCGTCTACACTGCCAGCCCAGTCAGCATCCGAATACCCAGCAAGACACGCATTTGAGTCTTTTGAATACCACAGACTGTAGTTTGCAGTACCATTCACATATCGAATGATTCGCTTAGCAGCAGTCAGATGAGATTCCTTCGAATTAGCTTGGTACCTGGCACAAACGCCCACACTGAAAGCAATGTCCGGTCTACTTGCTGTAAGGTAGAGCAAACTTCCTATGATGCTCCTATACAATGTAGGACTTACTTCAACTCCTGATGAATCCACATTCAGTTTAGTGGAAGAGCTCATGGGAGTGGAGGCATGTTTTTTGGAGTCTAGGCCAAACTTCTTGACAATATTTCTGGCATACTTCTCTTGAGATACAAATATACCCTCCTTCTGTTGTTTGACTTGAAGACCCAAAAAGAATGTGAGCTCCCCCACCATGCTCATCTCAAACTCCTTCTTCATCTCCTCAGAAAATTCAGTAGCACGATCTTCGATAGTTGCTCCAAACACTATGTCATCAACATAGACTTGTGCCACAAGGAGATAATCTTCATCATTTTTGACAAATAGAGTTCGATCGGCATACCCTCTCTTGAAACCTCTATCTAGAAGATAATGTGTAAGACGATCGTACCAGGCTCTAGGTGCTTGTTTTAAACCATATAGTGCTTTCTTCAATCTTAATACATGATCTGGAAAATGAGGATCCTCAAATCCTTTTGGTTGCTCAACATAAACCTCTTCATTTAGATATCCATTCAGAAAAGCACACTTAACATCCATTTGATAAAGTTTGAACTTCAAAGTGCACGCAATGGACATGAGGATTCGAATGGATTCGAGTCTTGCCACCGGAGCAAATGATTCATCAAAATCCACCCCTTCTACTTGTGTGTATCCTTGAGCCACCAACCGAGACTTGTTTCGAATTATCTCTCCATCTTCATCAGTTTTGTTTTTAAAAATCCATTTTGTGCCTATAACATGAACGTTCTCAGGCCGTGGAGCAAGTTCCCACACGTCATTCCTCACAAACTGATTCAGCTCTTCATGCATTGACTCAACCCAATTCTCATCTTGAAGAGCCTCTTCAACCCTTTTTGGTTCAAACTGTGCAAGATAACAGTGATACGTTACATGATTGGCTAGCAGAATATTTCCTTTCCTGAGGCGAAGACCGTCATCAAGTGATCCTATGATATTACTTTCCGGATGATTCTTGATAATTCTTGAGGATGGCCTTTTTGAAGTGGAAACTTCATCACTACGAGAGATAGGAGGATGAACTTCTGGAGGAGTAAGAGGACTTGAAGTTCTAGACATCGATCTCGTTTCCCTTCTTGGGTTGATGGGAGTCGATTCTACTTCTGGTATAGGTTCTTCACCTTCTATATCCAAAGCTTCTACCTCAACATCAGGCTCTTCGGTGCTCGGCCCTTCTACATCATCAATCATTTCCACCTTAGGTAAGGCATCATCAATCTTGACATTTATGGATTCCATCACAGTCTTTGTTCTCTTGTTAAACACTCTGTATGCTCGACTTGTAGTAGAGTAGCCAAGAAAAATACCCTCATCACTTCTTGCATCAAACTTCCCAAGATTCTCTCGATCATTTAAGATATAACATTTACTTCCAAATACCCGGAAATACTTCACCTTAGGCTTCTTCTCATTCCATATCTCATATGCAGTCTTCTTTGTACCAACTCGAAAGAAAATCCTATTGCCAATGTGACACGAGGTGTTGACAGCTTCTCCCCAAAATTTTTGAGGTATTTGCTTGTTAAGCAACATGACTCTTGCCATCTCCTGAATCACACGATTTTTTCTCTCTACCACTCCATTTTGTTGTGGAGTTTTGGGAGCTGAAAACTCTCTTTTAATACCATTCTTCTCACAGAAGGACTCGAATCTTGCATTCTCAAATTCTCTCCCATGATCACTTCTAACTTTGGCTATTGGAATCCCCTTTTCATTTTGTAATTTCTTGCACAGAATCTCCAGCCTCTCACAAGCTTCTGATTTTTCTCTAAGGAATTCAACCCAAGTGTATCTTGAGTAGTCGTCCACAATGACCATAATATATCTTTTTCCCCCTAAGCTTTCAGTTCTGGTGGGCCCCATCAGATCAACATGAAGTAACTCCAAACAACGAGAGGTGGCTATCACATTTACCTTGTGATGACTTGCCTTAGTTTGCTTCCCCATTTGACATGCACCACAAATGGTCTTCTTTACTTTTCCAAACTTAGGAAGTCCCTCGACTGCTTCAAGTTTGGAGACTTTTGCTACTTGTTTGAAGTTGGCATGCCTAAATCTGTGATGCCACAGCTCCAACATATCCACCCGAGCACTTCTACACGATATTGGTGCCGTGGGAACTATTCCATAACAATTATCCGTAGTTCGATTTCCTTCCAAAACCTGAATCCCCTCTTTATTGATGATCAAACATCCTTTCTTGGAGAATTGTACCAGGAAGTCGTCATCACAAATTTGAGTGATGCTCAGCAAATTCGCCTTCAGCCCTTTTATGAACAGCACATTTTTCAACAGAGGCAAACCGGGTATCTCGATGGTTCCTTTGCCTAGGACTTGAGCATGGCTTCCATCCCCAAAGGTCACATAGTCACCCACCTTTTCTTTGAGTGACTTAAACAGTGACTTATCCCCTGTCATATGGCGAGAACACCCACAATCAAGATACCACAAACATGCATTAAACACCTTTAATGAGGTATGAACAAATAGGTTCACATGTGACAGACAATCTTGACCTTCAAACACAAACTCATCATCAGGTTTCATGCTACTTTTAGATTGATATTTCATTTTCAGATTCTCAATCATCTCACACAACATCCTATTCTTTCTTTTATATTTCTTAATCAATGATTTTGATTCAGATATGCTACTGTGTAAGACAAGATTCTGATTCTCAAGATATTTTAGCATGTGAACAAAAACTCTAGCATGTTTCTTAGTTATTAATAACTCTACAAGATCATCAGTAAGACACCTTTCAGACATATGCATAGAGACATTATCACAAACACTTGAGCTACAATTCAGCATGGTATATACGAAAACAACAACCACAACTCAGGGGTCTAGGATCACACAAATGGTAATGAAACCAAACAGCAGTGTACCTGCTCTGATACCAATTGAAAGTTCAAAAACGTGTACAAAAACACTTTTGAACGTTTAGACCCCCAAAAAACCAACTTAACCAACACAAGCAATATGTCAAACAGCTAGTGTGCGGAAACTTAACATATGCTATAATATGGAATTGGTTAAACAACTATCTAAGCCATAACAAAATAAACCACAACAGATAATGTAAAGGCAGAGATAGAGAGGAAGGAAGATGCAAACACAGAGATAACACCCGATGTGTTATCGAAGAGGAAACCGAAGACCTCGGCGAAAAAACCTCTCCGCCGCCCTCCAAGCGGTAATCAATCCACTAGAAAATACAGTTGGGATACAAGGACAGCAATAGACCCTCCAAGCCTAATCTACCCAATGCACCTAAGCCCTCCAAGCTTCTTGCTCCAATGAGATTGCGCCGAACCTTTTTCTTTTCTAGCTTCCCGGATTCCGCTACTAGACCGTAGCATCAACCAATGAAGATTGGCTCCTTCCTAACTGCTTCCCAGAACTCCAAACGACTGTCTCACAGAGATGATAATGGTGAGAACCAGGTTTGGTATAAGGCCTCTCAAGGATTTGACAATGGAGAGGAAGAGAGTGAGGGAATTTGATGAGACTCTAAGGTAGAGATTGTGGGTGAAACAATCTGGTTTTTCTTTAGGGAATCTCTCTCAAAATTCTCTCTGGAAGCCCTCTTTCAATTGTGGGTTAAAAGGGTATTTATACTGGAGTGGAGAGGAATGCGAAACGTCAGGTTTTTCCAAAACAGGGGTGGCTCGCGGCTTGACCTCGCGGCTTGACTAAGTCGCGAGATCCAGTCGCGAGTTAACCGTATGGCCAGTTGTCCTGTTTTGTCCTGTAGTGCTCCAGCTAGCATGACTGTTCATCTTCCAGCATGCTTGGCACGTGTGCAGCTTCTGGCGACTTGCAACCGCGAGTCCACCCGCGAGTCCCAGCCGCGACACTCTGTTTTCTTGCACACTCTTGAGCAATCTTCACTCTATCTCACTCACTACCCTTACAACAATCTCACCTAAATACAGGGTTACTAAATGCTGAATTACAAGCAAATTTGGCACGGAATAAAGCCAATTAGATGGTTGAATAAATTCAACCTTACAGATGTTTTTATTCTTTGGTCTTTGTTGCTATCATTTTATTTCTTGCGTCCCACTAAAGAGTCAACCGTGGGGAGTTATCTTATTTTGTGTGTATGTAATAAAATGGACATATAGTGGGAAGAGAGTAATACCATTAAAAAAAAGGGTCATACCTAGTACCTATAAAAAAAAAAGGGCGTCATACCTAATGCACAAGACTCCCACTTTTGCGGGTTTGGGAGAGGTGATTGGCAGGCAATCTTACCTCCAAAATTTACTTTTTGGAGACTAACTTCTAGATTCGATCTTGCAACTTGTCAATTTTGGTTGAAGGCACTTGCCATCGCATCAAAGCCTGACATCTAGAGTAGTACCATAAAAAAATTGAAACAAACCCAAGAATCTACTGAAATCATTTATTTATTCAGCATTCGTTTATTAAATATGTAGTCACATAAAGAACAAGTTTTCTCATCCATCTGATCTTTCCTTTCCTTTTTTGAACTCTGCTTTTATTTCTTTTAATAAATTGATACCTGTTGTTACTTTAGTTTTCATTTCATATCCATTCTGTTCTTTTTATTTCAATGTGCTTTTTTTATCATCATCATTCTTGTTGATGTTGATATTATTATTAGAATTATTTTGTTAAGAGAAATTAAGATTCAATATAAAACGTCATCCAGATAAATTGTATCTTTTTAGTATTGCAGTATCGACATGTCTACAGTATCACATAAGAATTCAGTTTTAGCCATTACTGCCCTCCTAAAGTTTCATGAATCATCTTTTTGGTGAATAGTTTATGTTTCTAATCCTTTATATTCTCATCATTAATTCATTGGATATTTGACTCGGCAGTATAAGATGGAAGACACTGCTTAGCTTCAATTGTCGGAACCGATTGCTGCTGACTGGTACACCTATCCAGAATAATATGGCAGATTTGTGGGCCCTTTTGCATTTTATTATGCCAACCTTATTTGACAGCCATGAACAATTTAATGAGTGGTTTTCAAAAGGGTAAGCATTTTTTCTTTGGTTGGTTCATCTTTTCGGTGAGTGTAGCCTGCAGTCTACAGAATTATAATATTTTCCTATCAATGATCTTTTACTGCATTCTATCAGAATCGAGAACCATGCAGAGCACGGGGGTACTTTGAACGAGCACCAGCTTAACAGATTGGTGAGTTTGCCTTTTTCAGTATTGTCATTGTGAGAGTGAGCAATAAAGTTTTTTTGTCTACTTGCTGCCACGTACCATCCTTAACATATATGTATGCTATTTAAAATAACTACAATAATTCTCAGTTTCTTTTTAGATCATGATCTCTTCTGCCTTCACTTTTGACCTTTGATATTAATATAACTATATCTTTCTAACTTGTATTTTGGTTGCCTTTTTTCTTACAGCATTCAATTCTAAAGCCTTTTATGCTGCGAAGAGTTAAAACAGATGTAATTTCTGAGCTGACCAGGAAAACTGAGGTTACAGTGCATTGCAAGTTGAGTTCTCGCCAGCAAGCTTTCTATCAGGCTATTAAGAACAAGATATCTCTTGCCGAGTTGTTTGAGGGCAATCGTGGGCATCTTAATGAGAAGAAAATACTAAATTTAATGAATATTGTCATTCAGCTGAGAAAGGTATATTCTCAATTCTATTGGCATTCTGTTTGGTTCCCCTTCTTCATTTAAAAAGTATAACTTATCAACTCTGTGGGGGCAAGAAGTTGTGGAGTTTCATGCATTTTGTCTGTCATGTGGAATATTTCTTTTTACTAGTTGTCCATGACATGTGTTCCAATGGTGCAATGGTAGGTGTGTAATCATCCAGAGTTGTTTGAAAGGAATGAGGGAAGAACATACCTCCACTTTGGGGAGATCCCAAATTCTCTTCTGCCCCCTCCCTTTGGGGAGTTGGAGGACGTGCACTATGCAGGAGGTCACAATCCTATAACATACAAGGTACGTTCTTAAAGCTTTTTCTGCCTTACATTAATGTTTTTGTTTGTTATATATACTACCAAAACATTAAGGTTCACTGTCATGAAAATGCCAACCTTACTAAATACTCAATTCTTAGGTTTCTCTTATAGCTTTAAAAGTGAGGAAAGTTGCTTTGCTTCTTCTTCTTCTTCTTTATTTATTTATTTATTTATTTTTAATAAAATAAGTGAATACTTCATGCATTTGCACTTGCTTTATGTGTTTGGCTATAGACATGACACATGTACAAAAAAAATTAAAATTAATGATTCTTTTTTGTTGATAAGGGCAGATTGTTCTGTATTTTTTTTTAGTTAGGCCAGCAGGCTAATATTTTTTTCTAGGAGGTCATTTGGTGAGCTCAAATATTTTTTTGTGGGGGAATGGGGGGGGGGGGGGAGAGGGGTGGGCAATTCAATTTTTTCGAATCCCAGCCTTTGGCAGGCCTCTATATATGTGCGTGTGTGTGTTGTAAATGGGAATTCAAATTTTGGTGGGCACCATAGCCACCCAAGGGATATTTTGACTCTTCCAATGTGATGAGAATGCACGCTCCAGCTACATTCTCTGCTTTAGTTTATGAGAATAAGGAACTTGAGCTCTTTATAGTTTATGTTTCTCTTGCTTTGTTCTTGCTAACTTGCTGCTTGCCCTTATCAGTTATCTGTTAATATATATATTTTTTCTTCCAGTGACAGATTGTATAAGTCAAGTTTTAGGACTTCATATTCTGGGTTGGTTGGGCCGGCTTGCTTTCCCTCCTCCTCGATGTTTATTAGTTCTTCCACCTCGGCCTCTCTCTTGTGGTAAATACAGATTACATTCCATTTGTTTGGTTTTTTTTCCCTCTTTCATCTTTGGTTGTGACTCTGATTCATATTTTTGGCAGGTGTTTTCCCTAATTTTGATTCCATATTTGTTCCTCGAGATAAAGATGTGTCTAATTGTGAAGGCTCTGCTGACCTGCATCATAGTCCTTCAATTGTTGAATTTGATGAGACGTCATCACAAATATCTTGTCGTGACGCTCAGTCTTCGAGTGAATTGTCAATCCCCAAGAGTCCTCCTGCTTTGCTAAAAGGTAGCGTAACAACTTTAAACGTGGATGTGCTTGAGCAGACAGTGTTGCATGTTCAAAATCAGCTTCTTACCCATCTTGAATCAATGAATCCGCTTCAACACGAGTCCATGACACAGGTGGTGGAATCTACTTTTATCGTTTTGGATCGTCTATTAGTTAATTATACACCTTTTCAAGAGCGTGTGAAGGAGTTCATTGCCTGTGCATCATCAGACAATGGACAATTAGCTATGAGTGTTCTATTCCATATCTTTATTTTAAATTTGTTCTGGTATTGATGAAACATTCACAAACTCACAAGAAGTTTATTGTAGGAAATACAAAGTTGGTAATCTCTTGTTATCAAACACTTGCTGAGAGTAATAATGGAAATGTCTTTTCCCAATTCTTTTGCACATTGACCACAAACATGTAGAAAAACTCACTGAAGCTCTGTTGTTTGCGAGTCTATAGTTATAACTATTGTAATTATCACTGTCACAATGAAACTTAGTATGTGAAATTCATCATGTACATGTGTGTAAAAGACATTTGTCAAAATATAATAAATATTCTGATCTATCTGCTCAAAATTACTGCAACATTTTGCAGGGTGAAATTCATCATGTTGTAAATCCAGATCCATACCATGGAGTTTTTGGTTCCGATGCCAATCGTTATGCCAAAGATTTGCAAGATCACATTGATTTTGGTACTTCAGGAGAAGTTGCAGGATTTATAGCTGAAACAATTCAGGTTATCTTCTTTTCTTTTCTTTTTTCTTCATTTTTTTCTTTTTTGGCATCTATAGTAAGGTCTGAAATTGTTGGTGTTACAACCACCTATTTAAGGACACTGAAAATTTTCTAATTGGTTGTACTTTTCACTTACTGTAGGGAGCTGGAGGAGCAGTTGAATTGGCGCCTGGATACTTGAAACTGGTTTATGACATTGTACGCAAGGCTGGTGGTGTTTGCATTGTAGATGAAGTGCAAACTGGCTTTGGTCGAACAGGAACCAATTACTGGGGCTTTGAAACACAGGGCGTCATTCCTGATATATTTACTATGGCAAAGGTCATTACCCATAATCTATTGTAGGAAGACATGTAAATCATGTTAGTGTTGCAAGTGTGAATAGCTTTTTTCTTTAAATAACTTACAATTTCAGTTAATCAGTTTTTGTTTTATAATCTTATGCAACCATTCCATTGAATCTCACAATTAATATCTATCAGGGTATTGGCAATGGTTTACCATTGGGAGCAGTTGTGACAACCCCAGAGATTGCGAGTGTATTGGCCCAGAAAATTCAATTTAATACTTTTGGAGGAAACCCTGTATGTTCGGCTGGGGGGCTAGCAGTGCTGAGAGTTATTGACCAGGAGAAGCGTCAAGCTCATTGCGCTGATGTTGGTTCTCACTTGCTCAAGCGTTTGAGAGCTCTTCAGCAAACACATGAAAGTAATTACTCTTGAATTTAACATTTGTAAAAAAATCATCACACTTTTGTCTGTATACGGGTATCTATTGTAATTTAATAGATAATAATGGCCTTGCCCTTTTAGAGCACTTCCTCTAAGTCTCCAAATTACATTGAAATGTGAATCCTGTGAACCAATTGTTAGGTTTCTATGCACTAGTGGAATTTCTTTCCTTAGTATTAAAAACCCATATACGTAATATAGTATTCCCATTAATCACTAATTCCCATTAATCAATGAATGCAAACCTTAAGAAGGTCACTGTTAATTTAATATTTGTCTTCATGCATCATGCTAATGAAAATTGTATGAGGATTTTAGTCTTCAGGTAGGAGCTTGCATTTAAACTTAAACAGAGGTTTATCAAGTTTTACTTGATGTCATGGCCCTCAGTCGGTACTTCCCTGTATCTGTTAGAATCAGTTTTTCGCAGTAGCCAATGTGTTATCTATATGGGTTTCCTCTCCAATTCAATATCGTTAAACTTGTTTTTTATGTGTTATCTGTACACTTATTTCCTCTCCAACTTTGTATTTCCTACAATAAACTTGTTGTGAGTTTGTGAATGTTTCATCAATACCAGAACAAATTTAAAATAAAGATATGGAATAGAACACTCATAGCTAATTGTCCATTGTTCAATTTAAAATAAAAGTCATCTATTTCAACCTTTCTGTTCCATTGATGCTTCTATCAATCACAAATTGTTAGAATTTATTTTTTCCTTATAAAATAACCAATGTTTAAAATGGGGGAAAAAAATCAGACAAATGGGAGGTTGTAATTGATATATTTGATAGACAATAATCTGTTCACTAGATAAATGCATAGTCGGGTTTGCATGGATGTTGAGGTGGGAAATTTCCTACGAGTGTCTTTAGAAATAAGTGTTTCCTTGGGGTGTTTATTGTTTCTCTCTTTTTGGTTGTTTTTTGATGAATGAGCATGATTGCACTGATGGTACTGACCAAGCTTCAATTGGAAGTTGTAGCATCAATGCTCAAAGCACGAATAATTAAAGGGCTGATAATTCATTGACAATATATATTACTGCTTGAAGGGGAAGGGAAGGATGTGCATGTGTCTATAGCATTCAGGAAAAATCATAGTTAAGAATTGTGAACATTGGGTTCAATAAAGGCTTTTTATGTTTTTTTTTTTGGGAACAAAAGAACCCTTACAAGTAATATTCTCCCCTAAAAAATAAAATAAATTTTTATTTTTATTTTTTTACCTAAATAATGAGGCTATTGCATTTACGTGGAGCTCTCTTGCCATTTCTCTTTTTGGTCTTCTATAATTAAATATAATAGGAGGAAAAAAACAACCTTAAAAACAACCTTAATCGTCCAAGTCACACATCACTCTGACAAAATTTGTTCCTGGCCTGGATATATATGTACTGTTTAAAGTTCATTTCAGTAAGTTAATTCAATCATCACAATTAAACTAGTGAGTAGTAAGCAATATAAACTACAAAATTGTGGGGATTTAAAATTGAAAGACAAAATTAAACAGTCATAATATCACAATCTAGAAACAGGTACATTGGATATAAAATACTTCGATTACAAGTTCATTCAGTGACAAACAAAATAATAATTGTGTGGATACAACCCAGTAGTAAGTTCAAATACATAATAAAGAGAACCCCAATTGACATCTACAATGCCATTCCAAACTCGAGTATTTGCATGCCTAGCAAAAATTCAAATATTGTTGTTAGATACCAAAACCCAAAACATACGTACTAATCTATGCAACTTGCCTAATTGATACAATCATGGCATTTTATATAAAAGCATCACTTACCTAGTTTGGATTATTACTGCTTGTCGAAGCCCCACGGGAAAGCGGACATCTTCTACGGTTATGCCCATGTTGATGACACAGTCCACAGCTCTGCTTTTGCTGAATCTCCCTCAAGTCAGAATCTGGCCTCCGGCTTCCCGGTTCTCGCCGGACCCCATCCATCTCATTTCGTATCCTAGACGCCACAGGTCGACCTTTGCCCCGCAACAGTTTTAGGTCAGGCACCCACTTTGGACCATCCACATCCCTCCACAATGAATCTGACTTTGGCACCACAAATGCATGTGAGTAGGTGTGAATGGCGTTCACCAAACTATAACATGGGTCAATATATGCAGTCGCATCTTGCCCCAAGTACTGAAGAGCTTTAATTGCATGTGAACAAGGGATCTTTCTCATTTGCCACTTTCCACAACCACATGTTCTGGCCTTTACATTTACTTCATAACTATGGTGTCCCCCTCCAGAGCTATAGATGTTGTATGAAGTAATTACTTGATATATACCATTTTGATTATTAAACGGATTTATTTGGTGTGAAATTGATTTTTGTAGGTTGTGTCCATAGATTTTTAAGGCATATTTAGTCCATACCTTGTCCTTTGAGAGCTCATGAGTAATTTCTTTGTGTCGATCATGGAAATACGCAACAAGTTTGCAATGAGTGAATTCAACCATTGCAGCAATGGGTAGGCCACGGGCACCTTTGAGTACTCCATTGAAGCACTCCGAGACATTGGTTGTCATAGCCCCATAACGGTATCCACCATCATGTAGTTGGGTCCACTTGTCTAGATCCTCGTTCATTAGATATGTGTATGGCATGATGGATGAGTCGGGTTCACTTTCCTGCCGCTCGGTTCTCCGTTTCTTCCTAAGGGCCTCGATCTCAGCTTCCTTGATAGGTTGCATGTACAGCTCAAATTTTGATTCCTTAGTAGCATACCCCGCTTTCAAGGCTAATGACTTTAAAGTGGCGTCCTGAAAATGCGTGTTGAAGTTGCTAGCAACATGTCGAAGGCAATATCTGTGAACTACTTGTTGTCGTCCATCATCATGTCTAGGCCAGTTTGCAATTGCACTTTGAATACCCTTATGTCGGTCAGAAATTATACAGATGTCCTTATCTGCTATCACATCCCCCAATGCATTCCTGAGGCGTTCTAAAAACCACCCCCAACTAGACCCTGACTCTTTGTCCACAACGGCAAAGGCAAGAGGCAAAACCTTGTTGTTGGCATCGGTGGCCATTGCAATCAACAACACCCCTCGATATTTACCATACAAATGGGTCCCATCAATACTAATCACTGGCTTACAATGTCTGAATCCTGCAATGCATGGAGCGAAAGCCCAAAATATATAGCGCAATATTGTATCACCGAACTCGTCCCTGGGTATGGTGTGAAACCAGAAACAGGTGCCAGGTTCTTGATCCCAGTATGCAAACAATAACTTTTTCAACCTTTCGTAAGACTCTTCCCAATCCCCAAATATCTTTGCAATACCTCGTTGTTTCGCATTCCATATCTTATAGTAAGAAAGAATATGCCCATAATACTTCCCTTTAATGAAATGTCTGAGGTGATAAATTGTTGCCGTGTGTTTCTCTTTCAACAATGGAACAAATTCTTCTGCTAGAAAATTACAATCCATCATTCTACCATCAAGGGCCGTGGCAAGGGGCATACAACTATGAGGACCCCTATAAGATGTGACCATCCATAGTCCGAGTTCAGGCTTTACAACTGCCCCAACGTACCACATGCATGATTCATCGCTGCATTTCACAGACAGTCTACTTGTGGTCGACCTACTAGTCACAAAGTTTCTGTTATGCTTTGCGGCGTAAATTGTTAATGCACGTCTCACCGCATCTTTATTAGCAAAAATCAACCCTTTCGCAAAATTCATGTCTGCATTCCAAGAACCAAATGATTGCTGAACAATTTCAGGATCAACCATATTTTCCCAAGTATTTTCATAAAATGATGAGGCAGGAGGTTCATAAACGAGGGTCGTATTTGTAACATGCTGAACTCTAGCATTAGCGTCCTCATCATCTTCATCACATTCAGCCATATCATCAACATGAGGAATGTGAGTAATTTCATGGTCATCAAGACCCCTGTCAAAGTCACCATCGTCAATCCTCTCTTCATACTCATCTCTATCCTCACCATCTTCTCTAGAACAGTCTTCATCTTCATCTTCATCTTCATCTTCAACTACTGGAACTGTAGAGGATTCACCTCGATGTGTACAAAATTGATCTTCATATCTATTTCCAGGTTCACTCTCAATTGTTACTGCTGTCTCTTGAAAAGGGGGTGTATAGCCTCCCAATGTGGTGCATTGATCATCTAGGACTGCAAACTGTAGAGATGTAGTTGTTTGTACAATTTCGTCCTCTACGCCGACTTCTGCACGAGGCTCCAAAGTGACGTATAACTCAAAATCTACTGCTTGTTTCCATTTGTCCATCTTACTAAACATGAATTTCACATGTTTGTCCTCTGTTATCGCCATATATCTGTAATTAATGCATTGATTGAGGACTTCATATGGAGAACGGAAAGTAATATGTATGTCATGCAAAGCAGGGTTCACTTGCAACTCTTCCATAATTTTTACTTTCAGCTCATTCAGGGTCTTTAGCTTACGGCGTATCATCATATAGTAGCACTGGATACCCAGACCTTGAAATGAGGCTCCATCATAAGGGTTGGCATTGCTAAGGGGTCCACCGTAGTATATATTTATATAGATCATTGTCAACCTATAGATCATCAAGTGCAATTGTGTTAGTGACAAATTTATAACGCTCAATCAACATCAATCACAAAACTTTGCGTATGAAATGCCAACAATACTAACCTCAACCAAATTTGCATATACTCACTTTTAGTAATCTTACAAAAATAGTCATTACCAATTTCATATTCTTTAAAAATTCTAAATCATTCTAGGGGCATGACTTTCAAAACCCATTCAAATAAGTTATGATGAACAAAAATATTATATACCAACCAGTTATCCATTGAAATCTCTGTTACAAATCTTAAACAAATATATCTTGAAATAATTTATGGTAAAAAGACTACTATCTTAGGTATCAAACTCATAATGTTATGATATATCCATGAGAAAGACCTAAAAGTACTAAATATTCCTAACAATTGATCACAATATTTAGTACTAAATATTCCCAATAATTAATCACAATATTAATTTTTTTTTAACTTAGCATATTATCACAATATTTACACTAACAAGCAAAACAAATATTCCCATATGTTGTAATAACATAATAATCACAATATTTGGTACTAAATATTCCCAATAATCACAATATTTGTAGTTATTTTCTAAAAAAATCCCTAATGACTCCATTCTTTTTGCCAATATCTAATCCCCTAAAATCCTAAAGGGCTATGGAAATGGACAGCGTTTGCTCTCTTTCTATTTTTAAAGTCTGCTCCTTTTTTCCTAACTTGGAATGTTACAAATGGTAACAACACCAAATATTTGTAAATTTTTCACAAAATATATGTGCTCGTGCTGCACCATCCTTACACATTCATTCATGGTCATGGTCATGACCATTTCATGTTACAATTTTACTGTTGCAACTTCCTTAAAAAAAATAAAAAATAATTGGATTTATAAGATTTTGAGCTTCGAACCTTTAGCCAAAAAAGTTTTATATATTCTCTTAAATGAAAAAATAAAAATAAAAAGGAAAAAATTGCATGTCTAGAGTACTCAAATTTTCACATAATAATCACAATATTTGGTACTAAATATTCCCAATAATCACAATATCAACTTTCTTAAAAAAAAACTTAGCAAATAATTTAATCACAATATTCACACTAACAAAAAAAAAAAAAAAAAAAAAATTTCCCCAATATGTTGTAATTTAATCAAAATATTCCCCAATATGTTGTAATTTAATCACAATTATTTACTAAATATTCCCAACAATTAATCATTAAATTACTACTCATTATAGATATTTTTTCTTAAGTAGATTTATGATCTTATATAAATATGTGTCATAACATTAATTAAAAAAAAAAAAAAGCTAATAATCACAATATACTAACAAATAAATTAATCACACTATTTACACTAACAAATAAGAAAAACAAAACATTTCCTAATATGTTCTAAATTTTTCTTTAAAAAAAACCTAGCAAATAATCACAATATACCAACAAATAAATTGATCACAATATTTTACACTAACAAATAAGAAAAACAAAACTTTTCCTAATATGTTCTAAAATTTTTCTTTAAAAAAAATCTAGCAAAATAATCACAATATTGTAAAAATTAACCTGAGAATGTTGTGTGATGAGTGTTCTGTGAGTGAGTTGAATATAGAGACTGAGTTGAAGAGCTGAATATAGAGAGTGTTCAAGAGAGAGCTGAATGTAGACTGAGTTTCTGATATGGAAGACATATTACAGAGAACTTATTCCCACGGCAAGAGGGGACATATTCCAGCTGGGACCCACAGACACGTGGAGGGCTGGGGACTGAAGCTGCTGTGGGGACTGAAGCTGCTGTATCAGCCCACGTGATGTTGCTGCTGTGGGATGCTGTTGGATGGGAGTGCTGCTGTTTGATGGAACTGATGCTGGCAAATTCATAAAAGGAAATCGAGTCCAAAGGACTCGGTTTCTAGGCCTGAAAAACGACTACATTAAACTCGGTTTCAAAGAGTAGAAACCGAGTCCATTGGACTCGGTTTCTAGGCTTTGAAACCGAGTGCAAGAGACTCGGTTTCCATGCTTTAAAACCGAGTCCTTGGGACTCGTTTTCCAGGCTTAGAAGTCGAGTTCTTTCAACTCGATTTCTCGCAATAATAAAATAAAAAACCCAGGAAATCGTCCCAGCTGAACTCGAGTTGTTATATTCCAAATTAGTTTCAAACGTTTCCTAACTAATGAAATAGTTTGGGTTTTGTAGTTATTTTCTGAAAAATCCCTGTGTTTGCTCTTTGTTTGGGTTTGATTTTCTTGCGTTTTGTGATGTGGGTTTGGCTTGAATCATTTTTTTAAGGACCCATTTTGATTTTTTTTTTCAAGTTTTTAACTGAAGAGCTGTGCTCCTCTGCCTCTCTCACTTAGTTCTCTCTACGTGTGTAACAGTGTAAGTCATCCACTCATCTTTGTTGGGTTTTTTTTTTTCTTCTTAATTTCCTTGTCTTAGTCTCTGATTTTGGGAGTTTTTACATCTTTTAGGAACAAACCTTTTCATATTGATGAAAAAGAACTACTTTGGATCTGATGGGTTGGTGGGGTTTTGTGTTTTCTGTGATGTTATGTTGTTTTGTTGTGTTATTTTTCTTAGCATGCAAACAGGGACTAATGGGTTTGTGTTGTTAGTGACTGTTTTTCTATGCATTATTTTAGTTTTTTTTTTTTTTTTTTTTTTTTTTTTTTTTTTTTTTTTTTTTTTTTTTTTTTTTTTCATTTAGGTTCTTGTTTCGGTGTATATATGTTTATAATCAATGGGGGTTTTTGTATGTTGTTTGGTTAGTGAGAAAAAAAAAAGAAGAAGTGTGCAGATGAAAAAATGAATCTAAAGGTTGGATAGATTACCCACTTGTTAATGTAACAGTAGTGTTTGAATATTTTCCTGTGGTTTCAATATTAAGTTCCATGGACTTCTGGACCTTCATTGTTCTTATATTTGCCTCTAGATTTTCAGTCAGCTTTAGAAGCCTCGCTAAAAACCTTTTTTTTTCTATTAAAAATTTTATGGGCAACACAGGATTGCCTTTTTATACTAGTGGCTTTGGTTCTTTTAGTATAGATGATGATACACTTACTAATGTAATAGTAGTGTTTGAATATTTTCCTGTGGTTTCAATATTAAGTTGCATAGACTAATAGATTACTAATGTCTCTGTTGCTCATCTTTCTTAGTTTGTGTTGTAGCTACAATGGATCTCATTACTTGTCTTGTCTGTGTATCAAATAGTAATTACATTTCAGGAAATGGAGAATCTTGAATTCTTGAACAGTAATAATTTTTAATGATTGATTTGTTTTGTGTGGCAATAGGTCATGGATTCAATGGAGTCTACACAACCTGATGTTTGGTGGAATATTTCTAAGTTCCATATAAGGTATACAGTGACCGTTAAGACATCTCTTTTTCTTTCCTGCATTTTTCTCAGCAACAAAATGTAGCACAAATATTATTCTAATTTTCTTTTCAGCAGACTGGGAAAAGAAACCAACGAACCTTTGAATCATATGTGACCTCTCATATTACTACATGTTTTACTCACTTTTCATATGATGAGAAGTATAAAGAAATTTCATGGAGTGCCTTTATTCTAGTCAGTTGCTCTGCTTTCAGTTTTGAATAATTCTGTCTTATTCTATTAATTATAGGCACCAGGTACTCTTAGTTGATTATGAAGTTAGCAGATGACCTTTCAAGTTCCTACCAATCACCATCAAGTCCTTCATAGGCAGTTGGAATCACATGGGTTGGGCAGCTCCAAGCCTCATGAACAATGTTGAGGAAAAGAGAAAGGCAAGCTCACACAGAAAAGTGCTGCAAATTATAGGAACCAAATGTATCACTGAGTTTTGTATGAAATAACCACCTCAGAACTATCAAAGCTACACCAACTCAAACTGATCCATGAGTTGATCTTTCCCATTTTGTCATTTGGCCTCATTTTTGTGTATCTAAAGATTTCTTCTTTGTTTATGTTTATGGGCTGGCCCTTTTTGCGTTATTTGGTTTAAGGCTCTCTTTTTTTTGTTGAAGTATCTGAATTTTAGTTGGTTGAATTGTTATTTGGATTATAATTTGTTTTGTTGATTGGTATTATTTTGGTTGGTTCTATTTAGAGTTTGTGTTTTCTGGGTGAGATTGAAATTTGATGCAAGTAAATTGCATTGACATGCATGGCATACATTGGTGCGTATGAGTAATAGGCTCACTGGGGAATTGGAGTCCTAGCAATACATGAATTGGATTCCTACTTGATATTGAATAATTATGATTTTGTTCACACTTAAAAGGCAACAGGGTGCCATTTGTTAGCGAGGCACAGCTTTGATATGGAGGATATGAATAGCTAGCAATATAATAAAATAATAATAATAATAAAAAAAAGGTGTCCAACCCGAGACCCGACCTGAGACCCGGAAAATCAACCCGATTACAGACCTGATTTTTTGGTTTGAGTCGGGTTTAAGGCAATGAAACCCGATTTCTATTGGGTCGGGTTTCGGGTCACAGTAAACCCGACCCAATATCAGTCCTAGATGCATGAGTATATTTTTGTGTGAAAGGTGGGACCAATGCACGTTATGCAAGACCAGTACTGTGAAAGTGACCAATGCCTTCTCAAAACAAACAACCTACAGGCGTAATCCTGGATAACGCTTTAAACTCAATCATTCTAGATAACAAAACAAACATCCTACAGGCGTAATCCTGGATAACGCTTTACACTCAATCATTCTAGATAACGTTCTATCAATGTCCAAAAAAAAAGTGACCAATGCCATCTACCGACACTATATCAAAACAATATTTTGAGGGATCATACTCTGTTTCAAATCCGATTAAAACAAGAAGTATTTGATATAAAAGAACTCTAGGTTTTTGCCATAAGGGAGGTCCTAGGTTTGAATTTTGCAATAAGTCAGGCTTGTTTGGTAGGCCATTTCAAGCAACTTTTAAAGCATTTTAAATAAACTAACACATATTTCTATACATTTTTTCACTCACATGTATATCAAAAATACTCAAACAACTTTACTCAAACTCCTCTACCAAACACCCCCGAAGTGTTTGGAAAATAACTTAATGCTTTTAGCTTATATTTTCACAGGGCTAAGCCCAACAGGTAAGATGTTACTATGGTTAGACTCAGGTAGAAGACATCGACTCAAATCGCTCCTGTACCCATTTTTGTTTAGCAAAAAAACAAAAATAAAATAAGAACTCTAGTTTTTCTTTTTTCTTTTTTTTTTTTCTAATAAAAGGTTAGAAAATTTTCACAAGATATCAAAAAAGTTGCTAACAAAGGTTAACTGCATAGTTTTAAAAACTGATACTGTCAAAGAATCATAATATGAAGTGGTTACTAGTTTTATGATCCCATCAAGGTCCGACTGGTGGTCAAACTAGTGATATCATAAATAATTAATTAATGTTATAAAATTATAAAAATAAATATACAATTTTAAAACTAGTCATTTTAACTAAAAATAAATAAATAATAGTAAAACATTAAACATTAACTTACCCACTTTTGGACACCACTCAACAAAATTCAACAAAAACAGAAGAAAAAAAGGGGGGGGGGGGGTCAGGTTACCACTACAAAGCATTTGAGTTATATCTAAATTTTCCTTCCTATCTAACTTTTTGCTAAATTTTCCAAAAAAGAAACATAAAATGAGACCGATAAATAGTGCTAGTGAATGAAATTATAATAGCTACCTGTACTCATTCTAAAATGATCTTCCAAGTTGCATCTCCTTGTTCTAAAGTGCTAGTGAGTGAAATTATGGTAGTTAGAAAACCCATCATTACAATTTGCTTTCTAGGCCAAGAGAGCTAAACTAAACTGCGTATAATAAAAAATTGCCAGTTTACTCAAGAAAAATTAAATATGCAAGTCTCGATACCTTTTCGTTACTTGTCGATTTATCACTTATTAAATATTTTCTTAGCTTGTAAATTGAACATTTTCTTGAACGTAATGGTGATAAGGGTGAAATAACTGAAATCTCCTTTAAAACGTTTCTTCATGGGCTATGATCGAGCATAGGATGAGTAAGATGTCATGAAATCATCAAAAATATTATACGGGCACTAATATTGTTTTTTATTTTTATTTTTTTTGCATTTTGATATATGACTAGATTTACCCAAACTTAATGTGCATTTAAATACCAATTAAAAGCCAGTCTTTGCTTAAATTTTTCACTAATTGCGGGTCCCATGTGGGCCCTACAACAAAGAATTTCCATTCCCATAAAAGTAGCTTATTTTTTCATATGGTTGCCAGATACTATTTACGGTCTTACTTTGTGTTTTCCTTTATTACGATTCTACTGTACTTCTTTTTCTATAATACTTTCATAAATAAAAAATAATAATAATAAACATATTTGATGCAATTATTATTTACAATCAAACACTTAGAATCACTATCTAATCATCTTCTAAAAAGATTTTTTTTTTTTTTTTTCTTTTTGAGAAACCAGTTGGTGCTTTATATTAGATGGATAGAAAACTTCTGTCAATTATTACAAGATCTTTTGCATTACAATGGATGTCTTCAATCCAAATCTGAGGATCAAACGAGAACTTAGCTAAGTGGGCAAGCTTGTCAACTACAGCATTACTACTGCGTTTTATATGGGAAAAGGAGGCAGCTCGCATATGCGAAGCTAGAGCGCGAACGTCATCAGTTATGTGACCAAAAGAAGCCCAACTTGAGTCGACAGTAGTGAGGTGCTTGAACACCACCTCGCAATCACCCTCAAACACTACATCTTGCAATCCGAGCTCGCCAGCTAGTGTGACTGCTCTTCTCCAAGTCATTGCTTCCACATCCTCCACTGATGGAGGCAGAGGGGCCTGTTCAGCAAGAGCTGCCATAACCATGTCTTCATGGTTTCGGATAACCACTCCCAGGCCGGTACGGTTAATGTCATGGAACAAAGCTCCAACACAATTTGCTTTGAACTGCTGAGGCAGTGGTGGAAGCCAATGAGCTGGGTGTGATTCAGTCGGAATGTGCAGTGAAAGATCGATGGCCGCCTGGAATTCTTGGAGTTGCTCCAAAGCATCCAGATGAACCTGAGTTATTGGCAACGTTGGGCTAACCACTCTCAAGGCATTGCGGTTAAACCAAATGCTCCACGCAATGAAAGCCACTATTTCAGCAAGGTTATGGCTATTTAGCAGCATTACTCCCTCGAACAGGTCCCTGAAATTTACAAAACTTTCGGACAAGAAACTCCTACACGGCTCCACTTCCCACCATAATTCCTTTAGCATTTGGCAACCCCATAGTGCATGCACTGTATCTTCAATCTCACTGCCACACCTTTCACAAATTGCATTTGGAATTGGGATTCGCCTGCTTAAATTCAGTTTGGTCGGCAAGGAATTGTTGCAAGCCCTCCAAATGAAGTGCTAAATCTTGCTCGGAACATTCAGTGACCATACCTTCTGCCAGAAATTTTTGTGAGCATTCCTATTTGAAGGACCCGTTGCAGCTGACTTCGTCGTGTCATTGAGAAGCTGATATGTAGATTTTGTTGAGTAAATGCCATTTTTTGTGGCAGCCCAAATCAGCTTATCTTCAACATAGAGGTGGCTTAAAGTTAGACTAAGGATGGTGGTTGCTTCATGAGGGAGGAACACATCTCGAACCTGATCTTCCAACCAACATGAGTTGTTTTCATCAATGAGAGCACAAACCCAAGTGTTGCTTGGGAAGTTTTTTTGTGGAGATATGATGCAGCTTGAATGTTGATTTGGGAGCCATTTATCTTTCCAAATGATAACCTTTCTTCCATTGCCAATTCTCCACCGAGCACCTAAACTCACAACCCGCCTAGCTTTCATGATACTTTTCCAAGCATAGGACCCATTTAGCTTCACTTCCTCATCCATTATTGAGCAGTTAGGGAAGAATCTTGGTTTAAACACTTTGTAAAAGAGTGAATCAGCATTGTGAAGGAGCCTCCATACCTGTTTTCCCAACAATGCTAGATTAAAATTCTCCACATCTTTGAATCCCCATCCTCCTTGGCATTTTGGAAGGCAAAGTTTGTCCCATCCAAGCCAATGAATTTTCCTTGTTTCCCCCTTGTACCCCCACTAAAATTTGCGGATTAGAGACTCGATATCCTTGCACAAAGACTTGGGCAGCAAAACACAACCCATGGTGTAGGTCGGCATGGCTTGGAGAACCGCCTTTATCAAGACTTCCCGACCCCCTTGTGACAACAATTTTTCCTTCCATCCTTGAATCTTATGCCAAATCCATTCTCTTAAGTAATTGAAGCTCTTTTTTTTTCTTCTTCCAACAAAAGTTGGTAAGCCAAGGTATGACTCGATATGATGGGTGGCCGATACTCCTATCTTGGATTTGATGTGCTCTTGCATGGCTTGATCTGTATTGGTGCTAAAAAACAGTTGGGTTTTTTCTCTATTTATTTGTTGGCCCGATGCTTTCTCATATTGATGTAGTATCTCCAGAATGGTGTTGCTATCTTGCTGATTAGCTCTACAAAATAGCAAGCTATCATCGTCAAAAAAGAGATGAGACACCTTTGGACCTGCCCTACAAAGAGACACACCCCGAAGTGAACCAAAACATTCAGCTTGCTGGATAAGAGAATGTAAACCTTCTGCACATAAGAGAAACAAGTAAGGGGAGAGGGGGTCCCCTTGGTGGAGTCCTCTATTAGGGGTAAAGTGACCATGGGGTTCACCATTAATCAATACCGAAAATGAAACTGTACGCATATATGAGCTTATGAGAGAAATCTACCTCCTATCAAAACCCAATTTCTCCATAAGTTTTTCTAAAAATATCCATTCTACTCGGTCATATGCTTTGCTCATATCAAGCTTAAGAGCCATAAAACCCGATTTTCCTTTCCGCTTATTTTTAATGTGGTGAAGTGTTTCAAAGGCAACAAGGATCTTATCAGATATCAATCTATTGGACATGAAGAAACTTTGTGACTTAGAAACCAGTTTGGGTAGGAGTTTTTTTAGGTGGTTGGCTATGGTCTTGGAAATGATTTTGTATAGGACATTACAAAGGCTTATTGGTCTAAAATGTTTTGCTTGTTCTGGTGATTTGGTCTTTGGAATGAGGGCAATGTAAGTGTGGTTTAAGTTTTCTGGCATTGTACCTGAATTAAGAACAGAAAGGGCAGCAGTAATTACATCTTGGCTTATAAAATTCCAACAAGATTTATAAAAAATAGGAGACATACCATCGGATCCAAGTGCTGTCAATGGTTTCATTTGTTTCAAGGCTTGCTCCACCTCTAAAGCTGTGAAATCTCGGATCAAGTCTGCATTCATACCATGGGTTATCTTTGGATCAATACCTTGGAGAATCGGCTCCAAATCAGATGGGGATGTTGAAGTGAAAATATTTCTGAAATAGTTCACCGTGGCTTCTCCAATCATTTTTTCATCCTCAACAACTGAGTTATCCTCCAAGACCAACTTTGAAATAAAATTTCTTTTATTTCGTTGAGTTGCTCTGCTATGGAAATAGGAGGTATTCATGTCTCCACTTTGCAACCACTCAACCCGTGCCCTTTGGTGCCAAATAACATCTTCCTTAACCATGAGATCGTATATTTCCCCTTTTAGAATCCAAACCTGTTCATGGCTGCCCCCTCTCATTGACAAAGCTTCTGCTTGAACCAACTGCTTCTTCTTTTTTTCCAGCAATTGTCTTATGTTGCCGAAGGACAATTTGCTCCAACGTTGAAGACTTGTACGACATGCCTCAATTTTGTACATTACCTTTTCCATATGCTCTCCTGGACTATGTTTCTGCCATGCATGTTTAATTACCCCTTCACACCCCTTATCCTTTAACCAGGCAGCTTCAAAACAAAATGGTCTATTCCGCTTGTAGAAACGCTTGTTCTCATCATCTGAACTCAGCCATAACGGGCAATGATCTGATAAGGAACCAGCTATGTGATGTACTTGGACTGTTGGGAATAATTGGGACTACGATGGTGTAGCCACCCCCCTACCTAGCCGAATCCAGGTCACCCCCTCATCAGGACGGTTATTGCAACAAGTGAACGGTGAACCCACAAAGCCCAAGTCACGAAAGCCACAAAAATCCAACACTTCCCGGAATTCCCTCATTTGTCTTTCCCGCCTAAGGGCACCTCCCATTTTTTCTTCCGCTTTAACAATTTCATTGAAATCTCCTACGCACATCCATGGTAAGTCCATCTTGAGACATAAGTGTTTGAGTAGCGCCCAAGAGTGTTCCCGGTTGGTTGTTACCGGATTTCTATAGAAACTCGTGAACCGCCAGGCGTCATCCACTCCTGGGTTAACCACTGCGTCAATGTAAGTTGGTGAGGAACTCATTACATTGAGATCAATGCTATTCTTCCAGTAGAGAGCCAAACCTCCTCCTGTGTCTGTTCGTGGAGCAATAAAAACATTGTCTGCCTGTAGTTTCGAACATAGTTTTTTTAAGAAGCCTTCCTTTGATCTGGTTTCCATGAGAAAAATGGACGGAGAATATTTTTTGACCATCTCCATGAGTTCTAGAACTCCACGTGACTAGCCCAATCCATGGCAGTTCCAACTGAGGAAGTTCATCGTGGTTGGCGGGGTTGGCTACCAGCCTCCACCACTTCAAATAGTTCCTCTGTTTCATCCTAAAAGTACTGTTGATGCTTAAGAACTGGTTCATCCTCTCTGTATATTGGTGTTGCTTCTCTTTTGTTGCTCCTAAAAGTACGAGTTCTACGGGTCCACGAAGGGAGTTTGCGATATTCAGTGTGAGAGGCTTCAACCCTACCTGTCTCTTGTGTGTCACGTGATTCACTAAACCTGGTGCTGTTTGAGATAAGTGAGTCACGTGATGTGCTAGGGTTCTTTTCCAGCTCATCCTTTTCATTATCACCTTTTGATGCCTCAACATCAAAGCAATTTATGTCTGACTCAAAGACTTTGTGGTGGTTATCACAAATGCCCCTTGCATTTAAACCCTTATTATTTGCAGCTTCAGAGTTTATATCCCAATTGACAGCACTTTTAATCCCTAGCAGCACTTCAGGTAACGCTTCACCATGTTCATTAATTATTTTTTTTCCGTTGCAAATCGTTTCATGACATCCCTAAGTTGTTGGATCGTCCTTGGAGCGACACAAAAAACAATCGAATTAGAAGACAAAAGAATCAAAATAAAAATAATAAAAGAAAAGAAAAAGAACGGATAAATCGTCAAATTGATAATGGCAAATGCACATCTGAAATTAACAAAAATGGTGCCTCTTTGAGCATTAGCATTGATGGAGTTTAAATTTTTAGTTTTTAGCAACCCAAAAAATTACTTTATTTATTTAAACACCTAACTGTACAATTCACCCAACATTAATGGTTCTATTTTTTTTTACCACTTCATTTAATTATTTTTTATTTATTTATTTTTATTTCTTCCTCTCTTAATTACTTTATCTTTTTACTTTTGTAGCAAGAGTAAAGATTCTTGTTTGTGTAGCAAGAGTCAAGATACTTTTGGAATAAAAAATTGTTTTTTTTTTTTTTTTTGGTTTTATAACTTGTGGCTACATTAAGTTGCCAAAGATGGCATCTCACTGGCAAATTTTTTTAAGGGAAAATTACAACTTTCTCTCCTGTGATTTTGACCAAAATTTAAGTTGCTTACTTATAATTGAAATCCTACGATGCAAGTGTTCGACTGAATTCTTTTTGATTTTATTTGATCTTGTATTTTTATGTTTCTTGTATTTTTGAAGGAGAGAAACATAAAAGTGGAGTAAAATTACATATTTGGCCGTGTTTTTAACAAATATGGGTCAAAGAAAATCTAATTGAGCTAATCTCATATGGGTAAATTGTTAGATTTTAAACCACAAATAGACAACTTAAATTTCAATTAAACCACATGTAAGAAAGTCATAATTTACTGATAGGCCAAAAACGTATTGACCTCTTGTGATGAATTAATTGATTAATCAGTCAAGTTTATTAATTAATCAAATTAATATGCAATTGTACATGGCAGCACAAACAAATCACCAATTAAATTAAGTATGCAGCAGAAATTAAATTGACACAGTGATTTGTTTACGAATGGGGAAAACCTACACGGCAAAAACCCCATCGGGTAATTTTAAGGTCACTACTCCCAAGAATTCATTATTATCACAATAAGCGATTACAAGTAAATGAATTCTAGTACCTTATACCAACCTACAGTTGAACCCTTACCCCAATACCCAATTGGACTTGTTCTGTAGTAACAATCTCTCCTTTCAATGCATGGTTCCCAGTACATGACTAACCAATTGCGCGGATCCCATTACGCAACTTCAATCACCAACTAGAGAAGGATGTTGACTGCAAAATTCTTCAGTTTATCACACGATGAAGATCAAGAAGCTCCTTGGTTCCTTACGGTGTACAAACACAGCAGCTTCTTCAAGAGAGAGATGAACTAGGGCAAATTCTATCTCTGGTCACAATTTGCATGAATAAAATTTTGCTCTACACTTGTGCAACTTGTGTCACCTTTGACGGCCCTTAAAATAATCCTTATATATGTCTAGGGTTATGAGAAAAGAAAGCCTAAACATATACCTACGGATTGGATGAAAACAGAACTGAAAAATCTGTTTTTCATAAACCTCGACAGATACCCTATCTGTCGAGCAGCTGTCGAGCCATGGGATTCAGACAGCTCTCTAAGCCTCGGTAGATGCTAACTGTCGAGTTTTAATAAGAAACACTTTCACACTTGATTCTTGGACAAACTTGCATGGCTTTAACAAAACCTTATTTCTTGAAGTATTAAACAGATCCTAGATCTACCAAAATACAAGTAAAGTGCATTTTGTCAAAGGATTAGCCAATTACATAAAATAGTGACATATGTTCCTAACATGTGAAACACATATGTCCTAACATTTACCTTTTTTTTTTTTTTTTTTTTAACTATACCACCATTAATGTGACCTTCCTTTTAGTGTTTTAGTTGTTATAATAGCAATTTAACTATTATACCACCATCAATAAAAATGCTCTTTGATAAGGATAAAATTGCAAATATACTCATTAATGGGAAGGCACAGAGCGACATTCCAAACCGTCGGATTATTTGGTGCCCACTGACAACAATAGGAAGTCTACTACGTTAAGTTGACGAGGTCAGTTGGGCGAAACAGAAAGCCGACGGTGATAAGCTGAAGGAGATACACGAGACTGATGGTTCTAGCGTAGTCCTGGCTTGGCCTCCACGTATGTGTACATAAAGAAACATCTTGTGCTCCACGGCTAGTGTTAGTCTCCTACAAGGAAAGGATTCCACAAAATACACTTATGAAGACTCCTATAAGGAAAAGACTTCTGAACCAAGGAAGAGAGGTCAACCCTCTACTACTATAAAAGCCCCAAGACCCTCACTAACTAAGGTACGCATAATTTACCTTGCTCTAACACTCCAGAATTGTGAGAAATTTTAACTTGACTTTCGGAGGGTACTTAGCCGGCACCACACCGGTGATCTCTATGAGATCTTCTCTTTTCATGTTGCGCAAGTGTTGTTTTGACCACGTGAATACCGTATAACTTATTGTTGATTTTTCGACATCATCACTCTTAAATATATCACATCATGCCTCGTTTTAGTTTACCCAAAAAAAAAAAAATCCTAATTTTCTTTCTTCCATTCACATGTCATTTTCCTCCACTCTTACACATGTCACACCATGTCCCATGGAAATTAACTAAAAATATACAAAAAATTCTTCATTGCTCTCCTTCCAATAATGATCCAGACACCAATTTTTTTTTTTAAATTTCAGATTAGTACATGAAAGTGATGGACATAACAACCATTCACGAACCCACTAATTTTTTTCCCATCACTCACGAGAGAACAACTTAATAATTGTATAATCTACCGTGGAAAAGTTTGTCCATAGAATTGCTACTCTCTTAGTAATCTACTAAATCACCCACCCTTAGGTTTCAATTAATTTGGTTGGAGGATAGATAAACAGGAGATAAAAAAATATTTAATTTTCTCTCATGTGTGTTTAGTTGGTGGATAAAAATCTATTTTGTTTAGTTAAAGAGAAAAGTGAGGGAATAAAAAAGGTAAATTATATAAATTGACTCATATTTCCTTATTAAAAAATTATGCCAACTAAAACAAGATAAAAAAGGGCAAACATTAATAAATAAAAAAACCAATCACACCAAGATTATTAAAACAAAAATCATATCCAATAAAAAAAAATGAGAAAGCAACCAATCCAAAAAAAAATAAAAAATAAAAATGCAGCACACAATGAAACGGATAAGAGGAGAGCTGGAAGATAAGACACCTAATTATGGCGACTAAATATTGTTAACATCTAAAGAATGGTGTCTGGAGCATTATTGGAAAGGTCCCATTAATGTATGCCTTTATAGTACACATTAATCATCTATTTTAGAAAAAGTTTTATAGGAAATTGAAAAAAATATAAAAACTGTTAATTACTTTTACATTTTTCATAAAAAGTTTACTAAAATGGTTTATTAATGTATGTCCTAATGTCGGGATGGAATCAGGTGGGGCCCAAAGGGTCTCGAGCTCCACCTAGTCTTAAGGGAAAAAAAAATATATATATATATATATATATACAATTTTATATTTGGGCGCCCTCTATCAAAAGTTTTGGGCCCTCCTTCCCTACAATTTTACATTGATTTTATTGTAAATCATTTTTAAAATAGTATAAGGCCCCAAATTTGTCCAATCAACCCTAAAATACACCCATATCAGTCTATGTATCATTATGCAAAAATACATTCATGCTATAGTAACCATATAAATTTACACAATTTCTGTAGCACAAATGTTCTTTTGCAAATTTACACATTACTATAGCATAAATATATTTTTGTATAATGGTATATAAACGGATAAACTACATATTTGGTCCCTATCCTTTACACCATATTTCAATTTGGTCGTTAATCTTTCAATTGTATTTATTTGGTCCCTAATCTTTTAGTGTCATGTCAATTTAGTTCCTGTCATTATATTTTGAATGAAAATTGATGATGTTAAAAATGACCAAAATAAAATTTTAGTGTATTTTCACATTAACAAAAGGTAATTCTTTATTTTTGTCATTAGACACGTCATCAATTTTCTTTCAAAAATAATGGCTAGAACTAAATTGACATGGTACTAAAAGGTTAGAGACCAAATTGACACAATTGAAATATTATGGACCAAATTGAAATATTGTGTATAAAATAAGGACTAAATACGTAGTTTACCATACATAAACTAATGTGAGTGTATTTTGGGGTTGATTAGGAAAATTTACACAATTATTGTAGCTATGCAAATGAATGTTTAAGAATATAATTTAGATCGAGGAATGAAATGTAGTGTAAAATAAATAATTTAACGTGAGGAATTTTGAAAAATGAGTACGTAAAATGAAAAAGTAGGTTATTACGCTAAAATGGATAGAAATTTGTGTATGAGTTGATGCAAATGCTCTTATGTAGTAATAAATAATGGTGTTTTGCGTCTTTATTTTTGTTAGTAGATGATTGCACTATAATGTATTATGAAATAATGATTTTGTGTATTTATTTTTGTTGATAGTTTGTTAATACTAAATAGATGTTTATTTGAAATTTCATGATATTTTTTACTTATACTCCAACCTCCCCTAACTCAAAATCTTGGGTCCGTCCCTACCTTGAGGGCATACATTAGTAAAACCCTTATGGAAAAGAGAGAAATGAAGACTTGTTTGTGTATTTTTAGTTTCCATGAGACATGGTGTGACATGTGTAAGAGCGGTGGAAAGTAACATGTGAATGGAATAAAGAAAATTAGTGATGTGTAAACTAAAACGAGACATGATATGATATGTTTAAAAGGCCCTATTTCCACTAATTTCGGATATGCAACTGATAAAGTCTCTGATGGTTGAATAAGAGATTTGAGGCTCAATCCCCGCCTATACAAAAAACAAATTGATGTCTTGATTTAATAATAAAGAGCTATTATCAGAAGAGAACGCCATAGTTTGAAACTCTCTTTTAAAAAAAAAAAAGTTTGACTATTTATTTGTCATCTAATTTTACTGTACTTTGCATCGCTCCAAAAATTGTATAGAATTGCTTAAAAAAAAAAAATAGAAGATGATTGAATGGTGATTTTGTGTATGATAGTGAACAACTTATATATTTTTATAGTAAAATTACTGTATATAAAAACAAAAGTTAAATAAAATATATTGATTATTTTTTAGGATAATTGCAATAAACTTATATGTGGTTTGGCCCGAAATCATTTTGTCTACCAATGATTTGAAAAGTGTCACTCTACGGACCTAAGGTAAGTACCGTTTATCTTCCATAATCCACATATGTTAAAAATAGGAGTAAATGTGTATTTTTGCTGTCATTTTATGTCTCTCTCCTCTAAAAAAATAAAAACACAAAAATACAAGAGAAATAAGATCAAAAATTGGTATTTGATGATGTCGTAAAATCACCAGTAAGCTACACGATCCTCGCACGCTTGAACTAACAACCTGCAAGAAGAAAGAAGTGATCTAGCAGAGGGCACCGGTGTGGTGCTGGCCAAATACCCTCCGAAAGTCAAGTTAGAACTATTCTCAACTCTAGAGTGCTAGAGAATGGGAAATTATGTGTACCTTGATTTGTGAGGGTATTGGGGCTTTTATAGTAGTAGAAGGTTGGTCTTTCTTCCTTGATGTAGTAGTCTTTTCCTTATAGGACTCTACTTGAGTAATCCCAAACGTGATGGGCAAAACATTTCCTTGTAGAGTGGGTCTTTCGTTGAGCACGTATCTTCCAGAATTATCCTTGTACTAGGATTCTGATTTCCTTTGGGATTCTACCGGATTTCAAATGTGTGTAACAAGTATTTTAAGTCATGCTAGGCCTTGGGCTCTCACCTATTGCCGGCCCATGGGCTAGGATCCGTCAGGCCCAATGTAGCAAAGGTTCGTCATGCTATTTTTTACCCCTTCAGTATTGAACACTCCATTCACATAGACTATGGACATGAAGAACATACACCCAAAAAAAATCAAACCCAAATCAACCTCAACCAAAAAAAAAATGATAGCAACAAAGTTGCTCGCTATATTCATGAATTAACAAATTTTGGAAGGGGAGTGAGGGTGGGGGTGGGGGAAGGGAAGGGATAACTGTCATTCATAAAATCCTGTGAGAGGGCAATACATTAGCGGCACCACATCAAAGCAGGAAAAAGGGGAATTAGCAAGTCATACAAATACTTTGTCCCAAATGACAATTTTGTGAGTAAATCCATCATGCTAACCCAAACTATAAGCTAAAACAAAAGAATAAATGACAACAGCAATGTAGGTGTCATAACTATCACCATGGCAGGGAAATAAATACTCCAACAAATTGTTGGAAATGGTTTTGGACACCGAAAATTCAATAGCAAGTACAAATGACACTAAAGAATTCATTTTAGAACATCTCCAGATACATGCATATCACAACGACTGAAAATAAAAAAGAGAAAAATCATAAAGAGGAAAGAGATATCAGATCAACCGGAACTATAACCCAAATCGCAAAGCAGACATGCTCCTCCTCAAAACCCATTCCCAATCCAATGCAGCCATCTCGTGCTCCTTCATAACCACCACAGAAGCCACCGTGACCCAAAGCTACTGTCAATCTGAACCTATTTCCTTCTTCCCTATTCCTTGTGTCTTCTAACTATATTATCTCCAAAAATAAAATAAAATAAATAAGTGATCTAAAATACCACATCAATTAGTTAGTGAGCGAGTCTTCGGTTTGTAAGCCTTGCTAGTATTTACAAAAGTAAGCCATTTTATAAGAGCTAGTGTTGTAAATCTTCTCTTCCCATTCCCTCCTTCCTCATCTCATGTGTCTTCTGTCTATATTATCTCAATATATATATATATATATATATGATATTGACAAAAATGTTTGCCTTTCAAGCTGGAAAAACCCAAATAAACCGATGATTATACAACCAAATAGAGCTAGTGGCTATTGGAACAATCAATTGCTTGAACAAATTAATAACCCAATAGCAATCTAAAATGGCCCCTCAATCCAAACAAAATACCCAAGACTCTAGTATCAATTTGTTGAGATAGTGAAAGTTTTGAGACATATTTATTATTTGCTTTCGTAACAAAATAATAGTAAGTCTATGCCCAAAAAAAATCACATATGGAATACATAAATTTATGTAGTTTAGCTATATTGATTTTGGATACAATTTTTTGCTTTTTGTTATAAGTTCCAGTCAACTCAACTGATAAAATTTCTTATGGTCGAATAAAATATTTGGTTTTCAATCTCCCCCTACACTAAAAATAAATTGAGTGTCTTAGTTTGATGATAAAGAACAATCATCATGAGTGGACACCATACATTAAAATTCTCTAAAAATATTCATATAATCTAATTTTTTGTTGTTGTTGTTGTTGTTTTTTTTTTTTTTTTTTTAATATTATAAATAAGCTAGCTTTAAATTTTTTTTGTTATACTTTAACGTAAAACTTATTAAAATTTACATTTTGAATAAATACTATGCACTACCGAAAATTTGAAAAAGAAAGTTAAAGATTTTCCACCCAAGTTATACAATTGGATAATTATTGTCCAAAAAATCTTCACTAAAGTCTAGCCACCGATGTAATAGAGGATGTGTGGAACACCTTCCCAATTCCCATTGACTATTTCTTCTTCCTTAGAGCATTAGCATTTGAGATTGTATATGATAGTCCAAGAATGTATTGACCCCTTATGGTAAATTAACCAATTAATTAGCCAAGTGAATTAATTAAGTTAATTAACATGCAAAATGTGTGGTAATACAAACAAATCATCAAATAATTAAATGCAGCGAAAAATAAATTTGACACGATGATTTGTTTATGAATTGGGAAAACCTCCAAGGCAACAACCCCACCGGATGAATTTAAGATTACCACTCTTGAAAATCTACTAGTATCAAAACAAGTGGTTACAAATAAAGGAATTCCAATACCTTATACCAACCTACAGTTGAACCCTTACTCCAATACACAATTGAACTTGTTCTGTAGTGACAATCTCTCATTTTCAATTCACGACTCCTAGTACATTACTAATTAATCGATGTACAGATCCAAATACGTGACTAACACACCAACTTGAGAAGGATGTTGGCTGCAAAGTTCTTAAGTTCATCCACATGATGAAAATCAAAAAGCTCCTTGGTTACAAAACCCTACAGCGTACAAATGCTGCAACTTCTTCAAGAGAAAGATAAACTAGGGCAAATTGTCTCCGGTCATAATATGCTTGCATAAAACCTTTTCATCTAGTTTCATCAACCGAGACAGCCCTTAAAATAATCCTTATATATGTTTAGGGTTGTGAAAAAAGAAAGCCTAAACACATACACATGGATATGTGTGAAATCAGATCTAAAAAACTTATTTTCGTAATTCTCAATAGATACAGCTGTCAAGCTTCACATTTTAAATCTCGATAGATACATCTATCGAGCTTTAAAACACAGCACTTCTTCACTTGATTCTTGAACAAATTTGCATGACTTCAATACTTGGACTTGAACTCTTGTTCCTTGAAGTATTAAACACATCCTAGATATACCTAATTACAAGTAAAGTGTGTTTTTTCAAATGAGTAGCCAATTCTAAATAACATATGTTCTTAACATGATTCACATATGTCCTAACAGTATAAAATGTTCTATTTTACTATCTAAAAAGTCACTTTATCTATTATACAATACCACTTTATAATACACCTAATAACTCATTTCTTATTTATCTCATCTATTCATTTATTTATTAGTTTCAATACATTTTTCTCTCTATTCCTCTCCTCTTTTTCCTTCCCTCTTATTCTTTCTTACCCTCCATTTCTCTGTGTCTAAAAGATTACCACCACAAAAAAACCACCACCTCTCTCTCTCTCTCTCTGAAACCAACCACCAGCATAACTTAACCACTACAACCCATCAGCTAGTACCACAATCCCCACCATCAACAACACGACCACCACCTAAACCCAAATCAACCCAAACATCAATAACATAACTAGCACCTAAACCCAAAACTTTCCAATCACATTCACACCACCACCCTAGCCAAACCTACCACCCCACCACTGCTGCATCACCCACACCAACCAGCAATCCACAAAAGCCATAACCGCCGAAAATGAAACCCGGCCACAAAATAAATCACAATGGAAATAGAAGAATAAAAAAAAAAAAAAAAAAAAACAAAAAACAAAAAAGAAACCAAAAAGGGTAGGATAATTCCTACTGTCTTCACATACAGAACTGTTGTTAAATTGTTGGAAACCCCAACTTTGCATGGGTCATGTTGTTATTCTAACTATTTTTAAGAGATATTTTTAGAAACCTTTTAAGGAAAAAGAACAAAGTTACTGACTTTTTTAATAGTTTTTTATATTTCTCACAAAAGTGGTACTAAAACTTTCCTAAATTAATCTATATATATTAACAAATACCCTAATAACATCTCCAATAGGCTTTTTAAACGTATTTTTGGAGATTAAACACACAATAAATGATGTAGAATAGACAATATCGACCTTCTTAGAGCAACAAAGGCACCGAAAGTCACGGTGTAAGATTAAGGGAGGTGCCTGTAGAAGCCATCAGGGTGACAGTGTTAGAATTTCATGAAATTTGGCAGGTTGAAGGAAACGACATTCTGATCCAAACTCGAAGCATAGCTTAACTTTAGGCAAATTCCTTTGTTAAGGCCCTAAAAACAATGTTTTTGCTATTTATAGTAATAGTTGTTTTTCTTTAATAACTTTTAGTTCAAAAGTCACAATAAGGACTCGTCTATTTTTGGATGACCCTTAAGGTAAGTAGTTTATGATTTGCATTTAACTCAATTTTACTATTTTTGGTGAAATTCAGTATTTTGCTACCTAACCTCATAATTTGTGGGAATTAGGATTTTTGGGTGTTTTCCTAGTCACCCTAGGGTTTTCGTTACTATTTAAATATATTGTAGTCTCTAGAGTAATTCAATTTTTAGATTTATAAAAATACAGACTTTGTCTATTTCTCTTTGGTGGATTCTAGAAACTTATCACCTCGTGGATTCAAAGTTTTCCTTTAGAATCTAATGTGTTTAGTCAATTGGTTCTAGCTCTAACAATCTCTTTAAACTCTAAATTTTTGTCAAAAAGTACTCTCGTAATTAGTGCGAATTAGGATTTTTGGGTGTTTTCCTAGTCATCCTAGGGTTTTCGTTACTATTTAAACATATTGTAGTCTCTAGAGTAATTCAGTTTTTATATTTATAAAAATACAGACTTTGTCTATTTCTCTTTGGTGGATTCCAGAATCTTATCACCTTGTAAATTTAAGGAATCCCTCGTGGATTCGAAGTTTTCATTTAGAATCTAACTTGTTTAGTCAATTGGTTCTAGCTCTAACAATCTCTTTAAACTCTAAATTTTTGTCAAAAAGTACTCTCTCAAGCTAGAGAGCACTTTTCACTCTCCATATCATTTTCTCTCCTTAAAAAATTCCACGGCTAAATAAATTGGAATAAAAAATTTTGCATAATCTCTCTCGATCTTCTCTAAACTCAAAAGGGAGCTGCAATCAAAACACAATTCACAATCTTTCTCATTAAAATGATGAAATAAATAAATAAATCTGATTTGGCCTACTTGGCCTTCATGTCATTGGCAGTCGGGGTGAGGACAAGCAGAAACAGTGTAGCTTTGCTCAGTAAACACTAATCTCCATTGGTCCTCATCCTTCAAGCGACTCTCTCTAATGTCCTTCGTTCTCCGCTTGCTTAGAGATAACTGTACTAGGCGTCTGGGATGAAAAGTTAGAAAAATAATAACATAGATGAAGAACGAGAGGAGAAGACAATAAAATAGATAAGTGGAGAAGAGTGGGGATACGTATGTGGAGAAAAAACAGGAGGGAAAAAAGGAAAAAGATAAAGATAAAGATGATTCTAGAAACTGAATAGCATGGATAAAAAAAAAAAAAAAGTACTATATACACAATATTTTCACAATAAATTCTACGTAAGAAATTTTTACTAATCTATCTATACTACTATTAAGAGGATTTCCCTATTTGGATTCCTCATTTTTTAGTTAAAAAATACCCCTACATCCCTATGTTTAAGTAGAAACAAAACTAAAGAACAATCCGGTAAAAATGCAACTCTAACTCTCACTATTACATTGCCCAAAATACCCTCATCATATCCATTTACAAGTTTTCAACTAATGGGGATAAATATGTAAATTAAAAATCCTACACTTTAAGATCCACAAACTCACGTACACTGCCAGTTTCTATCTCTCATTCTTCTCGAGATTGAAGGCATTTAATTTAACTCTACATCCTCATTTATTTTTATTCAAATTGAAGACATTTATTGTCAGAGGCTCCTAAAACATTTTAGGTTCTATCTTTTCACGGTGGATTATTATCGCTGTTGACTTTGAGATTTTAAATAGGAGGGTTTGTGCTTCAACTGACTACTTGAAAAAGAATATTAGTAAACTCCTTTTTTGAGTTTTTTTTTTTTTTTTTGAATTTACGGTATTTTTATTAAGGGAATTAGGCTACTTGGATGAGAATTAAGACTAATTGGTTTTGCATTTATGTGTATAGGTATTGGATAAGATTCGATTCAACAGGACTCTCTCTATTTATGCGTACAGGTACTTATATATTATTCTTCTCTATTTTGGTACAAGAACTTAATATTTAATGTGATTTTAGATTGCTAACACTTTTTCTCGTTTTTGGGTTATAGATTTGGTGAACAATTTGGGTACAATTGCGAGGTCTGGGACCAAAGAATTTATGGAGGCATTATAGGTTGGAGCGAATGTGTGCATGATTGGTCAATTTGGTGTTGGGTTTTGAGGGAATTAAGCTGCTTGAAGTGGTAATTTACGCTACTTTTTTTAAAAGGGTATTATGTAAACAAGTTTTTCCATGTAATTTACGCTATTTTTTTTAAAATGTAATTTACACCACTTTTTTTTAGAGGGAATTATTATATATTTGATGTATCATGTTAATAGTTACCTAATTTAAACCTCACATGAAGTGATTGTTATCTAAGAAATTGTTGTAAAGAAATTTCTTTTGTATAATTCTAAGTGAAATTCAATTTACAATTTTTTTTTATAATTATTAATTTACTACTCCATAAAAAATGTTACATACATTTTCTCAATTTTAAGGGTAATTGATATCTTTGAAATTTAAACTCTTTTTAACTTTTATTATGGATGTGTAGTAAGTGGCTAAATATTATTGATCCTTTTACCGTAAAATAAATATATTTGAAATTTAAACTCTTTTTCACTTTTATTATGGATGTGTAGTAAATGGTTAACTTTTAGGATTAAAATAGTACATGTAGTTTTTAAACTTTAAATTTGAAAAAAAAAAAAAAAAAAGGGTGGTCTAGTAGTTTTTAAACGTAGGAGAGAAAGTGGGATTTTTTTTAAATAGTACATGGGATTTTTTTAAACGTGTAGTCTTTCTTTTTTTGATAAACTTTTAAATAAGGATAGAGTCACACCAATTCCTCATCTTAATCTTTTAAATTTCCCTAAAATTTAGCATTTTCTTTTCTTTCAAAATCAGATATGTTAGTGCCTAAATGCTAAATATAAGGATATTGATGGAGAAATTATAGTAGTGGTTTTATAGTAGGAGTCTTTTTTTTTTCCAAAATATGGAAGAGAATTAAATGAAAAAAAAAAAAAAGGAAAACGTGAATTTTTTTTTTTTTTCCTTACAAAAGAAAATAGTTTTTAAACGTGAGATAGAAAGTGGGAATTTTTTAAATAGTACATGGATAGAACATGAGATTTTTTTAAATGTGTAGTTTTTCTTTTTTTGATAAACTTTTAAATAAAGATAGGGTCACACTAATTCCCCACCTTAATCTTTCAAAATTCCCTAAAATCTAGCCTTTTATTTTCTTTCAAAAACAGATATGTTAATACCTAAATATAAGGATATGGATGGAGAAGTTATAGTAGTGGTTTTATAGTAGGAGTTTCATTTTTTTTTTTTTTTTAAAGAGATTTAAAGAGGAAAACGTGAGATTTTTTTTTTTTTTTTTTTTTTTATACAAAAGAAAACGTGAGTAAGGAAAGTGAGGTTAAAAAAAAAAAAAAAAAAAGAAGATAAATCTTGATAAAAGAAATTGAGAGAGAGAGAGAGAGAGAGAGAGAGAGAGAGAGAGAGAGAGAGAGAGAGAGAGAGAGAGAGAGAGAGGTGAGTTTGCTTTGAAAACTAACAGAAAAGAAGAAACCGCCTTCAAATTATCTGTCCATGTAATCTAAGCTCCATGATATACCAAGAACAACATCCTATGACTAACCACCATTGCAATCACAAGTTCCTAAAAAGATTTGTTGAACATCACGGTTTCTTCTTCACTTGTACTATTTTTCTTTTCTTTTTGAAGGCTGTTTCTTCTTAAGTTTATTGTATTTGACTTCTTTTTAATTTGAAATTTAAACTCCTTTTAACTTTTTTTTATGGATGTGTAGTAAATGGCTAACTTTTAGGACTAAAAAACTAAATTTTTGGATTAAACAAAAATTGATAAATGTTATTAATTTTTTTTAAAAGAACAACAACACAAAAAATAACGTGTATCTCTTGCCATAAAATTTTAAATTTAAGTTTTTATTTACTTATGTTATGGATGTATAGTAAATGGTTAAATTTTAGGATTAAAAAACTACATTTTAGGATTAGACAAAAAATAATATCTGCCATACATAAAATTTGAAAAAAAGAACAACATCAACAACACCAAAATAAATAAATAAATAAATAAAACAAAAACATGGATGCGTAGTTACTAAATTTTAGGATCTTTTCAGGAGCATTTCCTTTAACTAAAATCTTATTAATTTACTACTCCATAAAAAATGTTACGTACCTTATATAATACAATATAAGTATTGATAATGATAGTATGTCAATTTTAAACTCATTGGATACTCACTATTGTAAAAATTAGTAGAAGCATCCAAATCCCAATCCAAAAATGCAAGCCATGTATCAATATGTCCCATGTAATTAAGGATACTGTTTTTTATGGATAATTAAGGGTACTTTAGTAAAGATGAGATTAAAAAAGTTTTAACATAAATAACAATATTTTTCTTTTCAAACTTCAGCGCCTCTTTGCGTATTTGTTTGATATTATATTTATATTTGGTAAAGTGAGAAATTAAATGTACATTCAAATCCTATAAATACCCTTAAACACTTTCATCTTCCTCATCACCTCCACAACTCTCAACTTCTAAACTCACTAAGCCACTTCTTCTCTCTCTCTTACACTTACACACAGACACATTATTTTCTCATCCAAATTAACCAAAATGGCATGATTTTGTTTTAAAGTATGTGAAATGAGTACGGCAAATTTAATCTAATTTTAACTATAAATGATTTTGTGAAATAAAGTAAACATTTTCTAAATTATATTTTCGCCATATTGATCTAACAATTCATAACCTAAATTTAAATATATTCTCAAAACTTTTACTTAAAATAATAATTTAATAATTTTAAGAAGTGTAACTTATTTCTCCTATTTTACTAAAAAATTATTACAATTACACATATTATTACAATTCTTACATGTGATTAATTTGTTCAAAATTAGTTCACTTTATTGACGTTTTAATACACCCTATTTGTGACAAGGAAAAATCTATTGATTATTGTGTATGTATGTGCAACAACCACTATAAATTTAATTTAATTTTATGTAGAAATGAGTTCGCAAAATACAGTAATGGTGAATATTGATGACATAGAATGTCGTCGAGAACAATGGAGATATTATGCTTGCTTGAGAATACAACGAGAAGACAATGAAAGTAGAAATACTCAATTGGCAAGACGTCGTGCTAATTACTCAAGATAAAGACAACAAACTTCGGGTGGTGATCACATTTTAGTGGGAGGCCTAGCAAATTTAAATGAAGACTAGCCTTTGAGCATGCACTCACGAGCGTGCTCAAAGGCTCTTCTATTTTTTGGGTAAGGGTTAATTTAGAGCATTTATTATAATTTGGGGAAAAAAAACCTAGGGGTGTGATGAGTATTATGTGCAGTGAAATAATTTTTCATCACACCCTAGGTTTTTTTTTTTTTTTTGTGATTGGAAAATGTAGTAATTCCAAATTATAATAAATGCTCTAAATTAATCCTTACCTAACAAATAGAAGAGCCTCTAAGCACGCGCATGATTAATCCTTACCTAACAAATAAAAGAGCCTCTGAGCACGCGCTCATGCGGGTGCTTAGAGGCTAGTTCTAATTTAAACCTACTACTTGAATTACTTTTTTGCCCAATAATAACTTGCCACTTAAAATTTGTTATGAAAATGTTGTAGACATAAAATTTCTCAAAAATAAAATAGAGAATAAGAAATAAAAGGTTTTGATAAATTTTGAATTATATAGAATTTTTAAAAGATTTGCACAAGACTAATGTAAATTTGATAAATTTCAAATTAATGCAAGCATTAAAATTAAAATTAGATGATTCTATAACTCACTATATATTGCTCACTAGATTTGTTGAAAATTTTACAATAATTACTGCGGTTGGAACTGTATAAAGGAAGATTTAAAATAATAATAAATGAATGAAAAAATAATATTTAAATAGGATAAATAATGATAGAGAGTATGTAATTGAAAAAAGTAGATAGTTAACAGGTAAACGTAATTGTTTTATTGTTTACTCTCCAAAATGAATAAAAATTTGAAAAAAGCAGTTGAAAATACTCTAAAGGCACATGTTCACAAGGCCCCCTTTTTTTTCAATTTTCTATTTTGTTATCTGGTCTCAGAATAATTTGTTTGAACAGATTTGACAAAGTTGACCTGGCCTTACTGATAGTTCAAAAGTTCAACATAATCCTAGCCCAAAAAGTTCAAAGGTCCCCACTCAAGGCTCGATTGATTATCCGTCTTGTACATTATAATTGAATAGCTGGATTTCGATTGGTCTTATACAAATATGAATATTTGGATACATTTTTCTCTCGAGTCGGGCCAGTATACGTGATCCAACGAACTGATGCCTTAGCCAATTAATGAAAACTAATTATTGTGGCCAAAATGGCATAATACTACGAGTCACGACAGTGAAACTTTTTGGGAACATTTCTAGTTCCACGATTTTTAATATGAGCAAAACTTCTTGTGTCCAGTGCCTTAAGTTACCGTCTTTAAAATTTCCCCACGTGGTAACTTAACAGAAATACTAAATGGTGTTAAAACACACTGTTTCTTACCGTGTGAGAAAACCCAACCCAGTCCTTTTTCTCTCACTATCGTTGAACTCTCTAAGCCAGGCCTAAAAATCAAGCACCCACCAACAGATCGGTGACTATCCATACTCGGATAAACCCCTACGACCCATAAGAAAGGAGTATCTCTGTTATATACAAGTTTTGGGTGGTTATGCAAATTGACAGGTTGTGTTTGAAAATTAATTTAAGTTTTAGGTTCTAATTTATTAGGCTGGAGGAGAGAATGAGAGAGTTTGTGTTGTGCTCAACAAATTTACGGTGGTAATAGCACAAGTTTGGGAGGTTATGCAAATCCCCTCCAATAATTATCTAATTTATGCTATGTTTGGAAGTTTGGAGGGAGAGGAAAGTAGAGGGGAGAAAAATAGTGAGGAGGAGAGTAGAGAAGAATGATTATCATCCATCTTATTTAGATGTTTTTAAAAATTAAGACGGAAGGGAATTAGAGGAATGATAGGTGCAGTAGTATATATGTATATATATTGGGCCGGGGGCCCGGTCAGAGGACACCTAGTAATCCAAGGATGGGTACGTAAACGCTATCATGGAAGTCCACATTTGTGAATGAAGAAAGAGGTTTGGTTATGATGGTCTAGGAAGGTGGTCTGAGGAGGAATGTCTTCTCGACTGAGCAAAGTAGAGGTCAGAACGTATGGTCTACCATCCAGAGTAACGTTTTAGGAGATTCTATTGATAAGGATATACATTATGAAAGCACAAGATAAAGAGAAGTTATGAAATATCTAAGAGAAAACTACTACCACCGCATTAACTGGCCGCATTAATGTGGAAGTATACCTGAACAGTAATTTTCAACTTTACAGCTACTCCCAGAGACTTCAGGAAGATGTTGATGGGACAGGGATTAATGCCAACAACCTAGTCTACACATGGAGGGTGCAGATGAAAGCAGGAAGGTAGTATAAAAGAGAAAGAATATCCTAAGGAAAGGGGATCGGAGGAGAGATAGAAAAACACTATAGCCACAAAAATTGGACTTGTAATCAAATTCAAAAGAGATATATACAAGAACACATCTCCTCAGATTGTGTCGAGGACGATTTTCTTTGGACAAAACCTTTTTATCTTTGCTTTCAGGTCATCTAAACCCACCATAATTGTTGTCCAATTCATTAGGAAATTTCTTGTGTTGTAGTGAGTTTAACTTTCAATTATGGTAGATTTAGGTTCGAATCAAGAGGAATCTATAGGGTCCCAACATCAAGATCACTTCCTCAATATTGAGCGAAGAAGGAACCGAGAAGTTAGTGTACATAGCACCCATACTAACAAGAGCCAGTCTCGAAGTGGGAGCCACGTCTCTTATGAGGAGAATACTAGAACCATGCAACTGGAGATTGATCGTTTGAGAAGGAGGTTGCGCCGCAAACGATGAAAACAAACTCCTTTCAATTCTGACTTCTCCTCTGACAATGATGGAGATGGCAGTTATAGGCCCAGGTCAAGGACTCCCCCAAATGAGTTTTTCTCGTGTGATGAGGACAACCATCATGAGCGCAGAAATAAGAGCTCGTCTTGCAAAGGTCTGGGAAATGACACTATGAGCAGAGCGTTAAACCAAATTTCCAAACCACCTTTCACACATAAAATTGAAGGAGGAAGATTTCTTTAGCAGTTTACTCAGCCAACATTCACCATGTACAATGGTCGAAAAAACCCTACAAAGCATGTGAGTCATTTCAACCAGAGAATGGCTTTACACTCCAAGTATGAGGCCTTGATATGCAAGGTATTCCCATCCAACTTGGGGCCTATGGCAATGAGGTAGTTTGATGGCCTAGGAGCAAGTTCTATAGATTCCTTTAAGGAACTCACCCGGGCGTTTGGATCTTACTTTATTACTTGCAGTAAAGTTCCTCAGCCTTTAGATTCTCTATTATCTATGACCATGTGAGAAGGAGAGACCTTGAAAACGTATTTAGACAGATACTGGGAGATGTTCAATGAGATAAATGGGGACTTTGATGACGTGGTCAAAAGAACTTTCAAGGTCAACCCACCAACTGAGCATGATTTGAGAAAGTTGCTGACTAAGAAGCCTGTAAGGAGTGTGCATCAGCTCATGGACCGTATTGACAAGTATAAGCGGGTCGAGGAAGACCAGCAGCAAGGGAAAGGGAAGGTTAAGGTTATCCTTCAAGATATGAGGGATTTTCGGCCAGACAAATACATTAATAACCGGTCCCGAATGTTAGGACATATGTGATTCATTTGTTATGAACATATATTACTATTTTATGTAATTGGCTAATCCTTTAACAAAATGCACTTTACTTGTAATTGGGTAGATTTATGATGTGTTTAATACTTCAAGAAACCTTGTTTCAAAATCAAGTGTTGAAGCCATGCAAGTCTATCCAAAATTCAAACTGAAAAGTGCCTGTCATTAAATCTCGACAGTTAGCTATCTATCAAGACCTGTAGAGCTGTTGAAGCCTGTGGCTCGACAGTAGCTCGACAAATAGGGTATCTGTAGAGGTTTATGAAATTCAGTTTTTCAGGACTGTTTTTCATTCAATTTGTGATTGTATGTTTAGGTTTTCTTTTCTCACAACCTTAGACATATAAAAGGACTATTTTAAGGGCCGTCAAAGGTGACACAAGTTACATAAGTGTTGAGCAAAGTTTATTTAAGCAAATTGTAACCGGAAACAGAATTTGCCCTAGTTCATCTTTCTTGTGAATAAGTTGCTGTGTTTGTACACCGTAGGGTTTTGTGACCAAGCATCTTCTCGATCTTCATCATGTGATAAACTGAAGAACTTTGTAGCCAACAATCTTCTCTAGTTGGTGATTGAAGTTGCATACTGGGATCCGCGTAATTGGTTAGTCATGTACTGGGAGCCGTGAATTACAATGAGAAATTGTCACTACAGAATAAGTCCAATTGGGTATTAAGGTAAAGGTTCAACCGTAGGCTGGTATAAGGTATTGGGATTCCTTTACTTGTAACTGCTTATTTTGATAATAGTGGATTCTCAAGAGTGGTGACCTTAAAATCATCCTATGGGGTTTTGGCTGTGTAGGTTTCCCCCATTCGTAAACAAATCACCGTGTTAAATTTATTTTCCACTGCATATTTAGTTATTTGGTGATTTGTTTGTGCTACCACGCGCTTTGCATGTAATTAATTCACTTGGCTAAATTAATTAGTTAATTTATCATAATGGGTCAATATGTTTTTGGCCTATTACTGAAGAGACTTTGTTGGACAATCTGGGTCTACTGCTATTCAGATGGTCAACACAGTGTTCCATAAGCCAGTGCATCAAGTCTTGGAAAAAATTAAAAATAAGCCATACTTTAATTGGCCAAATAAGATGGGAAGAGGCCCTATGAAGCGCAATCAAAACCTTCATTGCCAATACCACCAGGAGCGAGAATATGCACAGAAGATTACAGAACTTTATGGAATCATCTGGAACAGCTAGTCAGAGAAGGAAAGTTAAAGAAATTTCTATATCAGCCCAATGGACAAAACGGCCAAGCAAGATCGAGATCTCAAAGAGATACTTCTTCAAGGCCACCTTTGGGCACAATTAGTACCATCCTTGTTGCTCCAGGAAGGACTGGTTCTCATCCCTCCAAGGTGAGGTTTGTAGCTTGACCACCTGCCGAGGACTCCAATCCTAAGCTGAAGAGAGCTAGGATGGAGGTCCAACCTACATTGAGCTTCTCGAATAGGGACAAGGTTTGCACCATACAACCACATGACAATACCCTCGTGGTCACCCTCAAGATAGGGGGGTATGATGTGAAAAGGGTGTTGGTGGATCAAGGCAACGAGGCAGAGATTATGTACCCTGATTTATACAAAGGGAAAAACTTGAAACCTGAGGATTTGATAGGTTATAGTTCACCTTTGTTAGGCTTTGATGAGAAGGTTCTTATTCTAAATGGCCAGATTAGACTATCCATGCAAGCAGAGTCAAAGGTGGTGAAGGTGGACTTCATTGTGGTGGATGCTTATTCTCCTTACATTGACATTGTAGCAAGACCCTAGCTTCATGCCCTGGGGGCTGTTTCTTCCTGCACTTGAAAGTGAAATATCCATCTAGGGACCAGATTGAGGAGCTAGTTTAGAGCCAATCCATGGCTAGGCAGTGCTTGGTGGCTGCAATTATGCATCAGCCTAAAGATAAGTCCTCAACCTCTGCTCAGGTGGGCTTATAACAATCAAGAATCCCAGTGTCTTCTATGAATACGGTGTTAGAAGGAGCAAGCTATGAGGAACTATAAAAGGTAGCTATAAGTGACGATAAAGAGAAATTTTTCCAGGTCGTAACATAGTTGCCTCATCAAGAAAAGAAAGAGCTGATGGTGTTTCTTAGGAAGAATGTTGATGTGTTTGCATGGAGTGCTTATGAAGCCCTCGAAGTGGATCCGAATCTCATTTGTCATCATCTAAATGTCAACCCGACAGTCATCCCTAAAAAGCAATCACCCTGGCGCTCATCTAAAGAGCACTCTGAGGCTGTCAAAAAGGAGGTGATCAAGCTTAAGCAGGCTGGGGATATTAAGAAGGTATTTTACCTTGAGTGGCTAGCCAATACTGTGGTAGTGAAGAAGAAGAGCGAAAAGTGGCAAGTATGTGTGAACTTCACAGATTTGAACAAAGCCTGCCCAAAAGACCCCTTCCCTAGCCTCAGATAGATTAGTTAGTTGATGCAACTATGGGTCATCCTTAGATGAGTTTCTTGGATGCCTTTCAAGGGTATCATCAAATATCCTTGGCTTTGGGTGATCAGGAGAAAACAAATTTTGTTACTCCTATTGGAAATTACCATTACAAGGTGATGTCCTTTGGACTAAAGAATGCAAGGTCTACTTATCAAAGAATGATGACTAGGATGTTTGAGAGACAACTAGGCAAAAATAGTGAGGTTAGATAGATGATATGGTGGTGAAGAGTGAGTTTGTGTTCGAGAACGTGGGAGACCTCGAGAATATTTTTAAAATACTAAGGAGGCACAAATTGCACCTGATGAGAATGCAAATTGTCATATTTTTCTCCCTTGATATTTAGTCTTTTATACTTATTTGGTGCCTAAATGTACTCATTATTCTTATATTTTGATTTAGGATGCAAATGGAGGCATTAAGTGCAAAACGTAGCTAATTGGACGATTTTGGACAATTTCAACATCGCTTCGTCATTTGGGCATAACTCTCATTAGAGCTCCATTGAGATGATTCAAGATACTATGGAATGCCAAGAAAAAGCTCTACAACTTTCATGTTTTGAGTTTTGAGTGATACTAGCTGCATCAAGGCTGAAATTGGGATACCTGATGCGGTTTATTTTCAAAAGCTTCTAGATTTGGTGCACGAAAATTCCAGCTAAAAAAACACCACTTTCCTAGTAATATTAGGACTTTGTTTTATTTTTAATATTTTCCTTAATTAGTCAGATTTGGATATTATTATTTAGAATATTTTTAGGAGATTTAGTAGGCTTGGGAAAGGGGGAATTAACGTATAAAAAAAGGGAGGAGAAATCAAATTGAACATATACGCCTCTATCTCCCCTCTTTTCTAACTTCTTCTTTGAGTTTTCATCATGGCCTTACTTGGCTAAACTTTTATACTTGGTCGAAGGAAACTGAAGCCTTGGAATCAATAAAACTGTGAGATCTAATTTGTTTTTATTGTTCAATTTATGCTTTGAATATCAGATGTTCTTCTGTGCCTATTTTCATGATTGTCTCGTTTAATTACTAGGAGGCCTACTAGTTTATTATTCATTGCAATCTACTGCTAAGTTAGATATCAAATTCGTAATTGTTTAATCTCTCTAATTTGTGAAGCAACCAAGATTTAATGATTTGCTATGTCAAAAATTATTAGATCGCAGGAAGAACGCTCGACTAAGTTAAATACAACCGCTTGTGCTTGTGTTGTTTAGTTTCTCCGATCTCTCTAATTCTTAAGGCTGCTACTAGATTAAATCTTTAGCACTTGTCTTGGGTTGTTTAGTAGTTAGGGTTTATTAGATTGTTTGTTTTCTAATTAACTGCGACTAAGGAGAAATAGGTAAATAGTTCCAACGATGAATATTCAAAGTTTGAATTGATATATACTTGCATTGATGATTAGTTGTAAAATTCTGATGGTGGATGTTGACTTAGACCAAGGTTTGTTCTTTTTAATTGATTTTGATATTTTAATTTGAATTGTTCCTTAGTTTTTTTTTTTCTTAAAATTGTTTTCATTATACTCAAACACCCCCCCAATCCTTGTTCACATAGCGAAAAACTAGGCTAGATACTCTCCATGGGAATGATCCTTACTCACACCGCTACATATATTTTTGGGAGTATAGGTTTCATTTTTGGTTGCTTGCGACAGCACACCAGCGCCTCAATGCTTCCAAATGTTCTTTCGGCGTTGGCTCAGGTAAATTTCTAGGCTACATGGTCATTCACTGGGGAATTGAAATCAACCCTGATTAGATTAAAGCAATTAACAACTTGCAACCTTCTCGGAATCCCAAGGAGGTTCAAAAGTTGACATGGATGACTGCTGCTTTAAACCGATTCATCTCTCGGTCAGCAGACAAGAATAGACTTTTCTTTCGGTTGTTGCATAAGTGGAAGGGGTTTGAGTGGACCAAGAAGTGTGCCTCAGCCTTTTAGCAATTGAAGTAATACCTTGCTCAGCCACCTATTATGTCCCGGCCCGAGAAAGAGGAAGTCCTGTTTGCTTATGTTACTGTAGCCTCCCATGCGGTAAGCTTAGTATTGATACGAGTTGGCAATGGTGTACAAAGTCCAGTTTATTATGTGAGCAAGTCACTGCATAAGGCCAAAGTTCATTACCTACCATTGGAAAAGGCCATCTTGACAGTGGTGCATGCTACGCGTAAGCTCCCCTACTACTTCCAATTCCACACAGTTGTTGTTTTAACCCAACTTCCGCTTCGATCACTATTTCGGAGTGCTAATTACATAGGAAGGATTGCCAAGTGGGATACGCTTCCAGGGGCTTTTGATATCAAGTATATGCCTCACACCTCTATCAAGGGCCAGGTCCTCGTAGATTTGGTGGCTAAGTTTGTTAAATCCCTATTGGAAGAGGAGGTAGGGAAGCAGGACATGGATGGAAAATTAAAGAGGATCTGAAGTGGTGCTAGTTGTAATTTTTCCTGATAAGATCATTATTGAAAATTCCTTAAGGTTGGATTTCTTGGCCATAAACAATGAGACTAAATATTAGGCTCTATTGGTAGGGATGACTATGGTTCCGAAAATGGAAGGAAAAATAGTGGAAATATTTTCAAATTCAAGGTTGGTTGTAGGCTAGGTAAAGGGAGAGTTGGAGGCTAAGGATATGAGAATGCAAGAGCATTCGAATCAGGTTAGGCGCTTGCAATCAGGGTTCGAGTCTTTCATTTTACTACAAATCCCTAGGAGTAGGAATACACATACTGATTCTCTTACCACTCTCACAACCTCCTCGGTGCAGTGCTTACCTCGGTTTATCCGTGTTGAAGACTTGTGCAAACCTACTAAGATGAAGAGAGAGATAGTCCAAATTCATCAAATTAGGGTGGGATCTAGTTGGATGGACTCTATGTTGCTATTCCTTAAGGAGGATATCCTACTCGAGGGGAAATCTAAGGCTAACAAAGTGTGGAGGAAGACTCCTCGATATTGTAAGGCCTTCACCAAGTGGGTTAAAGCTGAACCACTGGCAAATATTAAGGACATGGATGCTAAGAGATTTGTTTGGAAAAATATTGTCACTCGGTTTGGAATCCCTTGTACCCTCATCTCAGACAATGGTCTTCAGTTTGATAGCAAAGCCTTCAAGAGGTACTGTTGTGAATTGGGCATTACGAATAGGTATTCCACCCCAGTTTATCCACAGGGAAATGGACATGATGAAGGGAAATCTGAGGCTGACAAAGTGCGGAGGAAGGCTTCTCGATTTTGGTTATCCAAGGATCAAAAGTTGTACAAATGCTCTTTTTCTAGGCCATATTTGCTATGCATATACCGTGAGGCATCAGAGCTACTCCTAGAAGAGTTACATGAAGAGATTTGTGACAGTCACACAGGAGACATATCCTTGTCTTACAAGGCCCTCACTTAGGGATATTGGTGGCCAAACATGTAGAAGGAAGCACAAGAGTACATAAAAAAAGTGTGACCAATGCCAAAGATTTGCCCCAAACATTCATCAACTAGGGGGTGTCCTTAATCTTCTATCCAGCCCTTGGCCTTTTGCTCAATGGGACTTGGATATTGTAGGGCCTTTCCCTAAAATAGCAGGGAATAAGAGATGGCTGTTGGTCGGCACAGATTACTTCACCAAGTGGGTTGAAGCTAAACCACTGGCAAATATTAGGCACATGGATGCCAAGAGATTTGTTTGGAAAAATATTGTCACTCGATTTGGAATCCCTTGTACTCTCATCTCGAACAATGGTCTTCAGTTTGATAACAAAGCCTTCAGGAGGTACTATTGTGACTTGGGCGTTACGAATAGGTATTCCACCCCGACTTATCCACAAGGGAATGGACAGACCGAGGTTGTCAATAAGGTCATAGTGAATAGATTCAAGAAAAAGTTGGATGATGCAAAGGGAAAATGGGTGAAAGAGCTGCCACACGTCCTTTGGACATATCGGACTACACCTTGTAGATCCATAAGAAAGACACCCTTTTCAATGATTTATGGGGCCAAGGCTATAATTCCTCTGAAGACCAGATTCCCAACGCTGAGGACGAGCTTTTTCACTCTGAACAACAATAATGGGCTGTTAGAGAAGAGTTTAGATTTAATTGAAGAGCAAATAGAAAATGCCATGGTTCAATTGGCATATTATCAACACAAGCTCAAGTAGGGATATGACTTAAATGTGAGGTTAAGTTAGCACCTAGAGACTTGGTATTAAGAAAGGTTTTAGGGAACTGCAAAGAATCCAGCATGGGGAAAGTTAGGGCCATATCGTATCACCTCAGTGGTTGGAATAGGTGCATATTACCTAGAAGATCTAGATGAAAATGTTGTACCACGCCCCTCGAATGTAAATAATATGACTTAAATGTGAGGTTAAGTTAGCTCCTAGAGACTTGGTATTAAGAAAGGTTTTAGGAACTGCAAAGAACCCAGCATGGGGAAAGTTAGGGCCCAACTAAGAAGGGTCGTATCGTATCACCTCGGTGGTTGGAATAGGCACATATTACCTGGAATATCTAGATGAAAATGTTGTACCATGCCCCTTGAATGTAAATAACCTACGAAGGTATTATTATTAATGAAAGTCTTTTCTGAAATATTTTTGCCTATGACACTATGCGTTACACTTCATATTATTTTTCTAAGTGTTAAACAAAACTTTAGTCATGCCTGGCTCCTCGGATCACATACTTTGGGTTAAGGGTGTCCAACGCAATCGGTGGCCTGACCCACCTGGTAAATCCGACCGGACCCGCATCGACCGCCGGCCAATCCAACTACTTCGGCAGTTGGCTGTGGGTCTTTCTCTCCAAAATCCGATCTTTATGGTTTGGTCTTGAATCTTCTTCCCAAAACCCGAAGAAACCTGAATCAACCCAGATACATAGCATTTTCCGGATAGATTGCTTAGATCTGCTGAGATCTTGGTGAGATCTCGTCATTTTCGCTCAAATCTAGCTACAATCTAATGGGTTTTGCTTAAATATGGCTCAGATCCGATGGAAATCTCATGGGTTTTACACAAATCTGGTGACAATTTGGTTTTTTTTGCTTAGATCTCATGAGTTTTGCGCAAATCCAGCAACGATTTGGTGTTTTTTTGCTCAGATCTAGTCAGTTTTGCACAAATCCGGCAACGATTTAGTGTTTTTCTCTCAGATCTGGTGAAAATCAGGCAAAAAATATAGATCGCAGCCAAAAGGAAACTCCGACAGCATCTTCACTAGCTTCAACCGATTCGACTGCCAATCAAACAAATCCAACCCGATCTGACCCATTGGTTTTTATGGTTGGCAACGGGTTTTCTAGTCGGAAATCCGATGTCATCGGGTTGGTTGTGGGTTGGGCATAAACCCGACCCGAATCGACCTGTGGACACCCTTACTTTAGGTAAATTAATACTTCATATCATTTTTCTAAGTGTTAAACAGAATATTGGTCATGCCTAGTTCCTCGAACCACATACCTTGGGTAAATTAATACTCTTTATAATTGGTTTAAGTATTAAACAAAACCTTAGTCATGCCTAACTTCTCGGATCACATACTTTGGGTAAATTAATATTTCATATTATTTTTCTAAGTATTAAACAAAACCTTAGTCATGCCTAGCTTCTCGGACCACATTCTTTGGGTAAATTAATATTTCATATAATTTTATAATTTTTCTAAGTGTTAAACAGAACCTTGGTCATGCCTGATTCCTCAAACCATATACCTTAGGTAAATTAATACTCTTTATAATTGGTTTAAGTATTAAATAGAACCTTAGTTATGCATGGATCCTCGGACCACATACTTTGGGTAAATTAATACTTCATATCATTTTTCTAAGTGTTAAATAGAACTTTGGTCATGCTTAGTTCCTCGGATCATATACCTTGGGTAAATTAATACTCTTCATAATTGGTTTAAGTATTAAACAGAACCTTAGTCAGGCTTGATTCCTTGGACCACATTGTAAAATGCACTCCCCCCTAGATTGAGGGTTTTACATGGAGTTGCCACTTATTTAATTTAAAAGGAAAAATAAGAAAGCCTTTAATGAAAAATACTTCTGTTGTATTAATGTATATGACAATTTACATCAAATTTTGTAACAAAAATTTATAATGCCTTTTTGTCCTAGATACAATCTAAGAAAAGTAAATTACATTGCTTAATTTCCTAGTTACATTCTAAAAAAAAAGTAAAATTGTATATACAAGAGCATTGTCTAGAATCCTTGATCTTGGTTCGGAGGCTAATTTACGAGATAGGAAGGGATTATACACCCATCTCGCCCAGTAAAACCTGTCTCCTAGGTTAAGGTGGCCAATGTCATGTCATGTCAAACAAATACAAAGAATATGTAATATAAACATGTGATTTGCAGGAATTGTAAATAAATATGTGTTAGGGGAATTTGACATAAAGAGAAACAAAAAAAAAAAAAAAAAAAACTTGTTAGATAACAATTTGAATGTAAAAAAATGAAGGTAATGGCATGTTCATCCAATAGATCAATATAAATAAAGAATTCCTAGCCTAGACATGTTCATGTAAGCATGTGAAGGAAAAACAAAATTGTCATGTTATTTGTCATCAACATAATTGCAAAGAGAAACAAATAAAAAATAAAACCTTTAAGCATATTTGATCATCCAAGCAATTATGAAGAGAAGTAAAGGAAAAACCCTATACATGTTTATTTAGACAAAATCAAAATACTTTGACATGTTTGTTCAAGCATTTAAAAAAGTAAAACAACTACCTAGACATGTTCATCTAAGTATTAAAGAGAAAGTTGTGTTTTAGCCTAGAAGTGCTCATCTAAGTATTCAAAAGAAAATTGTGTATTAGCCTAGAAGTGTTCATCTAAGCATGTAAGAGAAAACCAATAAGACATATAGGCATGTTCATCCAAGCATAGCATAAAAGAAGTGAATAATGATTTGTAAGCATTTATTCTAGCATGTATAAAGAATTAAAAAATAAATAAATAAATAACTACTTACCAGCATAAATTAAAAGGGGAAGTGATCACTTAAAGGGCTAGGGAGAAAGCAAGGAAGTACTAAACTACAACCAAAGTAAGAACAATGGTTGCTCAATAGCTTTTCTTTTCTGCTTTCTCACTAGCTCTCTAGAGGGAATTCCCAGGGTCCAAAAAATGGAAGAGGTCTTCTCTATTTGTAGGGGAAGGGAGGGCTTAGCTTTAAAGCTAAGTTATTAACTTTATTTTGAAGCTAAGGGAGGAGATAACCTGTTTAAATGAGCTGGGATGGATTTGGTGTTGATCCCCATTCAAATTTCGAAATGATGTTGCACCTGCTTTGTATTTTGGCTCTAATTTTCCGGTCAAAATTCCAATTGATTCAAGATGGGTATTTTCTGAAAGGAAATTCAATTATTTACAACTTTTTTCAGAAATATAGAAGGCCAAATTTCAAGGTTATCCATGCCAAAAATGTGTTTCAAATTGCTGCTGAAAATAGTAACGTCTTTTGAGCATTTTTGAATTTTTTCATAGGATGTATCTGTTTCTTTACCCAATTTATTTTTCAAAAATATTTCTTCTGAAGCAAAGGTAAGTATAAGTCTATTAGATAGGCTTGAATGGATTTGATGTTGAACTCATTTGAAATTTTGAGAGAAAATTGAAGATAGTGCTGAATTTGTGTTATCTTCTGCACCTGTTTCATATTTTGGCCATAACTTGCTGCTCAAAATTTCAATTGATTCAGGATTGATGTTTTTTGAAAGGAAAATTAATTCTCTACAACTTTTATAGAAATAGAGAAATCCAACATTTTTTCTGACCAAAAATGTGATTCAAGTTACTGCTGAAGATAATGACGTTTTTTTGAGCATTTTTCTTTTTTTTTGAATTTTTCATGGATCATATCTCCAGAATTTTTTTTTTTTTTAAAGAGCAGATAAGATGCCATAAAGAAAAACATTTTTTATTATTTCTTTAAAAAAAAATGAAATCCAATAAAAAATCACACTTAATTAATTTCAAATTAATTCTTGTGAGAACCAATCAAAATTAAGTGTTTAGAATAGGATGTGATCAGCCCCATCGTATAGGCGAGCCATGATTATTGAAAGTTGTTTGTATGATAACTTTTGATTAGGTGGTCCGATCAAAACCCATGACATACCATTATGATCGTTAGAACATCAAGATTTGTTTTGTATCACAAATCTAAAGATCTACCGGTTGGTTAAATGCAATTTGTAAAATTGGGTGTCTACACACATACTTTGGATAAATTAATACTTCATATTATTTGTCTAAGTGTTAAACAGAACCTTGGTCATGTCTGGTTTCTTGGATCACATGCCTTGGGTAAATTAATACTTTCTATTACTTATTTAATTATCAAAAAGAACTAGCTGACATGATCAAAGGGACACTCATAAGCATCACTTAAAGCATTTGCAAGTATATCTATGATCTGTTTGAGAACTGATTATCCCTCCAGTTCCTTAGATTTACTGATAAGCAGAGGGTTAGGTGGAGCCTGACATGGATGGATGCTCTACCATTATGCATGTTTTTGAAATTAAGGGTATACTTTGTTGAGATTATAGACTCAGTAGGTTTAACTTGTCCTTTTGCTGATCATGTGAGATGTAGTAACTATGCTACCACCTATGTAGATAACTAAATGAAGCTATATCTCTTTGTCACATTGGTTAAGTGTTAAATGAAATAGAAACTCTGTTAGGATTCATGTAAATACCACAAGTATGAAAGAAAAGCTTATAATTATCATTAAACTGGGCCTTAGAAAAAGGAAAATAGATTACAAAAGGGTAAATTGATTACAAATCTTGGAAACAAAAGTAACAGTTCAAAAAAAAAAAAAAAGAGAGAGAGAAAAGACAACTCATGGCTTCATTTTTATTGCATACTTAACTTTTGGAGTCTTGGCAAGCTAGGCAATTGTTGTTGCTGAGGATACTGGGCCTTTACCCTTGGGTTCTTCCTTGGCAAGAATGGGGAAAGTCGCCAAAACTAACTCATGGCTTTGGGAAACCACCCCTCCCTCGAAAGAATCCTTAGGTGTAGCTGAGGACTTTGTAATCTCAGGGGTGACCTCCTTGGGTTTTTCTTTTTCCTTCTCAGCTGCACTAGCTTGCTCTGCCCCTTTTGGAGGACTGTTGGGAGAAGGTAGGTCCTTAGTCAGAACCTCTTCAATAGGGCTCATAACTTTGGGGATTGCATCATCTAGAGGGGCTGAGGAGATTGGTGCCTGGATTGCAGGGGGGTAGTAAACATTCTTTGCTCTCCTATGTTTCGAGGAGGCCTCAACCCTAGCCAGGTTGAGGGCCTCATTCCACACCCGGAGGTAGTATGCTCTATATACCCCCGAGATCTCAACCCTGAGGGCCTCCTTGGTCTTAGCTACCCCCACGCCGTAGCCATCTTGTTCAGCATGGTCCCTAGCCTTTTCAGTATTGTCCAGTTTCTTCTTCACCACCTTTATTTGCTCCTTGGCTATAGCAAGCTCATCCTCAGCCTGGCAGAGTTGCTTGCGCTGAGTCTTGGCTTGCCTTTCCGCCCTTTCCAGAGCCACCTCAACGCTTTTTTTCTCCCTTTCGACCTCGGTGAGCTTGGCGTTCAGCTCCTTTACTCTCTTTTCGGCCACATTAAAGGCCTCAACAGCAGCAATCTACCTGCTCTCCTCATCCTTCATTAGTCGGTGAGTGATATTCACCAACTCCTCAACCCTAAAAGTGACTTGAACAGCCTACAAAGGAAATGTAGCAATAAGCCAAGGCAAAAGTAAAAACAAATAATAATAAATAAAAGAATAGCAAAGAGAAAGGAAGCTTAGCTTGAAAGACTTACCATGACAAGGTCTCTCTTCAGACCCAGAAACACCTCGTGTCTCTTCATGGTCCTCAAATTGGTCATGTCGTTTTGTAGTAGCAAGGCTTGCTCTACGGCATTTGCTACGTACTTGACCTTCCCCTGCTGGAAGTCCCTTATTAAGGAGTTCACAAGGAGAGGGAATCCATCTAACACCAGGGGGGATTCCAGTTTGGAACCCTTATGTGAAGATCACGTCACCTGTCTCCAGGTGGCCTATTGCTCGAGAACCTCGTGTGGGTAGTCTTGGCTACCTCGACCCCTCTTTGAGGCTCATTTTCTCTGGGAGGGATACCTCAGCCCTCTTCCATCACATCCTTCCTCTTCTGCTCTCGTTTCCTCTTTTTTTCTACAAGTTCGGGCTGAGGGTCATGAAGAGTGGGGAGAGAGGGATGTTTAGCTTAATCGGCCACATTAGGTGCCTTACCCCCAGCTTGAGACTTCATGATCTCTAGAAGACTAGGCTTGGGCTTGTGTTGTATCCCAATAGCTTCTGGAATGGAGGAATCTCCCTGTGTTTGGCTTAATTATGCTAAAGGAAGATGACTGAAGTCACTGGTGGGAACCTTAGGGATTGAGGTCGATTGAAGACCTTGGAATTAAGCACATCAACTACTTCTTCTTTTTCTTCTTCTTCCTCTTTGATGGCTAGCTATGAAGGGGTCACTTCATCCTCAGCCTTGTACTGAAGAAGTGGCTTTACCTTTAGTACACCTTTTGGTCTCGAACCTGGGTTGAGAAAGCTAGGCACAGCAACGTTGATCAAGTGTAAGTGCGGGTCCTTTGCCTTTATCACGCACTTTGGCACCTAGAAACTCGATGAAAGAGGGTTGTAGCCGAGGATGAGATGGGCGGCTCATAACTGACCGTCATTGTGAACAAAAACCTCGTCTTTAAGTATCTTGTCTAGGTTTGGTTGGTTGATGAGATTAAAATTCAGAACAGCGGCATGCTTGTCTGCAAAACCATTTTGAAGACAAAAGAAGACCAAAAAAAAAAAAAAAATGGCAAAAATTAAAGGAAAGTTCAATTACAAGCACAAATGGAGAAAAATGGGTACAAAATATGTCAAAGGGAAAGAAGGGGTGACTTTAAAGTAACAAAACTAGACCTAAAAACCCCACCTGGTATCCCCTCTCTCGTCGGGTAGTGGAGACCACTGTGCCACTCCTTTGAGATGATTAGGAAGTCTTTGTTTATGCCTTTGTTGGATTCAGGGAGGCGTGAGATAAGCCTAACCTCGGGGTACCTAGTTTTTAGGTAATATCCCTGCCCTTTTAAGTGGTGAAGGTTATAGACCTAGTTGACATCGTGATGGGTAAGGTTTAAGCCTATTTTCTCATTAAGGGCATCTACGCTACCTAAAATCCTAAACATATTTGGAGCACATTGGGTAGGGGCTAATCTATGAACCCTTAGGTAATCCCTAGTGACCATGCCCATGGCGACTCTCATCCCTCCCTCTATAAAAGCAATCATCTGGATTACCACTTCTCCTTCCTACCTATCAGTGTGCCAGTCCCCTTCTTTACAATATCTAACGGAGACTCTTGGCAGGATTTTATATTGAGCTTTGAAGCTCTCTATACTCTCTGTGGAGTCTACCAAGTAAGCAAATCTTCCCATATGTGAAAGAGGGTTGAAGGTACTAAGATGATAAAGGGAAATTAAGAGGGCCAAGGAGAAAAAGGCTTTGTGTAAAGAGAAGTAGAAAAGAAAGTAAATGAAAATGTTTGAAAAGACTTACGCAAAGAAGGAAACTCTCCTCAGACTGGCTCTTGATATTTATGAGTGCAAAAGTGAAATGATTTAAGTATTCAAGCAGTATTTGTATCAGAGAGAGAGAGACAAGCGGGAGAATTCCCGCCTGAGTTCCAAAAAAATCCCAAGCCATTGGATTTGTATCGCATCGTAGAACATGGGGAACATGGAGCCGCAGAAATTTAATGAAGGCATGTTTGAAATGTCGAAATGTTAGGAGTGTGTGTTAGGCAGTTGAAAAGGTACCTACGCAGACAAAGATGACGTATGATAAGAGTAGGGCAATTGTGGTAATATCGAAATCCTCCTTTCTTCCTGAGGAGCAAAAGAGGAGAATTTTGAGGGGCTATTGTAGGAATGATAGGTCCAGTAGTATATATCTATATATATATATATATATATATATTAGGCCGGGGGCTAGGTCTGAGGACACCTAGTAATCCGATGATGGGTAAACGTTGTCATGGAAATCCGCATTTGTGAATGAAGAAAGGGGTCTGGTTATGATGGTCTAGGAAGGTAGTCTGAGGAGGAATGCCTACTCAGCTAAGCAAAGCAGAGGTTAGAAGGTGTGGTCTGCCATTTAAAGCAACGTTTCAGGAGATTCTATTGATAAGGATATACATCATGAAAGCACCGGACAAAGGGAAGCTATGAAATATCTAAGAGAAAGCTACTACCATCGCATTGAATGCTCTACAGCTAACTCTCTGGTTGCATTAATGTGGAAGTGATACCTGAACAGTAATTTTTAGCCTTATAGCTACTCCCAAAGACTTCAGGAAGGTACTGATAGGACAGGGATCAATGCCAGCAACCTGGTCTACACGTGGAAGGTGGAGATGAAAGAAGGAAGGTAGTATAAAAGAGAAATAATACCCTGAGGAAAGGGGATTGGAGGAGAGATTGAAAAACACTGTAGCCACAAAAATTGGACTTGTAATCAAATTCAAAAGAGATACATATAAGAACACATCTCCTCGGATTGTACCGAGGACGATTTTCTTTAGGTAAAACCTGTTTATCTTTGCTTTCAGGTTATCTAGACCCACCATAATTGTTGTCTAATTCATTAGAGCCTAGTGTTCTAACCCATTCTCTACAAATTCATTATATTGGGCTTTTTGGGCCAAGATCCTTTTGACTCTTAGGCTTGGTACTCAAATTGGGTCCTTATAGGAATAATTAGCCCTTCCTTTTGTAGTTGCTATAAATTGTAAAGGGTAAAATAGATAATTCAAAATGTTTAATTAGCTCTACAATCAATCGCTTCTACTAATTTCCCAAATCTCTCCAGTTTTGGGGAATTAAAAATAAGAAGTTAGAGATTCTTAGAATCTCTCAAAACTCCTCCCCCTCCTCCTCCCCCCTTAAAAAACAACCAAACAAGGTAAATTAAATCATTCTTCCTCTTCCTCTACTCCCCTTCAATCCAAACAGAGTATTAGGGTTTTCTTATTGATGGATTTTTTTTTTTTTTTTGGTTTTTTGGGCGGCATTGACAGGTTAGAGGAAAGAGGGAGTCTATGGTTTTTGTTGATTGTAATGTTTGATCAGTACTGTGTTATCAATTAAAAGAATGAGTCATCAGATCTCTTTCAAAAAAATTATATTTTCAAGACTAAATTATGATTAAAGCTGATCATATGTGTGTGTGTGAAAATTTTGCTATTAATTGCTGGTGGATACGAAGAGTTCCATGGTTTGTTCCATTCTAAGGTGGTGATTGGCAGTAGATCAATAGGGTAGGGGTGGTTGATTTCTAGAGAATACTACAAGAGAGAAGAGGGATTGACAAAGAGATTTTCTTCATGGAAGTGAAAGAGAAAAGGCAGCTGTGTTTTAAGTTTTTATTGCATTTAGTATTTCTATCTATTAAGTTGCCACATGACAAAATTTTTAAAGGAAGTATTGGACATAAGGCATTATATTTAAGTTTTGCCCTTTTAATATTTGTAGGCTAAAGTACAAACTACATCCCTAAAATTTGGGGATCTTTAGATTTTAGTTTACACCTAAAAATTTTAGAACTCTTTTTTGTGGAAAAATTTTAGAATTTTGATTTTACTCTTAAAAACTAAAAAGAAAAATATTTTTACCAGTAGAGATTTTCTGGATAACCCAAAATCAGATTTTCCCAAGAAACCTAATCAAACCTATTACAATCTTAAAGCATCCAACCAGCCATGCTATTGCATCTGAAAACACAAACACCAAAAAGAGATAAACTAATTCCTTTAGAGCACTCACATTTGTGCTTGTATAATAGAAAAGTGTCCACATTTTAGCCAACCAAGCCCAAAATTTACCCTCATCATACTACATAAGGTTATGTAAAAATGCATGGTTGCTACTTGTGTTCTTTATTTTTTTTTTTTTCTAATTTACTTTCTCTCCCCTCTTTCACATATCTTTCTCAATTCCTCTATCAAGATTAGATTTGAGATTAGACCACACTCTCTTTGTAATTGGTTTAATATGAACCTTTTCGAGCAAATACCAACCTGACCAAGCAGACACCAATCTTTCTTCAAACTAAGAGCATTAACATCAGCCTTACCAACTTAACATTTCAACAAAAAAAATTCTAAATCTAACCAAAACAAACATGCATCAATCTCGCTAAGTTAACAAATTTTTTTAATGATGCATAGTCTCACTACTTGTAATGAGGCACTGATCATCACTAGATTAAAAAACATATATGTTAGGTTCTAAAGTTTAGGATTTTATGTATTTAGAACTCTAATGTGTATTATTGGCAAACCATGATCAAAACAATGTGTTTAGAAGTGTTTAAAGTTAGCTCAAAGTTGTGTATCAATGTAAAGTTGGAATCAAGTGAAAGCAGGAAGCACTGTGGCTTTCGGCCTGGCTCGATCGATCGAAGCTTAGGCTCGACCGATCGAAGCTCGGGCAGATTGCTTTTCTGCAGATTCGTCTAACTCAGACCTATTTGTTTTAAAACGTTTTTAGGGTTTCTTATTTGTCCTAAGTATAAAAGGCAAACCCTAGTCACGTTTTAGTGTTGCTCATATTTGCGGTTTGTGTAAATCTTTTGTGAGATCTAGAGGAGCTTTCCTTTACACAAACTTAGGGTTTTCAAGGAGGATATATTTTCTACACCTTGATGATCAATTCAGTTGCTGCCATTGAAGCTTAAAGAATACACAAGCGGGTGTGCTTGTATCTGGTGGTGAATCCAAGAAAGAAGGAGTCCGTGGATTTGAAGTTTGCACGTGGTCGTGTCAGTAAGTTCTACTGGTTGGTAGCAATAAGAAGTCGAGCGTGGGGGCTTGTAATTCTTATTGTATGAACTTCGATTCTTTCAAGATAGTGGATTCAAGTTTACCTTAAGGATAGCTAAGTCAAATCCTCCCCAGGTTTTTACCAGTTTGGTTTCCTGGGTGATCATATCATTGTCTTATTCATTTTCCGCTGCTTTGCATGATTTGATCTTGTTATTATGATAACCTAGACTTGTTTAATTGGACTAAGTAACAACTTGGCTAATTACCTAGGTTTAATCAATTGTGTAAGGGGTCTAAAAACTGTCAAGTGGTATCAGAGCGGGTTGCTCTTTTGTTGTTGATCCTTTGATCACTGAGCTGATCCTTGACCCCTGTTGTCATGGAACACGGACACTCTCTAGTTATTCCTCCTCACTTTGATGGGAATAATTATGCTTACTGGAAAGTAAGGATGAAAGCTTTCCTGAAATCCATTGATGAAAGGGTGTGGAACTCCATTGAATACGGATGGGAGAAGCCCATTACTCCTGTTAGTGAGTGGGAAACTTCTCAGAAAGAAGCAGCTTCGTTTAATAGTAAGGCTATGAATGCGATTTTTAACGCTGTTTCTATGGAGGAATTTAAGAGAATCTCGAATGTTGAGATTGCTCATACTGCTTGGAATATCCTTCAGACTGTGCATGAAGGCATAAAGGCTGTCAAAATAAACAAATTGCAGCAATTGACTTCTAAATTTGAAAGCATTAGGATGTCTGATGATGAATCTTTTGATGAATTCTATGCTAAACTGAATGATATTGTTAATTCTGCTTTTAACTTGGGTGAAATCTATGATCAACCTAAAATTGTTAGGAAGATTCTTAGATCTTTGGCTGAAGACTTTAGACCCAAGGTGACTGCCATTACTGAAAGCAAGAATGTGGACTCCATTCCTGTTGATGAGCTTGTAGGATTTCTTCAATCCTATGAGTTGGATCTACCCAAAACTACCAAATCCAAATCAATGGCTCTTAAGTCAGTTGATGATGTTGAAGGTGGTGGATTTGATGATGAGCTCTCTACTACAGAGATTGCCTATCTTGCCAAGAACTTTAGAAACTTTCTCAGGAATAGCAATAGAAAGGCAAGAGGCACAAACACTGCTGAACCTAGAAATTTTAGGAAGCATGATCCCTCTAAGGTTAACAACAATGATAAGCCTAGAGAAAGAGTAGGTCAATCTTCAAATAACTCTTTGGGCTCTCAGTGTTTTGGATGTCAAGGGTATGGACACATGAAATCTAAATGTCCAACCTATTTGAAGTCTAAGGGTAAGGCTATGGCTGTAACCCTTAGTGATGGTGAAGTTTCTGATCATGAGTCTGATTGTGATGAGGATGGAAACTTCATTGCTTTCACTGCTACTGCTGTAGTTGATGAGAGCATATCTGTTGAAGAGAACCCTTCTGATGGGGAACTCTCTGAAGATGCAGATCTTCAAGAGGCCTATAACAAACTTTGCAAAGTTGCTGCAAAGGATGCCATGAATGTTGAACTTGGCCTAAAGAAAATTGAATCTCTTGAGCTTGAAAAGAAAAATTTGCTTGTAAAATAGTTTGATGCTAATGATCTTTTGAACAATGTGAAAACTGAAAACATGCTTTTGCTTGATAAAGTTAAATCTTTGGAACTTGATTTATCTGTTGCTAGATCTGCTAGTTCTGAACTTGATCAAATGCTGAGTGTTCAAAAGTCGTCTTCTGACAAAACTGGTTTAGGTTATGTTGATAGCATCTGTGTGTCCGCCCCCCATTCCACTAAGTTTGTTCCTTTATCTTCTTCTTCTGAACCTTCAGTGAGTGAGATGGTGAGTGAAACTATTAAACCCTCTATAAGTGAGGTTGCTAAACCCTTAGAAGGTTCATCATCTAGGAAGATTAGGGTTGATCTGAAAGAATCTAAGCCTAAGAAGCCTACCCTATCTAAGGACAAGACACATGATAAACCTGCATGGGTTTGTCACTTTTGTGGAAAGACTGGACACATCCGTCCAAATTGCTACAAGCCGCAAGCTGCTAAGAGAGCAAGCAAACCAAAAGTACCTGTGCCTCAAGCACTTGATCCTATGGTACTTATTAGTGATTTGGTAAAGGCTTTAAACCTTTATTCCAATCCTGGAGTTAGTAATCATTCTCAAGTGAATAAAAGCTCCAATGCTCGTGGTGCATCTAAAAGGTTTTGGATGCAAAATACTCGACCTAACTGAGTCTTTCTGACATGGTCCTTGTGCTTCATTGCTCTACCCTTTGTGACCATTGTTCTTTGGTTTTTGTTTTTTTTCTAGGATTTGTATAGCATAACATTCATGCATTTCATTCTAGGTATTTTTTTTATTTTTATTAAAATAAAAAATAAAAAATAAAAATAAAAAAAAAAAGGAAGAAAAAGGAAGCACATTTTGTTTTGCACTATTCTTCTTGGTTTTTGAGAACAAGGTTGGTCAATTTATTTTCACATAACATGTCTTTTGTACCTTGTTTAATTTTGATGAGCTTATTTATTGCACTTTACTAGTTGAAGATTTGTAGTGCATGTTGTGTGGGAAAGATGTGTATGGTTTTTGATTACTATGTCTTAATCTTGAAGTCACATATTTTTAAATGTTGAACTTGAACTTTTAAAGAAAGGCATAAATAACCATCTCACCACTGTTCACTAGCTAATCATGAACACCTTAGTGCATATCATAAGATTTTGTACTCGAGAAAGTGTAGCACATGCACAAAAAGAACATAAGGTGAATTCTCGGTTAAAGTGCTTAATTCTTAAAATCTAATTGGTGTGTACTATTAGGCTTGATGCCAAACTCACATAACTTAAAATTGGAATGTATATTATGAGGCATAAATACAAGAAACTTACATGATTGCAAGCTTATGATCTAGGAGATGTGGAAGTTATATGATGTAACTCTTTAGGTGATAGTCTCTTTTAAATTCTTTGTGATGAATTTTGTAGACTTTGTGATTGATTGCTATTCACATATCACCTCACATGTATCTCAAGTCTTTGCTAGTCACACACACTACACAAGTTACTCTTTACTAAACATTGTACATGTTATTGTGTGTGTTTATGGTCTGACCAACCAAGTTATTGCAATTACTTTGAATTATGTGCAAACTAAATTTGTTGCTTGAAAATTTGTGGAGAATACAAAAAATTTTGTTTTTGGGAATTTTGGGCTTAAAATTCTTAATTTGAAAAACATACCATCTCATACTCATGCATTTTTGTTCTTAAAATTCAATGCTTTGAGTCAAATCATCTTGTTTTTTTTCAAAAATTGTGTTTTTCCTCGAAAATGGTGAGTCTCTGCCTGATTCGATCGGTCCATTTTGTTTTTCGACCGATCGAAATTTTTAAAATTTTTTAAAATTTGAGAGAGGGTGTCTCTGTCTGTTTCGACCAGTTGAAGCTGATTTTCGACCAATCGAAACTCGTGGATCAGTTTTTTTTAAAAAAAAGTTGAATTGGACTTTTTCAAAGCCACTTTTCAAATAGTTTCTTGCTTTTCTCTCTCTCCGCGTTGGCTTTAGGCTCCACCATTCAAGTTTTTGTCGTTTTCCTTCAAGTTTTTTGCAAGGTTTTTATCTTTGGAAGCCGGTAAGTCCTTTTTGCCCTTCTTTTTCAAGTTTATTTCTCTATTTCATACATTTTTCATGCATTCTCATGGGTATTTTCGGCATATTCAAACTTATTGGGGTTTTTGATGATTCGAGCCTATTCTTGTGAAATTGATCAATGGGTTTTTGTGCTATGATGTTATATTGATGTTCCCTATAGTTTAATTTGATCAATTTTGTGGTTTTTGAAAAATCGAAAATTCTAGGGTTTTGAATTTGATCCGAATTGGGGATTTTGTCAAATTGGCTTAAATTGATGAAATTGGCTTATCAAATTGATGTATTTGGTCATTATTTTTGTTATTATATCATGTGTAATGATCAATTCTCAATATTTTTCAAATTGATCAAGTGGTTTTCTAAAATTTTGGGGTTTTTGTGTTAAAACTCTAAATGTTCAAGCCAATTTTGTAATTTGAACCTTTTTGGACTTAATTCACTGCATTAGAACATGCATCATGACATTTAAACTTGTTCATGCATCATATAGATTTTGATTCTCTATTTTGTTTTTTGTGCTAACTTGCAGTCTGCCCTTGGTTTTTGTCCTTTCGCTCTGTGTTTTGATCTTTATCTTAGCACCATGCCTAGGAAAACTAGAGCTCATAGGACCACTTCCACTTCCTCTGAGTCTCCCACTAGAATTGAGCTGTTTAAGAATGATAAGTGTAGAGAAGCCTATGACTCTTTGAACTGTAAGCGTAAGATATGGTCTGAGCGAGCAGTTGTGTTAGATCAGCTTGATCCGGCCATTAGGGCCAATTTTGAGTCTAGAGGTTGGTTGCCTCTCTTAGAGATAGATCATCCACCCCCGACCGCCCTGATTAGAGAGTTCTACTCGAATCTCTCTTGCCACGTCTATGATTCCAACACCCTTGTTAGAAGTTGGATACGAGGTGTAGAGTTCACCATTACCCCTTCGGTAGTGGCTGAGGCTCTTAGGGTGCCGGTTGTTCGGGATGCTGACTATCCCTATGATGAGTCACCCTCATTAGACGTTGTCATGTCTTACATCACTGGGTCATCTATCCAGTGGGGTACTGATTCTCGGATCACGTCCGTTGAGCTTACCGAGACGACCTATCTCTTCTTTAGGATAGCGTGTCATTCCTTGTGGCCTATCTCTCACTTCCACACCATCCCTTTAAAGCAATGTGTGTTTTTGTACGCCTTTGCTTCTAGAGCGTCTATCAGTTTTCCTCACTTGTTCTTTCGTTCTTTAAACGAGGTTCATAGGAGTTCTACCGTAAGGCATGCACTGATTCATCCTATCTTCATTCATAGGATTTTGCTCTTCTTAGGTCTAGATGGTTTTCTGTTGGGTGAGCCTGTTCATGTGATTGCTCCCATAGGTGCCACCTTTCTTCGTCAGAGGGCTGCTCAGTTGAGAGTTGCTCCTCCTCGTACTAAAGGTGCGTCATCTAGTAATGTTCCCCCTCCTCCCTCTTCTACAGGTACAGCTGCTGCTGAGACTTCAGGTGCTGTTGCTGATGCTGATGCTGATGTTCCTCCACCGACTGCTTCGGATGATTCAGACATTCGTCGCACGTTGGATCATGTCTTGACCGTTCAGGCGGCTCAAGGACAGATGTTGGTAGACGTGCTTGATGAGATCCGTGCCTTGCGTGCAGAGTTGGTGCAGTTTAGACCTCCTCCCTTTTGATGATGGATATCTTGTTTGCCCTTTGGCATTCCGTCACAAAAAGGGGGAGTACTACTTGTAGGATTTTTGTTTTCAGGGGGAGTTTATTTGTTTTTAGTTGGAGCTTGTGGAGTTTTAGATTGTATCTAGGTGCTTCACTGTGTACTTAACATTTTTAGCTCTTACCTTGTTTTTTTATGGGATATTTATGTTAGGGGGAGTTTCATGTTTTTGTTGGTACTTTATTTGTTTCTTGCTTCAAACTGCTTATTGATTTATATTTATGAGGTAGTCATTGATATATGTCTTTATTTGTGTGTTGTTTGAAATCAAGAAGTTATTTTGTTTACTTGTATTATTTCCACACATGCGGTTATGCATTTTGTTTAGTGTTTCAGGAAATATACAGGTTGATTCAATTGAGTTGCTGTCTACACTTGCAACTGATGGATAGTAGTTAGGATTGAATTTGGTTTATGAGCATTATTTTGTAAAGGGTTTTTCATTTTGTAAACTTTGAGCTTTTAAGTTGTATTTTGTCACGGATTGCCAAAAGGGGAGTTTGTTAGGTTCTAAAGTTTAGGATTTTATGTATTTAGAACTCTAATGTGTATTATTGGCAAACCATGATCAAAACAATGTGTTTATAAGTGTTTAAAGCTAGCTGAAAGTTGTGTGTCAATGTAAAGTTGGAATCGAGTGAAAGCAGGAAGCACTGTGGCTTTCGGCCTGGCTCGATCGATCGAAGTTTAGGCTCGACCGATCGAAGCTCGGGCAGATTGCTTTTCTGTAGATTCGTCCAACTCAGCCCTATTTGTTTTAAAATGTTTTTAGGGTTTCTTATTTGTCCTAAGTATAAAAGGCAAACCCTAGCCATGTTTTAGTGTTGCTCATATTTACGGTTTGTGTAAATCTCTTATAAGATTTAGAGGAGCTTTCCTTTACACAAACTTAGGGTTTTCAAGGAGGAGATATTTTCTACACCTTGATGATCAATTCAGTTGCTGCCATTGAAGCTTAAAGAATACACAAGTGGGTGTGCTTGTATCTGGTGGTGAATCCAAGAAAGGAGTCCATAGATTCGGAGCTTGCACGTGGCCGTGTCAGTAAGTTCTACTGGTTGGTAGCAATAAGAAGTCGAGCGTGGGGGCTTGTAAGTCTTATTGTATGAACTTCGATTCTTTCAAGATAGTGGATTCAAGTTTACCTTGAGGATAGCTAGGTCAAATCCTCCCCAGGTTTTTACCGGTTTGGTTTCCTGGGTGATCATATCATTGTCTTATTTCTTTTCTGCTGCTTTGCATGATTTGATCTTGTTATTGTGATAACCTAGACTTGTTTAATTGGACTAAGTAACAACTTGGCTAATTACCTAGATTTAATCAATTGTTTAAGGGGTCAAAAAACTGTCAATATATTTTTTATTCAACTTCAGACTCTCTCTCTCTCTCTCTCTCTCTCTCTCTCTCTCTCTCTCTCTCTCTCTCTCTCTCTCTCTCTCTCTCTCTCTCTCTCTCTCTGTGTGTGTTTGCCCATCTCCCCTCTCTTTCTTCATCCGACTGCCTCTCTTCTCTCATTGTCTTTGTTTGTCTGTCTTCTACTCTTTCTCTCTTTGCTATATAACAATCACCACTAAATAGGTAGAATTTCTGGTGGACAAGGTGGTGGATTGATGGTGGTGCAATCTGGTCTGTCTCTCTTCTCCTCTCTCCATTCACTAGATCTAGTGTTTTTGGCATTTTTAGTGGTAATGCTATCAGGTCTAGTGGTGGCACAATTTGAAGCTTATGGTGGTGTGATTATTCGATGGTTCTAGTGGCAGTTATATTTGACTTCTTATTTGTTGTTTGATATTTTTATTTTTATTTTAGTGGTTTTGTAATTTGGGTTCTTAGTGGAAGTTGAGTGAATTTTGGCGTTTGGTGGTTGTTGGTATGCTGGCCCACAATGTGAATAAGAGGAAATAATATTGAATTCCTATATTGATGAAGTATTGAGGCTAATGTATGTGTATGAAAAAAATAAATAGCTAAACTAGATAAAATAAAGTTTTTTGGGTTAATTTAGTTAAATATTTGAGAAGATTGACGTGAATGCTCTAATAAACATCAAACTTAAATAAATAAAAAATTAAAAAAAAAAAAAAACCGCATCAAACTTGCTTTCACCCAACATTTGCATAGTATATCACAGAGTTGAATTTTATCAATGAATCCAAGCCTACAGTTTTTTTTGGTTAAAATAAAATTGATGGGCTCTTGGTTTGGAAGTGTTTGCAAGTTTGGGTTCCGTTTGGTTCCCAAGAAAGTCTATGGGTTGGTGGGTTTGTAATGTTTGCAAATGTGGTACCGTTTGGTTTGAGATGGTTTGGCACTTGGCAGGTATAAACCCCTGTTCCCTGTTCTTCATCCAAGAAAAAAAGGGTTGAAGAAATGTTTAAATTAAATTACGTTAATTTTTTAATTAAATTTTAGTATTTATTTTCTTTTTTAGAATTTTTTTAGGTTATTTAATGATGTGGTATGACAAATCCTAGTGCATTATTTTATTGGACCAACCATAAACACATGGCTAGCTAATGTGTCACTTAATGGACACTACATCAACATATTTCTAACGGAGTTTCTAATAATGCAACATAATATAAATTTAGGAGATAAAATCTAAATTCTAAAATTTCAGTATATAAAATTTAAAATTTCTCAAGTTTTAGGAGTGTAATTTGCACTTTAGCCATACTTGTACTGGGCATCAACAATTTCATATTTTTACTATAATCTTGCATTATTTTTTATCTATCAGCATTTTTCTATAAAATTTCAATGATTTGTTTTTATTCCCATATATAATATGCACTCATGTATATTATATTTTGAATAAACAAATATATATAAATTCTTTTTAACTTAGAATTATATGTTTCTTTAAAAAAATTAGAATACTATATATGAGATAATACATACTTTTATTTTTGGCTATGTGAATGAAAAAATATAGGAAACATCATATCCTTCATTAATTTTTTGTATATTCTAATTGTATTAAATTTTTAATTAAATGATTTTTTATAACATCTTAAAGGATTTTATTGCCAAGAACCTTGTTGCTCATTGACACTTCTTAGGGCGGTAAATGAGGAGAGTCAAGCCAAATATTAAAAGTTCAAACTTATTTATTTAATTTTATTTCAGATGTGAGTTGAGCACGAGCTCAACTGAACTAGCAAAGCCTTCAAAAAAATTTTTTTTTTTTTTTTTGGTTAAAGAATATACTTTACTTTCATACTAAAGAAAACTCAAATGAGTGACTAAATTAAAATTTTATATATATTTAAAATCAAAAGTTGAAAGAAAATTCAATTAGATTTCAAATTAAATTTTAATTATGGAATAATTTAAGCCCATGTGTTTCATCAAACCTTTTAATTTTTGTGCCAAAGTGTGAAAACCAAATAAACACAATAACAACACTCACTCTTAGGTTCTATTTCTCTACCATAAAAAAATAAAATAAAATAAAAAACCAAAACAAAACAAAAAACAAAGAAAACCCTTAGTTTCTATTTCTAATTGTGGCAGAACATTACAATAATCGTGAAATTCATTTTATTTTTAATGAATACCATTAATTTGGCCTATATACCGCAGCAGGTATAGTTTCGATGTTTATTAGCTTCTTCATGCCTTAAAAGAAAATTCCAGTAGTCATGTTTGTCAAATGCAAGTTTATTCTTCGCCAGGAGGCAGGAGGAAATGCATATGTTCTTCTTAGACACAAAGGACGACATACAGTTGCATATTTGCATCTACCCCAATTCATTTTGTGGTACAAATCCTGAATTACAATGTCCGAGTACTTTATTATTATTTTTGTTATTGTTATTATTGTTATTATTATTTATTGGGTTATTATTATTATTATTATTATTATTACTATTACTAAATTGGATTTTTTTTTCCTGATGGGATAAATTAAATAGTGGTCACAAATTGCACGAGGAAGGGAAATCGGAAATCTATGTATAAGAAACCAATTTTTCGCTTGAAACCTGTCATATTCATTTAAAATAAAGGAACTTATATAAGCCTATTCCATTTTATACCTTATTACATGGTAAGTGATCTGCAGCATACATGTTCTTCAGTTCTTGTATTGTATACCATCATATTTGTTCCAGGTAACACTACTCACCATTTTGTGATGTTATCATTCATCTTGATCCTACAAAATTTCATGCTTCAATTTTTTAATGAAAGTGCAAAACAAGACTGTATTTTAGTGTTTTATAAACTACTGTGTCTCACATCACATTTTACATATTTTCAGGTATTTGAGGATCTGCATGCTATTAATTGGGGCTGGATTTTGATAGAAGAATTGCATGTTCCTATCAATCAAAGAAATATTTGCGCTATTTCTATCCTTCCACTTAATACTATATCACACCTATTATATTCATGATAAGACCTATCATTCATATGTGTGAGGAGGGAACACTCTGATCTTAGAATCAATCGTTCTTTTGGCAAGCCTTAACAAATTATATATTGGAAGTGAGAATTTGTTTTTGCATTAATTATGGAATTCATACACGATCTCTGTTACACACACGATGGAACACAGTTTCTAACTTGATGATGCCGAAAATACCACCAGTGAGTCACACGTTCCTCGCACGTCGCAAATGGCACCTGCACAACGAAAATGAAGAACCTAGCAGAGAGTACCGGTGTGGTACCGGCCAAACACCCTCCGAAAGTTAAGTCAGAACTATTCTTACTGCTCTAGAGTGCTAGAGAGGGTAAATTATGCGTACCTTGGTTTATGAGGGTGCTTGGGTTTTTATAGTAGCGAGGGTTGCCCCTCTTTTCCTTGGAGTAGAAGTCTTTTCCTTATAGGAGTCTTCTTGGGCATATTTTACGGGATCTTTTCCTTATAGGGATCCCTTGAATATTATCTAGCGTGGGAAGCAAGACAATTCCTTATACGTAACGTGGGTAGCAAGTAAACTTATGTTCAGTCCGTCAGCTTCAATTTACTTCCTTCAGTTTTTTAGGCGTCGGTCTAGTAGTGCTGTCAGCCTTGGAGCCAGCTGACCTATGACCATCAGCCATAACACCATCGTCTGCTTATGTTTGAAGGATTGCACTAAAAATCCGTCAGCTTTATGCTCCGCGTGGCTAGGCTCATCTTTTATCCTCATCAGCTGCCTCCTACTCTACGTGCTCGACGCCTCACACCGTCAGCATGTGGAGTTTATGACTTAACTATCTTTTGGTTCTTAGAGGTGAAAAAACCAATTATGAACGATTCCTCGAGCCGCGGGCCATTAAATGCAAGGATACGTGGCGCGCTTTCGTTGGCCTCGTTTCTGGGCACGGGCGTCGCCTCGCCTTCCGTGCATTTTCCCTCTTATATATATACCATGTCCCTTTTCTCATTTCTCTATTTCAACCTTGTTGACTTTTCAAGAGAGAACCCGTCGCCCTTACTTCTGATTTGATCTGTCAGCTGTTATCAACACCGTCACTTCCAAGGTCGTTTTATCTATTCAAGATCTGTTTTACTTGTAAGTTCTTCTTCCTTGTTCCTTGCTCTTTTACTTTGCTTGAACAATTTTTTATTAAGGACGTCAGTCTAGGCACTTAGAGTGGATCCGTCACTTGTAGGTAGTCAGATGTCAAGTGACACGTTGAGTGACCAGTCGTCAGTCCGCGATGGAGCGGGCTACGACAAATTTTTTCGCTCAAGTCAAGAGTCCGACGGCTTTTCTGAGTCATCAGGAAAAGAAACGTCAGCCCAATCCCCTAGTATTGACGTAGAAGACCATGTTGAGGGAATTAGGGAGAAAGTGTTAAATGAGATTGAGGTCGAGGGGGGAGATGAGGAGATTGTTAGTGACGGGAATGGGGATGAAGGTGACGAGGAGGTTGATAGTGACGGGAATGGGGATGAAGGTGACGAGGAGGTTGGTAGTGACGGGAATGGGGATGAAGGTGACGAAGAGTCCTGTGAGGGAACTTCAGGGAGTTCCGGAGGTAACCGTCCCTTCATTCTTCCGGAGGAGTGGGCCGTCAATAAATTCCTTCCAAAGATGAGCAACAGAGTTTTTAATGAGTTACGTACCCGTTTCCAAATCCCAGATCACATTCCTATCCGTCTCCCTAGAAAAAACGAGAGGTGTTATACAGGGAGGACTGCAGATGTTGGGATGTACGATGCCATATTCGCAGCAGGCCTCAGATTACCACTGACGGCTTTACACCGTCAACTGGCGGATTTCTTGGGATTGTCCGTCAGCCAAATTGCTCCGAATGCCTGGAGGATCTTCATTGGTGCTGAGATCCTTTGGGGTCGATTGAGTGGGGGGAACCGTCGCCTTTCGCTAGACGAGTTCTTTTATTGCTACAAACCCCAGCATAAAGTATCTGCCAAGAGGACATACCATTTTGCTCTTCGTGAGAAGAGCTTAAGATTAGTGTCTGATATGCCAGACTCAAATAGGAATTGGAAGAGTAGATTTTTCTTTGTTAAGGGGACGGACTGGGTGTGCCGTCTGGACGAGTGGGATACGCTGCCCGGTGGTTATTTTGATAACACTTGGGCTCATATTAGGGATTCAGGTCGCCCCTTCTCTTTCTTTCTACCGTCTCTTTTCACTTATCAGGGAGTTTTTAACACCGTCTATTCCCTTTTGTTTCAGCTAGCGCTCGCCCGGAAATATCTGACGAACAAAGGGAATTCATCCGTCGGATACTTGGCATCCCGCTTGAGCAACGGAAGTGTAGGGATTTGATCACCCTAGACACTCTTCATCTGTATTGTGGGGGTCCAAAGCCAACGGCTGAAGCTTGGAAGTTCCTGGAAACGTAAGTGGACGCCTCATTTAATCCGTCGGCTTATTTACTCCGTCTGCTTTACTGATATTTGTCAGTTTATTTTGCGTAGATATGGAAGCTGCTAAGCAAAGGGTGAGGGCTGCCACTACTCGTAAGAAGGAGGAAGAGAAGGCCAAGGGGAAGGAAGGAGTGTCCTCATCAACCCCTCATTCTGCTTTTAAGGGTTCAATTCAGAGGAAGGCTGACGAAAAGGATGATCCTTCCTCTAAGAAGGTGGCCGTCAGTCCTGGGGATGTGCCCTCCAAGAAGTCGTCCCCCAAGTCTAGTCACGGTGCTGGGAAAGGAGTGATGACCTCTTCCGGCTCCGTCATTGAGGGGCCCCATTGCTTGTTGACTCACAAGGATTATGCTGTTGAAGGGGTAGAATCTCTTATAAAACAGACGGATCTGGATCCTTGTGCTCAGCTAGGGACGGAGGACCTGGGAGCGTCAGCTTTTTTTGATATAGCACGGGTATGCTTCCTACCTTGAATAACCTGATCTTGCCTTTTGTAACCCCCTCTGCCCTTTTTTATGGCACTTGGTATCCGTCGTTTTGAACATGTACACACTGATGTTTTTGTTTCATTCCTTTATTGACTAATTTTTATGGCCCCATTTATTTTATGAGACCGTTATCTTTTTTATCTTAGCCTTTTTTCTTGATGAGCTCGTCATCTCTACAGGCTCATTGGTTTGAGAACCTTGTTTTTGAGTAAAGCCTCATTTTTTGGTCAGACCGTCAGCTTTTTATCTTTGGCCTTGATAACTGTCATCTTTGTAGGTCCGTTAGTTTTAGGACCTGGTCCATATGATGATAGCTTCATCTATTGGACCGTCAGCTTTTTAGCTTTAGCCTTGCGGGACCATCATTTTTTTTAGCCTTAACCTTGATGACTTTGACATCTTTATAGGTCCGTCAGTTTTTAGGACCTTGTCCATATGACGATAGCTTCATCTATTGGACCGTCAGCTTTTTAGTTTTAGCCTTGTGGGACTGTCATTTTCTTAGCCTTAGCCTTGATATCTTTGACATCTTTGTTGGTCCATCAGTTTTTAGGACCTTGTCCATATGATGATAGCTTCAGCTATTGGACCGTCAGCTTTTTAGCTTTAGCCTTGCGGGACCGTCATTTTTTTTAGCCTTAGCCTTGATGACTTTGACATCTTTGTAGGTCCGTCAGTTTTTAGGACCTTGTCCATATGACGATAGCTTCATCTATTAGACCGTCAGCTTTTTAGCTTTACCCTTGCGGGACTGTCATTTTCTTAGCCTTAGCCTTGATGTCTTTGACATCTTTGTTGGTCTGTCAGTTTTTAGGACCTTGTCCATATGATGATAGCTTCATCTATTGGACCGTCAGCTTTTTAGCTTTAGCCTTGCGGGACCGTCAATTTCTTAGCCTTAGCCTTGATGACTTTGGCATCTTTGTAGGTCCGTCAGTTTTTTTAGGACTTTGTCGATATGATGATAGTTTCATCTATTGGACCGTTAGTTTTTTAGTCCGTGTGTTATGGACTTAGTCGTTTTGGCTGTGAACTTAGTGGACCGTAGAAAAAATAGATACTTCAGCAATTTCTGAATAAACTCCTCTTATTGCCATGCATTTAAATAAAAGTAATTAAAACCAAATCCTGCCCTTTGGGCTAAAAAAAAAAAGTATTGTTGCAAAAAACTAAAGTAAATTATAAATCTGAGGAGTAAAACTAAAATTTGCTGGAATAAAAAAGAGGTTGGTCTTCATGCTGCCGCTCCTATTGGTAATACTTTCGTAGGTGCTCGATGTTCCATGGGTGTGGTAGTTTTTGTCCTTCCAACGTCTCCAGGTGGTAAGTACCTTTTCTCTGTCACGACGTAACTCGGTAGGGTCCTTCCCAATTGGGGCCGAGTTTCCCTTGGGTAGGGTCCCTAGCGGCGCCCATGACCTTTCTAAGAACAAGGTCTCCAACTTGGAAGTCTCTATGTCAGACCCGAGAGTTGTAGTGTTTGGCCATGCGGTCCTAGTACCTAGCGAGCCTTTGTTCTGCTGCTGCTCTGATCTCGTCCACTAGGTCGAGTTGTAGTCGCATAGCCTCGTCGTTTTTGTTCTCATCATGGTTGTGCACCCTGTAGCTTGTGAGTCCAACTTCGGCCAGGATGATTGCTTCGCCTCCGTACGTCAGTCGAAACGGTGTCTCTCCTGTGGGTGTTCTTGCCATCGTCCTGTATGCCCATAGTATACTTGGCAATTCTTCGGGCCATATACCCTTTGCCCCCTCGAGCCAAGTCTTGATAATCTTGAGCAAGGATCGGTTCGTGACTTCGACTTGGCCATTAGCTTGAGGGTGGGCGGGGGAGGAGTAATAGTTCTTTATTCCTAACTGTGAGCAAAAATCCCGGAAGGGGTCGTTGTCGAATTGCCTCTCGTTGTCCGAGACAAAGACTCTAGGAATGCCAAACCTGCATATGATGCATCTCCAGACAAAGCTTCACACGTTCTTCTCTGTAATCGTGGCCAAAGCTTCAGCTTCCACCCATTTCGTGAAATAGTCAATGCCCACTACCAGGAATTTCAGCTGTCGTGCGGCTGTAGGGAATGGTCCCATAATATCTAATCCCCATTGTGCGAATGGCCATGGGGCCGTCATCGGGGTCAGCTCTTCGGTTGGTTGTCTAATAATATTGCTGAACCTTTGGCATTTGTCGCAGGCCCTGACATAGGCTTCGGCGTCCTTCTGCATGGTGGGCCAATAGTACCCTGCTCGCACAAGCTTGTGTACCAACGATCTGGACCCCGAGTGGTTTCTGCAGATTCCTTCATGTACCTCTCTCATGACGTAATCTGCCTCTTCCGTACCCAAGCATCTCAAATATGGTCGGGAGAAACCTCTTTTGTACAGGACGTCTTTTATCAGGACGAACCTCACTGCCTGGACCTTAAGTTTCCTTGCGGCTTCCTTTTCATCTGGTAAGATCCCATCTTTCAGGTATGAAACTAACGGTGTTGTCCAGCTACTGTCGGAGCATATTTCCTGCACGTTGCTGAGATCTGTTAGCGGAGAAAGCTGCACGAAAGAGAGTACATTACCAAGGATGACCATTTGTTTTGCTGAAGCGGCCTTCGCGAGGCGGTCAGCTAGCTCGTTTTCTCCTCTGGGAATTTGGACGACTTTGGCTTCTAGGTCATCCACTCTCGCCCTTACTTCATCAAGGTACTTCTTCATCTTTTCGCCCTTGCACTCGTAGTCTCCATTTATTTGGTTAGTGATGACCTATGAATCGCAGTAGATGACTACCCTCGCGGCTCCTGCTGCTTTGGCGAGGTCGAGCCCTGCTATCAGAGCCTTATACTCTGATTCATTGTTGGTGGCAGGGAAGTCGAGACGGACCATACATTCAATGGTGTCTCCTTCGGGCGATAGTAGCACAATGCCGACCCCTGTAGCTTGTCTGTTGGACGATCCGTCCGTATATATGCTCCATTAAGGGAACTCTGCTGTCCCCTTGTCTTCGTCATGAGTGAATTTAGCTATAAAGTCGACGATGATTTATCCCTTGATGGCGGTCCGCAGGCGGTACTGAATATCAAATTCGCTCAGTTCTATAGCCCATAACGCCAATCGTCCCGCAGCCTCGGGACTACTCATTGCCCGCCGTAAGGGCTTGTCAGTCAGGACGTTCACCGTATGAGCTTGGAAGTACGGTTTGAGCTTGCGGGCTGCCATAACTAATGCAAAGGCAAGTTTTTCCATGGGCGGGTATCTTTCTTCGACACCGTGAAGCGCTCGGCTTGCGTAGTACACGGGCTTTTGTACTTTCTCTTCTTCTCTGACCAAGGCCGCGCTAACGGCTGTGGGGGAGACGGCTAAATAGAGAAAAAGCTCTTCTCTTGGTTGTGATGGGCTCAGCAATGGTGGGGAGGAGAGGTAAGCCTTCAATTCCTCGAATGCTTGCTGGCATTCGTCAGTCCACTCGAAGGATTTCTTCAATGTTCGGAAGAAGGCCAAACACTTGTCCGTTGCCCTTGACACGAACCTATTTAGTGCCGCTATCTTTCCATTGAGGCTTTGCACCTCCTTCACATTTCTTGGTGGTGCCATATCCATAATGGCCCGGATCTTATCCGGGTTTGCCTCGATTCCCCTCTGAGACACCATGAATCCTAAGAATTTTCCTGCCGTTACTCCAAAGGCACATTTTCCTGGATTGAGCTTCATGTTGTAGGAGCGAAGTGTGTCGAATGTTTCTTTGAGGTCTCCTAGATGATCTTCCTCCCTCCGGCTTTTTACTAGCATGTCGTCCACGTAGACCTGGACATTCCTCCCAATCTGTTGTGCGAACATTTTGTTCATGAGTCTTTGGTACGTTGCGCCTACGTTCTTCAGGCGGAAGGGCATCACCTTGTAACAGAAGAGGCCTTGGCTGGTCACGAACGACATTTTTTCCTGATTGGCTTCGTGCATTCGAATTTGGTTGTACCCCGAGAAAGCGTCCATGAAGCTCAGCAACTGGTGTCGGGCCGTAGAGTCTACTAGGACATCCACCCTCGGGAGGGGGTAGCTATCCTTGGGGCAGGCCTTGTTAAGGTCGATGAAGTCCACACACATCCGCCATTTCCCGCTCGCTTTTTTGACCATCACTACGTTTGCTAACCAGTCGGGATAGTATACTTCCCTAATGAAACTCGCTTCCTGTAGCTTTCTGACTTCTTCTGCTATGGCTCGGTCTCGCTCGAGGGCAAACACTCTCTTCTTTTGTCTGATAGGTGGAAAGGCGGGCGATACATTCAACCTGTGCACCATGACTGAAGGATCTATTCCCGGCATATCTTCATGACCCCACGTGAATACATCTCGATTGCATCTGAGGAAGGTTATGAGCTCCTGACGGATCGTGGGGTTAGCGAGCATTCCAATTTTGGTCGTTCGGCCAGGATCGGAACTGTCAAGGGGTATCTCTTCTAACTTCTCAACCGGCTCCGTTACCGTCCAGTGCTCTTCTATGCTTAAAGCCTGAACTTGATCCTCCATTTCCATCATGGCTATGTAGCATTCGCGCGCGGCCATCTGACTTCCGCGCAGCTCCCCTACTCCGTAGTCAGTCGGGAACTTTATCATCAGGTGGTAGGTGGAAGTTACCGCCTTCCATGAGTTGAGCGTGGGTCGCCCGAGGATAGCGTTGTAGGCAGAAGAGCAATCGACTACCAAGAATGTCACGTCCCTAGCTATCTGTTGAGGGTAATCGCCCACTATTACGGATAATGTGACCGCGCCCAGTGGGAATACCCGGCTCCCGCCGAAGCCAACAAGCTGGGCATTTGTCTGGATCAATCGCTCCCTGTCGATCCTCATCTACTGGAACGCTAGGTAGTATAAAATATCTGCTGAACTGCCATTGTCGACCAGCACCCGGTGCATGTTGTAGTCTCCTACCCGCAAGCTGACGACGAGCGCATCGTCATGTGGATGATGAAGGCGTTACGCGTCCTCTTCTGAGAATCCAATTACGGGGCCTTCTCTCCGTGCTATCTTCGGCACGACTCCCGTTAGCTGAACATTTTGTACCATCTGAAGATAGGTCTTGTGGGCTTGCTTGGATGACCCGACGACAGCCGTTCCTCCTACGATCATCCTTATGTCCCCAATCGGGGGCCTCGGTCGCTCATTATTCCGTCGGGGGTGTTGGTCTTGTGCGGGGGGATCCGTTTTCTCCTTGCTAACGAATCTCTGCAACTTTCCTTGTCTGATAAGGGCCTCAACCTGTTGCTTGAGGTCATAGCAATCAGCCGTGTCGTGACCATGGTCGCGGTGGAAACGGCAATACTTATCTCGGGAACGTTTGTTGGAGTCACTCTTCAGCTTTCCCGGGAACGTCAGAGCCTCCTCGTCCTTGATTTGCATAAGGACTTGATCTATCGGGGCTGTCAGCGGAGTGAAGCTCGTGAATTTTCCCCCCAAGGGCTTAGGGCGCCTCTCGTCCCTTCGGTCTCCTGTTCTTGCCTTCTTTCGGCCTTGGTCCTGCCGAGTGTCTTCCTACCTTTCTCTTTTCCTGGGCCTCTCTTCTCGAGCTAACAGCGCATCTTCAACGTTCATATATTTTGTGGCACGATAAAGTACTTCCGACATGGTCTTTGGGTCATTTTTGTATAAGGAGAACAAAAACTTACCCTTCTTCAAGCCATTCGTGAATGCCGCAACAAGTATCTTATCGTCGGCTTTGTCGATCGAGAGTGCCTCTTTGTTGAAGCAGGAGATGTAGGCTCTTAAAGTTTCATCTTCTCGCTGCTTCATACTCATCAAGCAAGCCGTAGACTTCTTGTACCGATGGCCTCCGATGAAATGTGCGGTAAATTGAGCACTGAGTTCTTTGAAGGTGCTGATGGAGTTCAGTATCAGTCGGCTGAACCAAATTCTTGCTGTGCCCTTCAGCGTCGTAGGGAAGGCCCTACACATGATTGCGTCTGCTACTCCCTGAAGGTGCATTAGGGTCTTGAAGGTCTCTAGGTGGTCCAGAGGGTCCTTGACTCCGTCGTAACTGTCTATCTGTGCCATACGGAACTTACTCGGTGGGGGGTAGGAGTTGATGGTGGTGGTGAATGGCGAGTTGGTTCTGTTCACCAAGTCGTCGAGATCAGAAGATACCCGTCCCTTGAGGGCATTCATCATGACCTCCATTTGCTCCTTCATCGCCTGCATCTCCGCAACGATAGGTGGTGGGGCGAAATCTACGAGAGACGAAAGGCTTACGTTTTGCCGCTCCGGTCGGCTTGGGGCATTGCTGCCTTCAGGCCTCTCCTGCTCCCTTCGCTCGGCGCTGTTACCTTCCTGGTTTTGCTCCTGAAGGTTAGGTCTTGCGTCCCTTTGGCGTAGCTGCTCCTCCAGGTCGTGGTTCTGCTTCGTGAGTCGTTCTACTGCTGTCATGAGAGTCTGGACCTGCCTTTCTAATGCCGTAGATCTCGGTGGTTCGTCTTCCTGGGTGTTGTTAGTGGTGGCCATTGAGCAAGTGAGTACCATACGACTCTTATGTCCGGGAGGTGATAACTCAAATTCTTCGAACGTTTCCCACAGACGGCGCCAACTGATGATGCCGAAAATACCACCAGTGAGTCACACGTTCCTCGCACGTCGCAAATGGCACCTGCACAACGAAAAGGAAGAACCTAGCAGAGAGTACCGGTGTGGTACCGGCCAAACACCCTCCGAAGGTTAAGTCAGAACTATTCTTACTGCTCTAGAGTGCTAAAAAGGGTAAATTATGCGTACCTTGGTTTGTGAGGGTGCTTGGGTTTTTATAGTAGCGAGGGTTGCCCTTCTTTTCCTTGGAGTAGAAGTCTTTTCCTTGGAGTAGAAGTCTTTTCCTTATAGGAGTCTTCTTGGGCGTATTTTACGGGATCTTTTCCTTATAGGGATCCCTTGAATATTATCTAGCATGGGAAGCAAGACAATTCCTTATACGTAACGTGGGTAGCAAGTAAACTTATGTTCAGTCTGTCAGCTTCAATTTACTTCCTTCAGTTTTTTAGGCGTCGGTCTAGTAGTGCCGTCAGCCTTGGAGCCAACTGACCTATAACCGTCAGCCATAACACCATCGTCTACTTATGTCTGAAGGATTGCACTAAAAATCCGTCAGCTTTATGCTCCGCATGGCTAGGCTCATCTTTTATCCTCATCATAACTAATAGTGCACGTGCATATCATTTGCACAATAAGACAAAGACTAAACTACAACAGTTTATGTATAATCTAGTACGGAAAACTACTAGTCGCTCAACTGTCATTAGCTTCGTTTATTTGTTGAACTTTGACAGGCCTCACTTCCTCTATTAATTTTGAAGAGGTAAGAGAAACATCTACGTGCACATTACGGAAATCATTAAAGAAAAGTATAATCTCGTATTGAGTTTGACGTATAATTGACTTTATCATGCCTAATTTTTTTAAACTAATTGAGAGAGACAGATTTGTTTGTTTTTTTTAATTACCTTATACAACTTGATGTATTTTAATTAAAGAAAACTTGATCTTGGATTGAATTTCATGTATATTTGACTTCCTCAAGCCTTCTTTTTTTAAGCTAATTGAGAGAGAGAGAGAGAGAGAGAGATCTGTTTGTTTTTTTATTACCTCATACCTATCACGTAGGCTCCTCACGAGAAACTTAAAATCATATCCAAAAATTTGTAATGTTGTGGAAATATTTTTTTTACATGAGTTTGAATGTATGTATATTATTAGACTTCTTCAAGCACGGCCTTAATGCAATCAGCTTCTTCACGTAACAAATGTTTTTGCTAGTAAAAGTTATTACACACACTAAAAAAAAAAAAAAAAAACTAAAATCGTAACTTGAGTAATGATTTTAAACTTTGAAATCGTAAATAAGTCACCATTATGATATATATACATATATATAAATATATATATATATATATTTTAGTGTGTGTGATAAATATTGCTCATATTTTTATTGGTGTAGCCCCAGAACTTGTAAGTGAATTACTTGTCAAATTAATTAATTAAATAATTTGGAGACAAGCTAGGCTGTACTGGTTCAGTTGCATCGGTAGGGGAGAAAACATAGACATAGTATAGTTTTATTTTTTATTTTTTATTTTTTATGAACATAGTATAGTTATTCATTCAGGAAAGTTACCATAAAAAATTATGGAAAAGTTAAGAGAAAACAGTAAAAAATTCAAGTTCTGTATCTGGATGCTCTAACAGAGTTGTGGTTATTTTGAAGGTCCCTTTTCTTCCAACTATTTCTCCCTCTTGAAGAATAGATGGCCTATCCCTTGGTCTTTTTATAAATTTTTTTCCTAAACGTGTAATATTAAAGTATTAGTTTGATCATTTCAAATATCTTTTAAAGTATGATGTATAATTTCAATGACTAAACTTAACTAGTCGTAGACTTGTGCAATACATAAATAAATTTTTCCTTGCTAACTCTGAGACAGGCAACCTTGTCTATTCCGCCATTACATAGCCCACCAATTGCTAATTTTCCTAAACGTGCAATATTAAAGTATTAGTTTGACCATTTCAAATCTCTTAAGGATGAAGTATAATTTCAATGATTAGATTTAACTAATTGTAGACCTATGCAATGCGAAATAAAATTTAATTTTTTTTTTCGTTAACAAAAAAATGAAAATCTTAGATGTAACTTGTAAGTATTAGTCTTAAACTCTTTTTAAAATGATATGATTATGTTTTAGCAAAGTGTAGTTGATACAATATATTAAAATTTCTAAATTAAACTATATATATATATATATATATTTGTTATTTGAAAGTGTTTTAAATTTTGTAATTTTTTTTTAAGAAAACATAATGCATTTTCATTTAATTATTATATAAGGTGAGATATTTTGTAAATAGTATAATGTGGGGTTGAAATTTTTTTCTAATGCTCCTTATAAATGGTTCATCCTTTATTCGTCTTAAATGGCCTAAAGAGGAAACAAATGTAAGTAAACTCATTATTCATATTATAAAAAAAAAAAAAAAAAAAATACAAGACCTTAATAAACATTAAAAGAATAAATAATTTTATCAAGAACACGTAGTTGTCAAAAGCAGCTCCTCTTTTTATTCAAACATCTCCTCTCAAAACATCACTGAAGTGGACCAAATTGCACCGAATAGATTGAAATCCTATGCTAATGTGATTCAACAAGAGTGTAGAAATAATAAAAATAGGCTATAGTTTTTAGATACTTTATAGATTCTCATATATAATATGTACTCATGCATAATATATTTTGAATAAAATAAATAAATTCATTTGAACTTATAATAATTTATATGAGATAATACATAGTTTTATTTTTAGCTAAGTGAGTGAAGAAATATAGGAAACATCATCTCCTTCATTAAGTTTTTGCATATTTACTTGAAATCACAACTAAAACGTTGACAAGAAGTTAATTGTATATGTATATATTGTATTAAATGTTTAATGTGTTAACTTTTATAACATCTTATAGAATTATGTTGCCAAGAACATTGTAGCTCATTGACATAGTGCAATAAACAAGCCAACTTGAGCCAAGTATCAAAATTGTAGATTTGTTTATTTAATTTTATTTCAAACATGAGTTGAGCTCGAATTAGAGCTCTTCACCAAAAACAATTACACGTTCAAGCTTGGTGATGACCTTGAGCTTGACTAAAGGAACATAGCCTTCAATTTTATTTTTTGTTAAGGAATAAAGTTTACTTTCAAACTAAAATAACTCAAATGATTGACTAAATTAAAATAAAAATTTAAACACAATCTTATTCTTAGATTAAACCATTCAATAGTTTAAGAATGATACTTTATCCTTGCAGTTAATAGTGTATCACACTAATTACATTCACAAAGAGACCTACCATTCACTTAATAGTGTATCATGCTAATTACAATCATGATAAAACTTAATATTCTTGTCTGAGAGGGGAATACCCTAATCTTAGAATCATGGGCAGAGCAGCACGGGGTGAAAGGGGTCAATTGCCCCCTGACTCCGTAGAAAAAGCCCTATAGTCCTACTATTATGATATATATTCAAATATCCTTTAGAAGTTTGACCCCTTTGATATTAAGGGGGGGGGGGGGGTGGAAAAAGGCAGTCCTTAAAGAAATAGACACTATAAAATAAGGGAAAATAACTTTCTTAACACACCAAACCAACATATCATTTCTTCTGATTTTCATCTTGTCGCACATTTAATGTTTAGTACATTTTTCACTATTCAAACATTTTCACAACATTTTCATAATAAATCGTAAGTAATTAGTTGTTATTGGTTCTATTTTAATCTTATTACTGAAATTACTTTTTTGCTCACTAGCTAGTAACAGCTAATAATAACATGCCACTTAAGATTTGTTGTGGAAATATTGTAAACATAACATTACTCTTCAAGCATTTGTCTTTCTTGCTTATCTCATAAATGATTTATTTGAATAGTAAAATGTTGTTTAAATTGTTTAGTCTGTTAGATAGGATGAAACTTTTCTCCCTTTTCTTTTCGTTTTTAGAATGAGATAGGATGAAACTAATAGTGAAATGCCGTGAACAATTAAGATAATTTTTTTTATCATTCAATTCAATTAGTGGGTCCCATATATATATATATATATATATATATATAAAGTACATAATTTATTTTACCGTACCAAAACCCTAGAGCCTCCAACTCCATTATATTTTCTTCTCCTATATAGTTTTAAAATCTAAGTTTTTGCTGTAAACTTGAATTTTAAATATTAAAATGATAGAGAAATAAATATTGAATTCTACATATTTTAAGAAGCAATTAAAGTAATGAAACATGTATACAACTTTACAAGTATTTGATATACTCTTAATACTTTTACAAGAATCTATTTTCTTAGTTTATTTTAATGAATCAATTAGATGTCTAAACTATATGTATTTACATTACTCTCTTCTTTTGATTGTTTTTAATTATGAATTAGTTATTTTTGTTTTTTTATTTCAATGATATGAAATATATATTTGTAATTACATTTCTTTACAATTTTTTATATATTTTGTTATTGTTAATTTGTGGTCAATTAACATATTTAGATTATTTTTTCTTTTAATTTTTCCCCTAATGAACTGAAATCTTTGTTCCGCCACTATTTAAAATCAATCATCCTTTTAGTAGGCTTCACCTTCCCTACTAGTTTTGAAGATGAGAGAGATGTTGGGTTACACATGTGAGTGAAGTCCCACACTAGATAAAGACACACAAACAATTTTGGAAAAGACCCAACAAATGAATATTATTACCAATGGTGCTAGATAACGATGAAGTTCGAGATTCTCATGGAGGATAAGAGACATGTGGGTTGACACATGGAAGTTCATGGATGATGTACTAGTGAAGGGAAAAGCCCATTATATGAAGGGAAGTGAGTAGGACTTGTTCATGACCCACAAAGAGGTCTTGAGGCCCACAGGAAGGCAAAAACTCATATGTGAGGGAAAGATTGTTGGGTTATACGTGTGAGAGAAATTTCACATTGAATAAAATGAAAAGAATGTATGGTTAATATAATATAATTGAACACATACCCATTTGGCTTAAACCTTTTGAGTTAAAATATGTCTCTATATGTTATAATAATTACTCAAAGAAGCTCCCCAAGATGTTTATCTCCTCAACAAGAGAGACATCTACCTGCTCATTATGAAAATTATTAAGAAAACATTATCTTGGATTGAATTTAACGCATATTTGACTTCCTCAAGCCATTTTTTTTTAAGCTAATTGAGAGAGACAGAGAGATGCATAATTTGTTTTTGCTTTCATTACCTCGTACCTTTGAAGACTCCTTAAGAGTAACTTACCAAGACACCATAGCCAGAAATTTGTGATGTTGTGATAATATTGTTTTTAGATGGGCTTGAATGCATGTATATTGGGCTTCTTCAAGCATAGCATGCAATCGCCAATCGGCTTCTTCCTGTAACAATTTTTTTGCTGTTTGGGCATTGCGTTTGTTGGTAGTCCTGGAACTTGGAAGTGACTTACTTGTCAAATTAAGTAGATAAATACTTTGGAGACAAGCTTGTGCAGGTTGAACTGGTTCATTTGAATCGGTCATGTGGAAAAACATGCATGGTAGTTGCTGTCATCGCAATTGATATTCATTCAGGGGAGTTACCATAAGAAATTATGGAAAAGTTTAGAAAACTGTAAAAATAATAATAATAATAATAAATAAATAAATAAATAAGTTCAGGTTTTGTATCTGAATGCTCCGATAGAGTTATGGTTATTTTGAAAGGTTTTTTTTCTTCCCAATATTTCCCCCTATTGAAGAGCAGATGGCCCATCACTCTCGGTATTTTTTATAAAAAGTTATCCTAACATGCAATATGAAGTGTTTGTTTAACCATTTCAAATTTCTATGGTTTGAAGTATTAGTTTGACCTTTTCAAATCTCTTCAGCTTAATTTAAAAATGTAGGACTTCTATAAGTATCCAGTCATGCATAAATTTTGGTGTCAGGAGTGTACTGGGAGGGCATTACATAATGGCATTTAGAAATGATTCTCTGGTTCTAAACAATGCCACTAATGTTCCAAATAATGGGGTTGTGAGTGCTCGACATAAGCTAGAGCAAATTGAAGCATATATTATTGTGATAACAATCTTTATAGTCTTTCTTGTGGTTTTCGGATCATACAGGCGTCGTAGCCACAGTGTGTTTCTCAAAATTTTAATATGGATAGCTTATGTTTTGCCTACGTACCTGATAACCTACACTTTTGGCGAGATGCAGTCAGCATCCTTTGAAAATGAATTGTTTGTTATTTGGGCGATATTTTTGCTTATTTTCTCTGGAAATGCAGATTGCATCTCTGCCTACAGCCTTGAAGACAATGAGAATCGGAGGAGATATAACATGGAAGTGCTTGTTAAATATTATGGGCTGGCCTGGTTGATGAGTACGTATAGTTATGAAACAAAATTTATGATACCGCTCTATTTCTTTGCTTTGCTAAGGACGTCACTAAGAAGTGAAGCTTTGACCTTGGCTAGCAGAACAGATGGTATGGTCAGAAATACCAAACTAATTGCAGACTTCATGGCCAATGAGCATACGTTGAGCAACGAAGATGAAGTAGATCCCTCATGCATGAAAGGCTACAAGTATTGGGTGGAAGGCGTAGACAAGGAAAACATGGAAGTTATCCCACCACTCTACCAATATCATTTGAAGACTGCAAATGAAGTTGTTACCATTGAGATGATCTGGCAATCCCAAGGGAGTCTCTTAAGCTCTACCGGAGATTCAGACGGCCGACTCAAGGACATTTGCCTCTCTTGTGCATTGTTCAGGCTTCTCTGTCGTAGAATTGCAGGATACTCCATGTCTGAAAGCTCCCAGTTGAAGACATGGAATTTTGTTCGGCATGGGCTACTTGCCAAAGAAGGTGATCACGAGAGAGCATTCCGAGTAATTGAGGTCGAACTCGCATTTCTATATGATTTCTTCTACGCAAATTATTATGCTTTATCTACCACGGGATTTTCATTATTTAAAAGTATGCAGTTGCTTATTATCATAATTGGTTCTGTAATTGCTGCTCACATTCTAAAGCATTACCATACACCCAATGGAGACTTGAACCTGCTTACAGTAAGTGGGCGAGATGTTGATGTGCGAGTTACAGCTATAGTTATAGTAGCTATCCTCTTCATGGAAGTTGTTCAATTTTGGGTTGTCAACTTCTCCGATTGGGCTAAGGTACAGTGGCTTTGCTCTTATGTTAAAAACCCTTCATGGCAAAACAATAAATTCATTGAGAAGATTATACAAATTGTCTGCCATAAGAAATGGTTAAAACCTTGGGAGCAAAAACTCGGCCAATATGATCTACTTAAATCCTTTAACCATAACCCTTCCAATTCTTGGGCCTCTCCTTACATAGATATTTCTAGAAAAGGTCCGAAAGAAAGCAGTCGGATCAAATTATCTCTGGAAGTGAAGAAAGCAATTATTGCCTCCCTAAAGGCCAACGAACAGCAATTGAATAATGGGGAAACTTCTCTGGAGCGAAATGGGGTCAAGAATGAACTCTCTTGGGCATGTAGACTTGAGACACAAACGCATGTTATCATGGTCTGGCATATAGCTACTTGTCTTTGTGAGATAAATTGGGAACAAGCCAACCTACAAAGGGAAAGCGAACACTTCATTGTGGCAACTGCATCATCTAAATATTGTGCCTACTTGGTGGCTTTTGCTCCAAGATTTTTACCTGATCATGCGTATATTACAGAATTTATGTTTGACCAGGTAGTTCAAGAAGCCAGGGATAAACTCCAGGGATGCAACTCACCAGCAACTATGTATGACAAGATGATGAGATTTGGCGAAGATGATCATCCTGGAGAAACAATTATTAAAAGAGGTGCTGTTCTTGGGAAGCAACTGTTGGTAGACATAACTGACAATGAACTGAGATGGAAAATTCTAGCAGATTTTTGGGCAGATATGATGTTGTTTGTGAGTCCCTCTGATGACACAACCGTTCATGCAGAGCACCTGACTAAGGGAGGAGAGTTTGTGACTCACTTGTGGGCTTTACTCTCTCATGCAGGCATACTCAATCGAGACTTAGCTCAGAATGTCTGATTAATGCATTTGTCCACGTGTGTTTTCTCTATGCTTGTATGATAGTGTGATTTATCTTGCATTTGTATTTGTGTTTGTATAGTGGAAATATATAAATATCTATATAAGAAATGGTATGTAAAAATAAATAAATAAAATTGTATACCCTTCTCCAAATATGTGGGTGGGTGTGTAATATATTATGTACATTTAATTCGGAGTGTATTTTCTTTAATCTTGTCATTGCATCCTTATGTTATATTAATTAGTTGATCCACAAAAGAGACATTACAATCATTTCTATTCTTAAGGGAAAATTATTAGATATTTCTAGGATATGGTGACGTAATGCTTTTTCCTCTTACATATTCACTATTTTACATTCATTTTTTGTATTAAAATATTAACATTCTCAGTATTAATTGTAAATATGTAAGTAAAAGAGTAAATGTGAACGAGTATAAAGGAATATTTTTCTTTTAAGATTAAATAGAGCTGTCACTTTTAAATTTCTAAAAGTAAGAGATAAGATGTCATTCTACACCACAACAGTTTTAAATTGACCATGAAGTTTTGGGATGGCTGTTTTGTCTCGTTTGAATGGTATGCCATGTGATGGGAAAAAATTTGCACCCTGTCCTGAATGCCAGGTCTACTTTGAATTACTCTTCCTAACCACGTTTTGCTGTTGTTGTATGTATATAGATATAAACAATGTGGTTGAAACATGAGTAAATATTTTTTGGAAGGTAAACGAAACGGAGAAAATTTTTAAATAAAATTCAATTTTAGTGGAACATTCGAGCAAGAATTAAGCCACTTCAAGCAAGATAATATTATATGCATCGGGTCTATGTAATTTTTCCTCATGCATAAGAATAGAAGCCCTCTCAAGCGAGATGGTATGACATGCATCTAATGCAATGTAAATTTTCTCCTCTCGAGCGACTTTTGTGTGCGTTTAGTTCTAACAGCACTATTTAAATACCAACCGACAAATAGAGAGTGCAACTGGCACTTACTTCAAGATGAGACAAGCCGAATAGACATCCACTCGAGGGGCACCTAAAGGCTACTTAAGCGGCTCATTAAAGCCCCCTCAAGCATAGCGTAAGGCCCGTTTGAACGAGCCCTGGGCAGAAACAATTTCTACATAATTTTGAAAGAAACTTGTCTTAAACGGTTAGTAAGAGACTAAGAGCTATGAAAGGATTTTTAATTCTTTGAATCAACCAAGGTGACTCTTCAGGGGAAACTATTGAATGATCATACCCATTATTTATAAATAGTGTTTCCATATTCAATTCTTTACAAAAACCTTCACCATTACAAAAATTTACAAGAATTTTTCAAAATCGCTACCTGAAAAATTCTTGGCTTAGTTATATCTTGTGAAATTTTGTCCAGAAGTATCATCCGACATTCAGGTTCAGAACACTGGTAATAGTATTGATCTAAAAAAAAAATAGGTAATTAACTCCCATAGATAATTTTCATAACATAAAATTTATGAGTACAAAAAAAAAATAATAATAAAAATTTGAAAAAGCAGTCACGACAATTTCCAACCTAGAAATTGTGAAAGTGAGTAATTGTGTAAATGTGTGTACAATAAAATGCTTATAATAAACACTACTCATAAAATAAAAATATATCTAGACAAGAAGGGTAAGGGTCCGAATGTCCATAATGTATGGTAAGGGGAAAACGAGAGAATAAAGTTTTTAATAACAATGACATGCCATAAGGGTGATGTTGCTGCAATTTCATCAGTATGTTGAGTGACATCATTCCAAGCAAAATTTGTCCCAACTGATCACACAAAATAAAATCTCAATGAAAACAGCAGTATTGGAGAACAAAAAAAAGGCCACGCTCAATAAGTTTTAGTGGACTTAACGCAAATGTTGTTAAATTGTGGCAACAACAACTTATACTGCGTCAAGCTGCTATTCTGTTTAGTTTAGAGAGATTTTTTTTTCCTTTCCAAGGCACATTGACAGTAATCCGTCATATTCATTCATTATGGATACACCATAAATGTCAAAGGAGAAAGTATCTAATATATCAAAATATCAAAAGTATCTAATAATTAATATATTTAGGTATGGTGAGCAATTTCAAAATATAATTGGTAATATCTTTAGGATTATGTATTTATTGACAACTTGGTTAGAAATCTTTTATCTTTTGTCTTTTTTTCTTTTGGGTAAAATATCATTTTCATTCCTAAACTTTCATAAAAGTTTGTTTTCTAACCCCTAAATTTTCAAAACTTTGCTTTTTGTCTCTCTAAGGTGCTGCTTTTCGTCCTTCTATCTAAATCCATTAATTTATATTGTACGTGGCTAACGGAATGTTAACATAATATTTGACTTAGACTAAACCATTTTATTTAAAAATACTTATGAACACATGGCTCATAATGATTCACACACATATCAATAATTTTTTGAAAGGATAAAAACGTCCCCCACTCCCTCAATTGACACAACCCGATAGAAATCATAATCCCCAGTCTTTGTTAATCAAAATCCCCAAACCTACAACCCCAAGTCCAACCGTGAAATCCATACTGGTGACCCCAACCATTCAATGACAACCTCCAAATGCTTGCTTCAAGTAGATGAAATAGGGAATCTGGGTTTTGGTTTTGCCCGACAAACAAGGAGCTTATTCTATGCTATTTGAAGAGGAGGATTTATCGGACAAATGCTTAAGCTTGATATCATCTTTAATCTGTGTACAAATGGGACTCCGAAAGATTGCCTAAAACTAAAGTCTTTTTGTTTTTGTTTTTGTTTTTGGGAAACGTTGACTTGGTTTGTTTGGTTGTTTGATGGGTTTGAAGTCAAACCTTTGTTTGATTATTGACTGAATCTTTGTTAATAATTCTTGTAAAATTTGTTTGTTTTCTTAGAATTGTATCTGGGTTTTGGATGAAGTTTGGTTTTTTTTGAGTTTAATTAAAAACTGAATCTTTGTTAAGAATTCTTGTGAGTTTTGTTTGCTTGCCTAGGATTTTATCTAGATTTAGGATGAAGTTTGGTTTTTTGTTGGGTTTGATTCGAACTGGTTGATGGCAGAATAATTTGTTTTTTCGCATTTAAAACAGTTGAAGAGTAAGGCCTTTTTTCTTTTTCAATGGTTCAATCAGGTCCTAGCCAAAATAACACTTAAGTTCCTACACTAAATCTGATTGATTACTCTTGTTATACATTAATTATTTGGATTTGCACTGGTAAAATTTACAGTTACACCATAGATTAATTATGATGCATGTAGTCCGACTTATGTCTCAAAGTATGTTATCTAACTTTTTTTTTTTTTTGGCTGGGGTATTTGAATTTGAATCTAGGTTCTCCCTAATAGGGGAATCAAGTTTTTTTTTTTTTTTTTTTTTTTACAAGATAGAATTTCTACTCTAATCTAATCTAAGTGTATATATGTGTAAAGCTCCCTCCTGGAGACTTGAACCCCGTAAATTTGGAAAACTAACCGTAAATTTGGTAATATGTTTATTACATTCTTAACCATCGTATAATAATCCATTGGCGGGTAGATTCCTTATTTAAACATACTTCAAGAAACCACTGGATTTTTTCTCAAAAAAAAAAAAAAAAAAAAAAAAAGAAACCACTGGATTTTAATATTATATAATAAAAATATTATTCCCTATATTAATATTTAATCATATGCTTCATGCATTTATTTGTACTATTAGTATATCATATACCAAACCCACTAAATCACAAAAAATTCCATTCTAAAAAAAAAAAAAAAAAAAAATCCCAAGAAATAGCGTAGATCCATTACAAATTTTGGAAGCACACAGTAGATCGCACGATCATCAAGTTTATGACCATCTTAAAATTTGAGTGTCTTATATTCAACATCAATGCCATACTTTGTATGAAGCATCTCCTTCAAGTAGCCAACGTTAATGGATTCCTTGACCCTTAAGCTATACAGCTTATCAAAATTCGAATTACTGAACTAAGTTGGAGCTTGGCTCCAGGAGGAATTTGATAATACTTAAAAGTCAACTCATCTTATACCAACTGTTCATTATAGGCTAGGTCTAGCCTAACCCATGGGACATAAACTTTTTTCTCGACCTTCAGTTTTATGTCAACGATTTTTGCATTACGTGGAATTTCATCAAGATAGCAGAATTCTCCATATAAAACATTGATTACCATAGTCTGCAAAACACGAACCAATTCATTTTTTAGTATATATAATTAATAATAGCATAAGATTTTAGAAAACACACTTTAAAGCATGAAAAATTCAAGCACAGAGAGTATTAGTAATTAAATAACAAAATAAAATGAAATTTAAATATCACACATATTTATCATAACGAGAAGTTTATAGAGGGCAAAAATGCATACTGGCCGAGAAATTTGAAGGTGAGAATCCGGAAGGAACATAGTCTAAGATATGTGAAGTTGGTTTGACCTCAAATTTAACTAGAGAAATATATGATACAATTAATATGCCAAGTCTCAATATGGTGGAAAAATGATATCCCTTTATTATCAAAATAAAATTGTGGAGAATGAAGATTTGTTGTTAGCTTTTAAACCTACTATCTATGATGCCAAAGTGGGGATCGATAGTTGCAATGTTATTAGCATGTTGAATATATTCTTTTCATGCAAATCCCAATTCTAAATATGGTTGAACAAAATAAAATCACAATGGCAATAGAAGTATGAAAAAATAAAGAAAAATGAAAGACCTATTCAATGGAATTCCTATTAACTTCACATACAGAACTATAGTTAAATTGTGAGAAAACCCAACTTTGCATGGGTCATATTGTTATTCCAAGTTTCTTACTATTTTCATGATCAGTAAGCAAATACAAAACATGCAATTGGCATGAGTTAAGCTACATTTATTTCTTGACATGGGCAGAATATTTCTTCTTCTTTTTTTCCTTTCAAATTTTCCTTTTGTTTTCTGGTCTCAGAATTATGTGTTTGTAAAGATTTGACAAAGTTGACATGGCCCTATCGACTGTTCAAGATAATCCTAGCACAAATTACACTTTTAAGGTTCCCACTGAATGGTTTTATTTGGATTGGTCTTATACAAAAAATGAATACACGTGTCTTGAATTGGGCCAGTACACCAAGTATCTAACCAACTGTCTCTTGACTTGGCCACTCACCCCCATGCCAATGAAAACTAATTGTACTGGATTTTGGATTGGGCCCGAAATGGCAAAATACGAAGACAGTGAAACATTTTGGATGTATTCGGCTCCACTCTTTTATTTTGGGCTTTTTGAAAAAGTGAGAATTTGTCATTACTGTTCAAGAGATACAATGCAAAAATACACTTAAGACTGAAAATCACAATTTTTTTTTTTTGAAGAGAAAAGCACAATTTCAAAATATTATCAAATGCTTAAAAATGGCTATTTGAAATTACCAACGTGATTTTGGCCTAAAAAGTTCTAACCAAATGTACACTTCTAGCTCCATGTTTTTCTAATATTTATACTAAGCATCAATAATTTCTTATTTTTACTATAATCTTGCATTTTTTTTATCTATTAGTATTTTTCTATATAATTTCAATTATTAGATTTAATTTCCATATATAATATGTAATTATGTATAGTATATTTTGAATAAACAAAAATAAATTCATTTTAACTTAGAATAATGTATATGAGACAATACATACTTTTATTTTTAGCTAATTGAACGAAGAAATATAGGAAACATCATCTCCTTCATTAATTTGTTGTGTATTTTTTCTTGAAATCACAACTAAAAGTTGATTTAAAATCAATCAACCATAATGGTAAAAGTGGTGATAGAAGTATTTCTTGGATCACACTATCATTTACATCACATTATCATTTATGTGAATAGCATATTTATCAAAATGATGTTAAGCATTTGAGTTATGTATTTCATTGACCCAAATAATTTCTTTTTTTGAAAAAAAATTGCAAATGATTTTGTTAACTGTTTATATGATAATGAATATTCATGACCATATAAACAGTTAACAAATGATTCATAGAAAAAGAAAGAATATGAAGAAAAATGGATTACATGGAATAATGTGCTCAAAACTTATTGTCTTACTAATAACAAATGATTGGACGGCATATTTAGTAATTACTCACTGTTATTATTAAGAGTACACAAATAATGCAATGAGACAATGTCTTGGTAAAATACTTGAAACCAAATCACAATCTTCTACGTACATAATCTGTTCTAAAGTTGAAGAAACGAACAAAAACTAAAATAGGCATTATAAACACAAAGAATCATGTACCTCAACTTATATTTCGGTGTTTTCAATAGAGAACCAACAAAAATTAAAATAGGCATTATAAACATAAAGAACCATATACCTCAACTTGTATTTCGGTGTTTTCAATAAAGATGTCTATTTTAGAATTGAAGAAACAAGCAAAATCGAAAATAGACATGATAAACATAAAGAACTATCTACCTCAACTTGTATTTCGGTGCTTTCAACACAGATCAAAATTCCTCTCTCCTAACTATCAAATTCCCAAGAAATTATTCTGGCACATAGCATTAGAGCAAAAAAGAAACATACTTACGAACCACCAGTGACACTCCCATTGAAGACCTCTATTGTGTCACCTTGCCCAACATGGTGCCACCGAAAGGACCTATCATCATCCATCACATTCTGCTTGTAAATGAAGAAATAACCCTCTTGTGGAAGACTAAACTGTAGCTTCTCTTGCAACTTCTGCAGCTCCTTCCTCAATTCCCCAACATTATCCGATGCATTCATCTCCACCGGAATCTTCTTCGTCCCGCATTTCGGCAATACCAGCAGCTTCAATTTCTTGGACCCCAACAACGTCGTTGGCCCCAGCCCCGGCCCCGGCGACGGGGACAATGCTGCCATTGCAGCCGGTGAAGCTGCTGTTGGTGAAGGCCTAAAACTGACATCAATATCCGAATTCTCCGAAATCTCACATTCACATAAAGACCTGTGGTCTTGTAACTCCGCACCACTCGAATGAATCATCAAACGGTTAACTGGGACAGCCTCCATTTCTTGAATCTTTTCCTTCAACTTTCCAACCGTGTCGGTTACCTCCATTTCTAGAGGAACATGCATTTTGTACGTGGGGATTTTCACGTTGAGCTGGATTTTCTTGGAGGGCGATGATGAGTTCTCGGGAGATTTGTCGGATTCCGAGGCGGCGATCATGAGTTGAATGTGCGAGTTTTGGAGGATTTCGGTGTGTTCAACGTTGACGTCGTCTTTGAGGACATTGCCATTGAAGATTATGGTTTGTTTGGACACGGGTATGCCTTGGTATTTTTTGACCTTTTCTTTGATCTCTAAGATAGTATCAAAGAAACCCACTTCAATAGAGAATGATCTTCCTCTTTGGGGCTCAAAAATCACATCCATTGTTGGATTAGAAAGAAAGAGAGATCATGAAATAAAGATAGGTATAGGTGGGTTTGTTTTGTGGATTTGTGAAAATGCAATGTAAATGTAGATAATGTAATTTGTTGTAATTGGAGTCTGTTACGGTTCTGTTACATGCAAATAGCTGAGGTAGTTAATTTGCTATATATATACAAAAGATTTTAGCTCGTATAAATAGGGATTGTAGGTTGGTTTAGGCTTTTAGCTCCTCATTTCTGTTGTGTACTTTGTAACTATTCTCTGAGGAAATAATGCACAGAATTCTCCTTTGATTTTCTCTCTTTTTTCTGTTTCAGTAAAATTTTCGTGATAGTTAGTTTTGATTCCCCTTTCAGTAATAGTTTCTGATATTGTCTCTAACTAAGAGCATTCTCATTTAATTCACATGCTGATTCTCTTAGAAAGGTTCGGATTAGTTTGGAAGAGAAGAAAGAAAGAATGTCATTGAAACTTTATAATCTAACGGCTGCTTAACAAAATATCTTGGATGGCACGTATTGAATCTCATCCAATGGAGGCATTACACATACCTCGTCACTCTTAGGGAACTATTGGTTTCAAAATAATTGATAACTTGATGATGTACTATACTACTATATATATATTGAGTGGCTATTTTGGTTTCACATATTTTGACATTTGGTAAGTTTTCAAAATCGCACTTAATGACCCCATTATTATGATTTTACGCGTTTTTGGGTAGCACCCTTCAAGCTACAGTTGCAAAACACACTTATAAAAACAAGTTTTCAAAATGCCCAAAAACATAAAGCTGAATCAAAATAATTTTGAATTGAGAGCTTGAAGCTAATAGTGAGGACACAAAGGCTACACTCGCTACCATGGGCATGAAGGTATGCTTCCATGGCTGCAAAGACGTAGGTTAATTTTTGCATAATTGGATAACTAGGGGTGATCAAGGGTCGATCAAGCTACGGATAGACTTGATCACAACAAGTTTGAACAGTTTAAAACTGCAATCGACCATGGTCATGGAAGTTATTAACCAACCCGGTAGCTTAAATCGATGGTACAATACTCAAATATATGGATCGTCTCAATCAATAGCAATTGATGGTCCAATACAAAAATCTATGGATCGTCTTGAAATGCTACTGATCTAGGTGGCATCTTGACGAGAGAGCTAGAGATTTGGGTGGTATCACCATGAGATGTTGGAGATCCCAAGATCTCTGTTGAAGTTCATACAAAGATGAAGCCGAACAAGAATGATGGCACGACAATGACGCGGAATGCATGGAATTGGGAAATGGTCTTTAGCCGGGTTAAGTTTGTTGAATTTCCACATGGAGAAGTCGATATTCAACCTGATACGATTGGGTTTTGTTGATTTTAACTCATTGTTGACCAAAACAACTTTCGGAGCCGACAGATTTTAGATTGGGTGGCTCCGAGTCAGACAAGTGCGGGTGTGGTTGATCAGCAATATGAGGAACAAGTAACTAGCCTTCCTAAGTAGCTAAGTTCATCAGATCAAACATAATTTTCGTTCATGCTCATATGGTAAACCAAGCCCATCATTGTGAGTTCTTTGTCAGCAATACAACCACAACAAACAAACTAGTCACTTAATCCACTTCTATCCTATAGTATTGGCCAATTTGACATTAGTTTTCCTGATAGTAGTGTACATATAATAGAAATACCCTGGGAATTTTAAACCACACATAAGAACCTTTGCATTTTCTACAATAAAGCATCCACGTTTCATAACTTTCATTGACCACACCTTAGAATTTAGACAAGACCCAAGTGTACTTTGTTGAGATCACTTGTATTTTTAAAGTAACTCTGACCAAGTTTTGCAGCTTACATATCATGTTCTTCTATGCTCATACGGATCTATGCATCAAATCATGTTCTTACAAATCATCAAATCATATTTTTAAAATATTCAAAAATATTCATCTAATACAGTGCAAAGGCATGCAACTAGACCACATTTAATATTCACAGTAAAGAAAATATATGAAGAAAAATAAGAGCACCCAGTAACGAAGGAATTTTAGTATATATACATTAAGAATGTCAGGAATCTTGGAAAGTATAAAGCTGTACTTGTCGTGGCCAAACTTGACCATAAACATCTTTCTTGGTATATCGCCGATCCCAAGACCAGGGTACATCTGCAGAGGAAATAAAGTTAGATGAGACCCGCATAAGCACAGCAATGGCTGAGGGGCAGAGCATACCTTCAGAAGTATATGGTTGAGGAGGGAGTTCGTAAGGCACAGGTAATGGAATTACATCAGATGAAGAGTCTGAATTTCTGCTTCCTTGCCAAGTCAGAGTCACTAGTTTCGTTCTCCGTACTTCAGAATTTTCTAATGATCTGCATTTATCCTGAAACTCACAGAAATTTTCTTTTGGCTATGTTTCTTCTTTCAATAATCATCTAAATGTAATACGATATGTTTAAATATTCAGATGACTAAAAGACTCACAAGCCAGGATATAGCCATTACCTCCTTTATATCCCCATTACTTGTACAAGAAAATCCAGAACCATATCTTTCAAAAGAAGATGGCAAAAATAGCACTCCCAGCTGAAAGTATCACACACAGGAAACCATAGAATTACAATGTCAACCCTTCAGTTGGAGCAAAGAGTAGGAAAAGATTCAATGATTTGTTATATAAACATTTTTTAAAAGCTTTGGCCCAAGGGGGAAGGGAAGATTTGAACTGGTGACTTCTACTTCATGAGGTGTGTTTTCTAGCCAATCGTACTATCCCGTGGGATTATGAGTTGTAATATAAACATTAATTCAAAGATAAACAGATTGGGACAGGTGAGTTTTAAAATGAAGTTGTTCATATTCAGTATAAACTTTACATGTGTAGATCAAAACTAATATTTCAGATAGTGATATTATTGATATACATGCCTCATAAGAACGGATCATCAACTGAGAATTATTTTTCTGGAGAGCTCCCCAGGCAGCTTTGCTAAGATTTGATGAAGTCAACAATAACCAACTGTTGCAGAAAACTATAGGTTCACAGTTGATGCTCAAATATAAAAACAGGCACAAAAATAGGCATAACATGAACTCTTACGCGAGTTTCTGACCATTATACCGGGTGAATGTCTTTATATGTGGCATTGCACGACTAGAACATTGAAAAGAATGATTATAAGTTAGTCATTAAAAATACTTCAAAGAAACAAAAAAAATAGTGAGGGCTAATGTTTTCTAATACAAAGTAGGAACACTAAATACTAGATAATAGAACATATCTAAGATAACAAAAATGAAAAAATGATTTTGTTTTTTTGTTATCATTTTAGTAAATGTGTATGAATAACAGAATACAAGTTAGTACAGCAATTGACAAAAGTTTCATTCTACTAGACTTTCAATTAAAAAATACAACCTTAATTAGCATTTTGATGGTCTGAACTGTCTCTAGTGATGAGATATACATACCAGCGACCGGTGTGGCTTGCCTTCCACTTTGCCCAATACTTCTTCAAGAATTCTTTCTCCACGTTCTTTAGTGGACTTGGAATGGCATTGCCAGCTGCATAACCCTGGGAAAGAAGGAAAGAACAAAATAAATAAATAAAACCACACTCAAAAGTATTAAAATGTAAGCACTGGATAGATAGAATAATCTAATATGGATTGCATACTCTCAAATTGACATGAGAAACTAGAGGCTGCTTCATTTCTACTCGGCAGCTATTTCTTGAAATGAAATTGTCAACTCAAGTCAACTTGACTCAGTCTTTGTGAGTTCATTAATTGGTCTTCTTTACACATGATCAAATCATCTCAAGCGACTATTCCTCATCTTTTCATCAATAAGAGTCACCCCCATCTTTAAATGAATTTCATCATTTCATATCATATCTTTTCTTCTATTTATCCATCTTAATATTCTCATTCTAGCTAATATTTCATTTCAAGGACATGTTGCTTCTTTGCTATTACATCTTTAAACTGTGGTCTGAAACCAATTCACTGTCGTTTTTGGGTAAATAACACAACTTGCAATATTACTAAAGGGAGACGAATCACTAAAAAAAAAAAAAATTCAGAGTTTTTTGGCTTAAACGGGTTCATCACCTCACTTACATTTCTGTGTCAGCATCCTAGGATGGTTTTATAAGATTTTACTAAAACTTTAATGACCAGTTACTTTTATCTATGGTCAACCCTTACCTCCACTAAGGAAGTTGTTTTAACATTTCAGAATTGATTTTCATAAAGGTGTCAAGTCTTTTAGCTATAAGCATGACACCTGCTACCTAAAAAGCCGAGTCAATCAAATGATCAACAATAGCCAATGTCCAAAACCTGGTAAAGTTTGAGGAAGACAACTATAATCTGGCAAGCATTTCAAGGTACGGTCAAAAGATCTGCCAGAAAGACCTACTCAGTAGTACCTCTAAAGAGCACCTGACATCTTCCACAGTGGGCCATATAATACGTGGTTGTCCAAGACCAAGAGGTGTTTTATCTTCTGAGAAGCCTGATGACATTGAATAAGTCAGCTCAGCCAGCCACTTCTCATCCAAAGAACCAAGGGAAGAGAACTGCAGTGACACAGTACAATCAGAAAAATTCCTCAAAAAATGGATGGCATTCATGATGCTAAGCTTTTCAATTGTGAAAGATACATTCCAGAAACCAATCACCACTATTACTCCATAACATTGTTGAAAGATCCATTGCAAATATTATGCACGTAAAAGTTCAGCAGAAGAGGATAGAATGAAAATACCAGGTCCAGATAGAACAGCATAATACAGAGAGAAACCAAATGAAAGAAAACTTTTAGATAAAAGGAATGATATATTATTTTATTTCTTCACCTACTAACAGAAAGCAATTAGCATTTACATCCACCATCAACTACCATTTGACCATCATACCAGTCAAAAAGATTTCCAACTATACCTGATAAGCAAGTGGGGAATTTTTAAAGTCTTTATCAAAAGTACATTCCTGGAGAACAGTTCGTAGCTTCATATGACCCCACTTCTTCAAATTGGTACCAGTATGATATCCAGGGACAGAAGCAATCAATCTGACCTGAAAATTGTTCAAGTAGTTTCATATGTCCCCCATTTTATGGCATGCTACACACATATAGACACTATTCTAACATTATATCCTCCTAACAGAATTGAATGCCTTTTTAGAAAAGGAAAAAAACTGTCAAACTAAGGGAAAGAAAAATAATACCACTGCATCACTATAATCAAACTTCTTGAAGAAAGCTGGATTGATATTGAAGTTTCCAAGTGCTGGTAATTTAACAGAGAATTCAGGCCACTACAAACAGTCAACCAAAAGAAAAAAGCAAGGTTATTATGGTTAATCTAAATAGTGGCATATATAAAGGGTATAAAATTTGAAGAAACAAAAATCTCAATCAAGCTCCATTTATCCACAATCTCTCACAGGTGAGCCTACATTCCGAATCCATGGGTTAGTAGGGGAAAAAAATAAAATTCAAAAAGTAAAAGTGCTTAGCTAAGCAACAAGTTTTTGAAAGTGCATAAGCTGAGATCAGTAACAAGTACAATCCCCAAAGCAAGAAATCAATGAAAGTTCAAGCAATCAGAAGAAAGCTGAACACTTCAAACAGTTAAGATATATTAAAAAAAATGCCCATGATGTAGGCATATAAAAAGGGGTTCATGGCATCACTTCCAGGGCAATATTACCTAATACAACTGGAGAAATATTACAACATTTGATCAAGAAAGCAAACACAGCCATTAGGACTACATCTTCCACATAACATGCTTCATGTATCTTTACCTTCAAGGCACTGAGATAATCAATCAAGTCATTTTCAAATCCACATCTTTTGCTTGGACTATTTTGATCTTTCCAGGGGAAATCTTGCATCCACAAACCTTGGCTTTTGTTGTTCCAATCTACATATATTAAATTTGCTGTATGTACAATAATCCTCACTCCCCGAGGATATACAAGAAGCATGGCCTTCGAATGGTGTGTCCCAAATGAAATAGGTAAGGGGGGTTTATGCAGAATCCAATTTGCCGGCTTCTTTCTCTAAACAACAGTCAAAATTACTAATATTACTGTCCATGTCCCCAAATTAAACCTTCAATGTATAATAGAAATTGGCATTAATAGAACAAAGGAAAACCTTCATGTGATCCAATGTGCCATCACCTTCCCCATGAAGAACCAACACGTGAGGGGTTTTTGCAAGTGTTGGACATGCTACATCAAGAAAAGGAATCCAATAATAATAATAAGGCATCACTATATAAAGTTAAGAATGCATCAATTTCAAGCAAATCGCAAGCTGATGACTATAGGTCATGCCAACGATAAAAAAGGAACTATACCCATAATGGCATAATGATTTAAAATACTGCACAAAGAACGGATGACATTCGAAAATGCAATTAAAGCATCACATTAATTCAAAGAATCGAGGATCTAAAAGAAAAGATCATTCATAATATTGGCAATACATCCATTAAGACAATGTAACACGCAGTGAGAAACCCAAAGAAGCAGAACAAATACTAATAAAAAATTCATAAACAGCATGAGAAAGTAACTGCAGCAATCTTTGAACATAAAAATGCACTCATTATTTCCATATTCAACTTATATGAATTTATTTACCTACTTCTCAACAGGTTTTTGCTAGTCAAAGATGTTGAACCCATCCAGCTCAGACAGAGAGGAAGTTGGAACTAAACCAAGGGTGAGAACCAAAGTGAATAGAACTCACCTGGTAACAACCAATCAATGTCTACCATATAATTTGAAACGATTGCAACGAGAACATCCCCCTACCAAAAATACAAGCAATTAAATGATTAAAACAAAGAAAAATAAGCAATTTAACAATCAGCTAGTCCATAGCTCTATTTCTCCTACACTCCATATAATGAATATCCCAATCTTATAGACAATCTATTATGTCTTTTAAAGTGTTACAAGTAAGTGAGTAACATCAATCTCAAAAGACAATAATAACATTAAACATAATAAAGTTTACAGAATAAATCAGGGCAAGAATGCATCATTAAAATTTACTGTGCTAATACCTGAATCACATCCCCAATAGAAACACAAGAGGTATTCGACCAAGCTGGCAGCTCTCTCACTCGCAAAAGTCGAAATGTCCAAGGTAACTTGTCATTAGAAACACGAAAATCACGGATAGCCTCCTCCCTACTCTCTCCCTTAGAATTGTACTTCCCATAATTTTCAACCTCCATGCCACTCCCTTGTCCTAAGCTTTTCTTTTTCACCTCATCCTATACAAATCAGATTAAACAGTAAAATGAAGCAAGAACTTTCCCATAACCGAGTTCAACCTGTTAACCAATTTTTTCTTAACATACAAAGCAAATGAATACCAAAGCATGAACTAAATGCATGTATCAAACAAAACAAATGTTAGAATATCAATATATGTCAGGCTATTACCATAAATAATGTAGACCATGATTTACTGTAGTTTTGTAAAACCATGGGCTACCATGGTTTTAGGATTACCATACTAAGCCTATTGTATATTAACAACTAATTCTTTGTCCCAAAATTTTTGGGGTTGGCTATAGATACTCAACATAATAGTCAAGATCGGCCATATGTATTCTTTTCCATCATTTTATTCTATCCAAATCATACTCTTTGTTACTTCCTTAATTGACATGTCTATTTTTATTACTTTTACTACTGTTATTTGTGGTCTTCCTCTTCCTTTTTTTTCTTTTTTTTCGTTCCCTCAACTTGAAGCAACTCATTTCTTCACACTAGTTCATTAATTGCTCTCCATTGAACATGAACAACCATCTCAAGTGACTCTCCTCATCTTTTCATCAATGGGGGCCACCCCTATCTTTAAGGGAATTTCCTCATTTTTAAACTTATCTTTTTGTATATTTCCACTTATTCATCTCAACATTCTCATTTAATCTACACTCATTTTATGAATATGTTAATTCTTAACGGTCCAACATTCACTAACATAGAGCATAGTTGGTCTAATAACAATATTATAAAATTTTCCCTTTAAATTAATAGGTATTATAAGTTAACACAATACTCCTGATACACTTCTCAACTTCATCCATCATTCTCTCATTTTATGATTCAAATCCTATTTAATCTCCCCATCTTTATGAATTATTGATTCAAGATATCGAAAGCTTTCGCTCTTTGGTAACTTTTGTCCATTGAGTTTTATAGCCCCTTCATCTTTGTTTTTACTTTTACTAAACTAACATTTTATGTACTCAATTTGGCCCTACTTAACCAAAAACCTTTAGATTCTAGAGTATCTGGCATTATATCATTTGGAATACTAAGCCTATTGTATTCCTATTCAAATGACATATCCATCATTGGGTTCATTGTAACACACAATTCAACATAGTATTGGGCTTTCCATGGTAGACTAATTCTCTCGCTTCAGCTCTCTCTACATCATTTCATTTTTTTCCTCTTTCTATTTTAAAGACAAAATTTTTAAACAGAAAAAACAAATTTAACGACACCCACCTGTGACTTTGTTGTCAAAGCTACATTGTCAAATGTTTGACGCGACCTCTTTAAACTTGGTTCCTCTCCTTTGTCACCAGCCCATGTCACATACTTGAAAAAATGATGCCCAGGAATAAGCTCCACAACATCACCATCAACAATGGTAGTGCTTTCTCGAGAATACAGCTTCTTTCTCTTATTCCCAGAATTAACCACAATGGGATTCGAACCCTCCTACAAAATAAACCCACACAATGCATGAATCATAAGTTTTTGGAGATGGGTTTTTAGGGGTTAGTTAGTTAGTTAGTTAGCAAGTTAGTTAATTAGTTAGTTAGTTAGTTACCACAAACAAATTGGCAGAAGCGGTGGTGGAAACGGTTACAGTGAGGTGCTTGCGGCTGAGCCTCTTGTCTGAAATGGGAACATTGTGGCGGCCAATGACATTTGGGCCTTTGGAGAGAGAGAGCTTTGGGATTGAAGTGTCTTCTTGGTCTAGATTTTGAGTTAGCGGAACCAAATATCCAATCTATAAAACAAGAATATAAATAAAAAGGAAATGTTGAATGAGATAGATAGATAGATAGATAATATGGTATTAGTTGTTGAAATTGAAAGAAGAAAAGAGAAGGACCTGAGATTGAGGCATTGATGACGACGACGACGATGATGATGATGATGATGATTTGGTTACATGAGAGCGAGCAAAGACAATGGAACAAGAAAGGGTTTTGGAAATTGGAAAAGTGTTAGACTGAGTAGAGAATTTCAAGAATCCAGGAAGGAGCAGATGACTCTGCACACAATAAGACTTACTCCACTATACGCACCGTTTTCATGATTTCTTTTCTTCTCTTTTTCTTTTTCCTTATTTTTATTTTTGATAACCACCAATTTTATAACAGCAAAAATGGCTTTTAAGCCTAACAGCAAGTTTAACAAGAGTGTGGGCTTCAAAATTAAGATTTTTTCTAATCCAACTAAACTTGCCTTGGAAAAAAATTTGCTTAATTCAAGAAAATTACAAATAATAGTACTAATAAACAATGGACTTAGTTCACCACTGTCAATCCAGACTTTAACATCACCTTCTATGACAGCATTAATCCAATTCTCCCTAACAATAAGTTGTAAAGCCCAAAGAAAGGCAAGTGCTTATGCTTAGATTTTTGAACACTTCACTAAAACCGTCTCTTGCCACGACAACTTTTGGTTGTGTATTGTGTTATCAATACGTACAACGTATTGCCAATTTCCAATCTCATCCTCGCATTTTTTATATGTTTGGTACGATTAAAAATGCAAGTTAATATAAATTAGACCCTCTTTTTCTTCACAAACCAACAGTAGAAATTTTTTTTTCTAAGAATTTGTTCAGATCAATTGCTTTCTCACTTAATTTATCGCGCAGTAGGATTGATGGCTCCCTGATAAACCAAAATTGAGATACAACAAAAGTGTAGTTAAAACCTTAAAAGGTAACGAAATCCCAGTTTAAATCTTCCCAACCCAAAATTGAGATACAACACAAGTGCGGTTAAAAGGTGTAACAAAATCCAGGTTCAAATTTCCCCACCCCAATTATCAATATATCCAAAAATAGAATAAGGCACCACCATAATAAAAGCTGGAAGGAAATCCGGAATGCAGAATGCCAATTTTGAGATCAATACAATGTCGCTATATTTTAGCCAGTACAATAAATTTAGACGTTCCTGTCAAAATAAATAAATGGTTTTCGAGTTCTACAAACTGCTTATGGGTCTCCTCTCTTCCTTCTAAAATTACTTGAGAAATTATTAGTTTGGGGGGTCATAGATATAAAAAACAAAAACAACAGCAAAAACCAAAAAAGTCCCTAAGGCCTCCGAGATAAGACCAGTCTGAAAAACTCTACTTCAAGGCCTATAGTATTGACCCACAAACCAATCATATAAGCTCACCTCTAGAGTCTAGACTTCGTATATCAAGGCATACACACGTTGCTAATTTGGTGGTTTGCAACAATGATCCTACTCTTGCCATTTTCCTATAAACCAACCCACGGTTCTCATATCTTAGTACAGTTGTGGATGATTTTGTATAGGTTTTACTTCTATCAAAATTGTGTCATGAGTATTATATAAGGCCTCAAAATCTTTCATCGTCTGCGCTTTGATTCTTTCCGCATCTCAGACATGTAGCTCTCCAAGTTGGGCTTCTCCCATAAACGTCTATGAACAAGATCTTCCTTTGTGGCATCATCTAATAAATACACCAAGTATTAATTAGTAATACACTTTTAACAAGATCAAATAATAATAATAATAATAATAATACTCTTTTTTGACTTATGAGGAACCTCTAGACCACACAAGTGCAGGAGTTTTAGCATGCATGAAGTCTGGAAATTCCAACTCTTAACCATTTCCATAAATAGAATGCAAAGGTTTTGATTAGTTTAGCAACCTTCCAAAAGCTGTGTGGCCAAAAGCTCAGTGTGTATGGTCAAAGGAAAACAAATGATAGATGGTATAGAAGTTTGATAAATTCATCTAATTGTATAATATAACCATGAGATCTTGTAATTGAGTTTTTAGTCCTATGCCCAGCAAAGAATGTAATGCATTATATGATCTAAAAATCAAGCTCCACCATCTAACCCAACAATATTCACCTGATCCATTATAAGGTTAAATGAATTAAATTCAACTTACCAACAGTTTTCCACGCATCAAGAGAAGCTCCAAGGGATCTTTGTGTCAGGTAGGAGGCATCTTCCCAAGAATATGGAGCTTTCTTCACCTTGTATCTCCAGAACCAACAACCTGACCATAATAATAGCTGGATTGGATAATAAAAAAAAAGTAGTCATCAGTATTCATGTTCCGTAACTCTTAGGCTAAGATCAGCATCAAGTCAAATACTAATTGCAGAAACACCACCAGAGAAATAGATCAACAAGAAAATATAGCCATCATCATTATGCTTGAATAATACACAATCAGAGTTGCTGATATTTTTGAATGACAACATTGGCACAACCTTTCCAATAGTGTAAGGTAGAAGTACAAAACGGACACCAACAAGCTCCCAGACCGAGGGCATTTCAGCTCCTTTTATCTGCAGATCAAGTTCTTTACTGAAATCTTCTTCCAATTTCCTGCTATAAGAACAAAACTCACCTTGTTTTAACCATAGTTTGAAAATTATAGAATGGAAAGCCCAATAATAGGGATTAGCCAAAAAAGTAATTCTAAAAAAGGAGCGTGGGAGAGTTTGAAAGGATAAAGTGTCCACATTGATAGACAATTGTCAATACAAGAAAATGACATCTATGGAATCATATATGACAGACAAAAAGCTTTTAAAATAAGTTCATACTTGCTCATCTGCCTGTTACTCTTCTTCTTATTTGTTGTTCCTCCACTGCGTTCAAGTTCCAAGGCTCGTAATTTATTTTTGTAAGCAGGCGTCTTCTTGACCATTTCAATAGCCTAGAACAAGAACTAGAAGAGTTATATACTAGAATATCAGAGGACTACTCTGAGCCTTTTCTATGAGATATTATTAAATATGAAAAAACATTGGAGAAATCCAAGCAAATATCCTGCAGTATAGGAAATGTTCTTATTCTACAGGCTTAAAATAAATAAATAATAAATAAAAAATAAAATAAAAAGATTCTAGTCCAAATGGTGACCATCACCACTGCTAGCAGTATAGTTCAGTACAGACAAGAAAAAAAGCTTTTGTAGAACTCTAGACAAGTAACATCATCCTTGTATTACAATGTAATGATGTATTAACTTCAGATTAGTTCAAGTTTTGTTAGCAATACTAGCCTATCAACATTCATCAAACCCATCAAACAATCTCACATTAAGATGCATATGATATAATGTTTCAATACTTTCTTTTTGATAAGTAGTATAATGTTTTAATACTTGATATATCACAGTACCTGATTATACCTTGTCCACTGGTTGAGATACTGAAATGCTGAGAGAACTAGAAGAAGGCCAATAAGGACAGCACGAGTATCCTAGCAAGTGGATGCATAAACCAATTTGAGGATAATTTGAATGAATTGTAAACCTTAATCTCTCTTAAACCAGGCAGAACACTCAGATACCAAAAGAATAAATAAAGAAAGTACTCACTGTTTTGTGACCATAGTATGCCTGATAGTAACGAGCTGTATTGTAAAATACCTGAAAATAAAAAACGATGACAGTTATAGTTTTTTACATAAATATGTAAACTTCAATAATTCTAATATTCTAATTGTGGGAAACTCGAACTGTTCATGCACACTACAAGTTGAGAGGAAGATAGATGCTTATACAGTGGACATCTTTGATAACCAGAAAACAATTTGTACCATAAATAGTCTTTGACAAACCAAAGTGACTTACTACAAAAGTCTACACAAAATTGTAAACCAACAGACAACACATTGTGTCAGTTCCTTGACTAATTTTAAGACGACCATTGCATCACACAGATTTTCAATTAACTCATAGAGAAAGAGAGACATGTTAATTAGGGAGAAGTTCTAATGCTAAATTAAGTATGCCAACTCCCTTACACTTCAGCAATTTTTAAGGCTCATCTAGCAGCCATTTATAAGATTATACCTTAAGTACCATTGACCTCCATGGACAGAGTATGATCACACTAAGCTACGGACTACATATATGACTAAGTAAATCAACCCCTATGCTGAAAGTCTATATACGACCTATCCCCAATGTTGCAGGAATAATTCAATTGATTTCTCAGGCTTTATTATTCATAGCTCCGTTCACAATCCAATTCACAAAATGACCTAGCACCTGGAGCAGAACCACTTATAAATGGGTTCCAATACTAGAAAATTACCACTAAATTTTCCTATAATTTTCAAAAGATGTATGGTTGAGCCCCCCCAAACTTCTCAAATTTTAGCTTTTTACCCCTAAATTTACATAAACTTTTCAAAAGAAATATGATTCGCCCTCCAAATTCTTCATATTTTTTGTATGACACTATTAAATTGGTTCAATTTTATATTTGTTATAATTTTGGTCCCCAATTCATAAAATTCTAGTTCCGCCCCTGCCTAGCACACACTTGTTCCCAAGTATACAACGACAATGCCTACCAAAACATGCAATTCTATCGCTAAGTTGCTTACTAAGAGAATGCGATCTGCACCAATGCAACTAATTCTACTGATCTTCCAGAGTTATTATTCATAAGAACCAAGCATGCAATTCTACATCCCGATTCACAAAACAACCTCGCACCCAATTCATTCCTAAGGCGAATTTCACAACTTCCTAAGGAGACAAGTTGTGATTAACGCAACATCGCTTTCACTAACACAACCTCGCCATGGATACCACTTTTATTGTATACCAAATGCTAACAACATTATGGTCTATTTCAGCATTACAAAACTAAGTAAATTTCCAATTTTTTTTTTTTTTTTTATGTATTACCTCCTCAGGATGTTCAATTGCATAATCGTATTGGGCTCGCGTATCCTCGTCCTTCAAAATCTACAACAGTGAATCAAAAAAACAAGTTTCAGCATTTACAATCTAGATTACAAATTCAAAGAGCAATCAACAAATAATCCAAGATCCAAAATTACCTCATATGCATTGGCAATTTTCACAAACAGTTTCTTCGATTCCGGATCGGGGTTCTTATCCGGGTGACTGAATTTTAAACCACAAGAATATATAAATTTTTTTTAACAAAAATTAAAATTTTACAGAATGAAATTAATGGAAACTCACTGTTTGAGTGATAGCTTATAGTAAGCTTTCTTGATTTCCGAAGCGTTAGCACTCTGCGTAACCCTACATACAGGCGAAGATTAGGTTAGTAAGGAAGTAAAATCGAGAAAATGGGAGGGGTAAATTGGGAAACAGAGAGGAGAATTTTTGTAGTTGGAGCTCTGACCCGAGGAGATCATAGCAATCGTCTTCGTCGCAGTAGATCGCAGTCGATGGAGAAATGAGAAGAGAAAACAGAATCACGGCTGAAACCACCGCGCACCACCGGATCGCTGCCGCCATTGCTTTTTTCTTTTTTTCTTTTTCTTTTTTTGGGTTCGGAAGCAGAGACTCTCTGGAGTCGAATGCTTCCGTTATATTAGACTTTTGGAAAGTTTGGACGATCTAATTTAAAACGAAATATTCTGCTTACCACGTGCAAGACCCTTAGATTTTGGATTAAATAAGCAAATACTATATAAAAGGGCATTTCGGTAATCTTCCCTTAGCTCCATGAGCAGAAAAAATTATTGACAAAATTTAATTACAAAATTGATTGTAGTTTTAGGCGACAAACTCAATCAATATCTTTTTTATTGGAGGTGAATTTTGACAAATTCACTATTGGATTACATTTTCTTCTTATATCTTCCATATTTGCAAAATTTCAAGAAAATTAAAGATCAATAGCTATGTCATCAATAAATTTTTAAATTGCAAGTTTTTGTAATTTAAAATTATGCATGAAATATAAGATTATAGATTATATAGTAAATAATATTCGATTGACACAAAAATTGATATGTGTATTAAGAGCGTAAAGAACATGTAATTCAACGGTTAGATTTTCAAAATATGCAGTAATATTTATTTTATTAAGTGAGTTTATAACCTAAAGTTACAACCAATATTATAGCTAAACTTTATCCAAAAATTATTAGCTCCATTGGAGGACTATAGAGACTAGAGATGGCCTTCACTAGTCTTCATAACTAATAAAATGTTGTTATTCATGTAAATGTGACCTCACTTTGATGATTTTTTTTTTTTTTTTTTGCGCTAATTAGGAAGTTAACTCACACATTTGCATAAGTGACATGATTTTATTAGTTGAGAAGACCACCTCAACAGTCCTCTATGTTGACCTAATAATTTCTCTCATGGGTATGGATGGTCTTTTGTGAGACTCATATGTCAGTGAGAGGAGGAAGTATCATTCTCCCTACTCCAAGAGTACCTAAGAATTACTCAAGTGAGAAAGGTCTCATATGGAAATTTCTATCATGAGTAGCCTTGCAAATATGCTTGGAATTTTTAATTCTCTCAAAAAAAAAAAATTTTGAAGACAATCAAGCTAAATGTATTGTTGTATTTTGGTATTTTTAATTCTCTTAAAATAGATGTATATGACTTTATTTTTGGAAAACAAAATATTTTGTTAAAAAGATTTACTTATATATTTTTATAAGCTTAAGACTTAAATGCACCTAAAATTAATGACTTTTATATCACAAAATATCAATATTAAAGGAAAATAAATGAGACAACAATAAATGAAAAGTAAAATTTGGAGTTACACGAAAACTCTCATCACCTGTTGAATATTTATTTTTCCCTCACTTATCAAGTTTTTGAACATCCTGCAAATGGGGTTGGGAACTTTTTTCTTTTGGGGGTGAACTTGTACAAACCTATGAGCCCATGCAAAACACTTTTTATTTTTATTTTTTGCTGAATGAGCCCATGCAAAACACAGTGTACATGGGCCTAAAAACACACATGAAACTCCCTCACAAGTCATATGACTCATATCTATTGAATAAGTTGTGTTTTTTTGGCCATTGCTAATTTCACCAAGAAAAATGCCAACTTGATCTCAATTCTCAACTGTTGCTTTTTTTGTGACCACGCACATTTAGCAAGTCCAGTAGGCATCATTCCCTTTATAGACAAACCAAAACAAATCAGGTCAACTAGATTACCTCAATTTCTATAGGACAAATAAATCTGTTGAATCCATCAAAAAGTTACTACTACCAGCTACGGCTACCACCTGCAAAAGAACCTTAAAATTAACTGCAACCCATTGCACAACACCTAAAAATCGTCTCTCACAAGCCAATCATTCTCACAAGTTACCTTCTTTGAATTTTGGGGCATAAAAGAGCATAGGGCAAAGCAAAGAGGGGGAGAAAGGAAACACATTCTGCTTGGAGAATGATCTGGTCAACTAAAAAACTCAACACACCCACTTCACTTAGAGAGATGGGTCCATTTGGTAAAAAATTTCTAGTAACGTTGTTTAAATTTTGTAAAAATACATGTGAGTAAAAAAATGTATGGAAATACGTGTTGTGATGTACCAAACCGGACCTTAAATACACATTTTCTCTAATTTAGCATATTCTAAAGTGACACCAAAGTGATTTTCACTCAGCAACACTCTCCAAGTGCCCTTTCTCTCCTTCTCTCACCAATCTCTTGTCATCTCCCTTATTTCACTTATTATCCCACAACAAGCAATTTGGTGTTTATTATCTTCATTGTATTTTCCCACTTGTTATCATAAAACGTGACAGGGGGGCTAAGATTTGTTCATAGTTGCCAATTGACACGAGGCTTGACTTATTGCACAAGCCTCATAACTGTTTTGGCTAATAGAGAAATATGGGACACTTGCAACAAAGATAAGTTTATTTTTATCTTTATTCTCTTTGTATCTTATTACTTTTACTAGTTGCAAACCTGCTCAATGCAGATAAAAAAATTGATAATTTGTTTATTTGTTAAGAGAAAAATAAAAATAGTAGATGAGACTTATAAATGTTAGAATCAAACCCTTCTTAAAATGATGTGATTACTTTCTAATAAAGTATAGTTTTTTTAATGAAAAATATATTAGATTTTCTAAATTAAGTTTTTTCAAGGAAACATAATACATTTTACATTCAATTATTCTGTAAGACAAGATTTTTGTAAATAATGTAATGTATAGTTGAAATTTGTTTCTAGTACTCTTTACAAATAGTTCTTTCTCTATATGTCTTAAATAACCTAAAGAGAAAGCAAATATATAAGTAAATTCATCACTTATATTAGAAGAAAAAAATCAAGACTTTAATAACATAAGAAAAGTTAATTTTACCAATAACCTATCAACATTACATAAGCTGAGAATATGATATAATTGTCAATGAAAGTACTTCTCTTTGTACACAAACTTCTCATCCCAAAGCATCACTGAATTGGTTCAAATGGATCAAATAAGACTGAAGTGAACCTAAATGAACTGAATGGACTAAAATGGGTTGAAATGGACCGATTGGACCGAATGGGACCAAAATGGACCAAATGGACTAAAATAGACCAAAATACTACGCTAATGAAGCTCAATAGGAATGTAACAACAATTAATGGCATGCTTCAGCTTTTAGATATATATTATGTAGATATATCGTTTCACATCTCCGTATGATGTTGCTTAATACATTTATTGGCATGGATCTAATATTGAATATATTAACTTGAACATTGACAAATATATATTCATTTAATCTTGTTACATATATTTGCTTTGCCTTACTAAACATATTTCTTTATCTCAATTTCTATGTTGTATAGGCACAATCATTAGAACATGAAAAACAATCTTTTTCTTTTTGAAGTCCCCGTCACTTATTACTCTGTCTTTTGCCTAGGATGGAACACAATAGTAGCACCCAACGGGCAACCTATTGGAGTGAATATCATATTTCACTACTCGAAGAAAACCCAAAATAATAATAATAATAATAATTTAACTTATCAAAATGCGACTCAAATTATAAACCTCAAGCAAAGAACATTAAAACTAATGATACTATAAATCTTGCAATATTTTTTACAATGGTTGAATTAATAGGATATGCTTTTACTTTTAATCTAAGACAAAATTTTTACTCTAATCTAATTTAAAAGTATAAATATGTGTGAAACTCTTTCCTATAAACTTAAACTTTAATTATTGCCTTCCTACTCTACAAAAACATATATAAAAGAATTATCATGCCAAGAATGTATGATGGTTAATTGAATATACTTAGCACAAAATTAAAGTAATGTTATTTACAAAGAGTGTTAAACTAAGTGTCTATTTAGCAATATTATTTTTGTCAATTCATTTTACTATTCAGCTTATTTTTTGTACTATTTATGAATTTCATTGCACCTTTTAATACTATTCATGAGTCTTACTATACTAATTCAACTAACTTTAACTTTTATTTACAATAATTTTAGTAAAAAGTTTACAATTTCGGTAAAATAAATAAATTTTGAACAGATCTTAATTATAACGATTTGACACTCCCAATGAGTTAGGGGGTTTGTGGGCTCAAAAGATTTGATTGGTGTTGTCAAATCACAGCTGAATAGACAAAATAGTTAATTTCTTCGTGACACTAAAGAAGAGAAATTCAAATTGAATTTGAAGCTCAACAAAGCTGGGATTTTGTTGGACCAGGGTGGGCGCGGATTCACTGTCACCATCGTCATAGGCTCTCTCTCTCTCTCTCTCTCTCTCTCTATATATATATATATATATATATATATACTACGTCAGACGTAACAGATAAAGTTGAGTAATATGTGAATAAAATACTAGTAAAAGCCTTCGTAAGTTTGTATTTGTATCCCACTTACATTAGAAAATAATAAAAGCTTTGTAAGTTTAGAAATCAACGTCTTTCCCCTTTTTTACCGAGGTGAAATTCAAATTGAATTTGAAGTTTAACATAGTTGGGACAATTGGGATTGCTTGGGACCAAGGTATATGCTTATTTATTTTAATTTTTAATATCTATAACGGCAGAGCTTCTTAGGAAAGCTTAAGGTATCTTTCAATAATGAAACACTAATCTAGCTTATGGCTAAATTAAAGTTCAGCTCCATTGCACTTCAGTTGATACGATGAGTACACATAACAAAAATCAAATACATATTTATATATATATTGTGTCAGCTCTAATACTCTGGGGCTAAGCCATTTCAATTCCTATTTTCTATATTGAGTGTCTTGTTAGTAATATGCAACTTTGTTTCAATTATTGTTTTACATGAGATATGTTCCTCTCTTCTTTTCTTTTTTTTTCTTTTTCTTTTTTTTCTGTCCTTTTGTTTTCCATCTGTAATATGACTCACTTTCGATAGATTTGGCTGATACAATCAATATAAGGACACATAAAGTGACGTGCAAAAACGTTAAGCTAATGCATTTTGTACCGACTTGCATTAGAAATTTATAAAAGCTTTGTAATTTTGCAAATCGAATTCCGTCGTTAAAAATTCCTTCCTTGTTAATCTCGCACTCCATTAACACAAGTTTGCAAATCAACAAGGATTTGTTTGCTAGTACTTAGTCGTAAGTGTTATTGGGTAATAACCTTTGAAGACAACGGGAAGAACATAGGATGCGAAATCTCTTGTATCATTTATGAGTTAGTTGGAATAAAAAAGAACATAGGATCCATTTGCATAACTATTGGCTTCACGAAAAACATGCCCAAGGTGGATGGCCCAGTCGCGAGTCCTCAAATCCTGCAATTAGAAACTAAAATAGCAATATCTGATGCAAGTACACCATGAGATATTAACCAATTAAATACTATTTGTGAATCAACTTCCAAATTTACATATTTATAAGAGAAATACTATATCCACAATATTTTTCATAACACTTTTACAACAAATCTTAAGTGACAGGTTATTAGTAACTGTTGCGAGTGGACAAAAAAGTAATTTAAGTTATGGATTCAGATTAGAACCAATTTACCAATTATAATTTATTGTGAAAATGTCGTGGAGGTAACACTCTTCTATTTATAACATAATTACGATGCTAGATTAAGTCCATATGGGACAGCCCAAATTTCAATTAGGTTTTTTGTTGCAATTTTTAGATTAAATGAAAATCCTTTTAGCCAAAGGCCATTACTATTTTTAATGACCCCACCTTCCTCGACTTTACTTGGATTTCCTGTCACATTACTATTTGTATTTAAGGTTGATGATGCAAAGAAAATCAGTAGGTTGAATGTTCCGAGCTTCAATGGGCTAATGATTGCTTGAGAGGCCTGAAAAGAAAAGAAAAGGACAAGATCATCAAAGGTGACCGGGATGAACCAGCCAAGAACCCTCCAATACTTAAGTTAATTTTTTCCTCTGAAATGTTAGGATTCCAATTTTTTGGAGTTGTGAGAACTTACTTCCATTCGATGTGGATGAGTGTTTATATAGTGTGCTTTGGAGTGGTTTCTTGTCTCGTAACTTCCCCAATATTTGTGGAAGTTAGAAGGTTCAGACTCAACTTCTACAAACCGCTACAGAAGTTGGAATGTTCAATCTTATCTTTTATAACTGTCATTGGAAGTTAAGTATTTAGTAGGAAGTTATAGCGATGAATTAGGATCTCGCTCATGTTTCAAAATAGTAACACGTGGCTCGATTCATCAGTCTTTTGTAGGTAAATCTTTCTAGAAATTTCCTAAGTGTTGGGGGTCATCCAGGTGTTGGGGTAGTCCAAGCGCTTTGCTGATGGACGACCCTCATCCCCATGGACGACCATCCTACGAGGGATGTCCATTCCTGTCTTCTTGACTTGGACAACACTCACAGACGAATTGGAGTTTATTCAATCTTCAGGTCACCATCACTTGCCCCCTTGTCCAAAGGTCGTCCAGAGCACTGTAGAATTGGTTGTTGTTCTTTGGACGTGTGTTTTTATGTCAGTGGTTAGATACTGTGCCACGTGTCATGACCTCATTGGTGACTGGTCACCTCAATTTAACTTTTCAAGGAATGTGCCACGTGTCATTCTCTAGTTGGTTACGTCGTTTCAGATGCCAAATTTTGCTGTCTATAAATAGTAGAATTCCTCTCCTACCCTTCACATTTCCAAAATTTTCTCCCTTGACATTCATCATCCAGTGCCTCGTCTAGAAGTATTTTCATGTCTTTAGTCCTCATCCATCTAGAGCCAGGTATTCTCCTCATCCTCATTCTTAGGTTTTCCTTCAAATTTCAAGATGTCTAAGGTTGTGGTTTCTTTGTCTAGTAATAGTGTAGATAAGGCTATAGACGAGTACCATGACTCAACTAGTTATAGTGGTTCTAGTAGTAGTAGCAGTAGTGAGGGGAATACCACGAACGAGGAATACACATCTAGTGTTCCTAAGGTTCTTTTAGAGGCTTTCCAAGAACATCTTAGGATGAGGGCAGCTTCTGGGTCTAGAGCTGGTATCTCGATGAGTGTTCTTTTGTCCACTCCTTTAGACGAGGTAGAGACAATATACAATTATGCTGTAGGCGTCCCTTCCAAAACAAATGAGATGAGACTCACTGCACTTAGGAGTTGGTACCAAATTCCAGACAACCTTAACCCTAGGTTAGCTATCCATGGGGAGTGGTGCTACAACCCTCATTTTGGAATACGTGTCTATGAAGCTTACCTTTTAGGGGGACTTAGGTTACCTCTTAATGCTTTTGCTAGGGAATTACTTACTAGGTTAGGTTTAGGAGTGTGTCAGTTTAACCCCAATGCATAGAGATTGGTCATCTTTATGCAAGTTTTGTGGAGGGAAGTGTTTGAAAGGGATCGTCCTCTCACTGTGGACGAGTTCCTCTTCTGCTAGAAACCCTTAGAGATTAACCAGTCCCTTGGCTTTTATCAATTCACAGCAAGGGACAAAGATTGTAGATTAATTAAGTCATTGGTAATATTTGACAGAAACTAGAAGACGGAATTTTTCTTTGTCTCTGGTTTCTGGTTTAGGCACCTTGTTGAGGTTGGCAGGAATCCATTTGCCCCATATACTGGAGAATTAGGGAACCTTCTTTCTGAGGGTATTTTTTTTTTTTTTTTTTTTTTATATAGTGTTTTTATCTTTTGCTTATAATCGTCTAACCCTTTTCTCTTTTCTTCTTCTTCTCCTTCTTCTTCTTCTTCTTCTTCTTCTTCTTCTTCTTTTTTATTTTTATTTTTATTTTTATTTTTATTTTTTTAGTTGTTAGACAACCATCTTTAAGCAAATTTCATCATGACCGCGTTCAAAGAGCTCATCTATATGCTAACAAGAGTTTCCATTCGTTGGTCACCCTTCAACGTCTTACAACATGGGGACTTGATCCTAAGCCATCTGCTGAAGCTATAGCTCACGAGCTCACTGTTCGTAGACGTGAGTTTTCTTTTTACTTAGAATTTATCTGAGTATTATTTGAGTTATATTCTTTAGCTAAGCTTTAATATTTTTCTTTTAGGGATGGTAACCATGAAAGAGAATAAGGGAAAGGAAGTGGTGGACGAGGTACCTACCTCATCTCAGCCTTCTCAGAGGGTTCCTATGAACCTAATTGAAAATAAGGATTTGGCTTGGGAATGTTTTTAGAAGGTTGTGATTGATAAGGATGTGGCTGCTTGCTATGACATGTCCTTGAAGGAATTTAAGCATTCTGCTGTTCATGATCTCTTCAGGGTATGTAATCTTACTTTTGCATTGTCTTGTCACTTTTACATTTTTCTCGTCTAACAAATGTCCTCTTTTTTTTTTTAGGCAATGTCAAAGTTCATCATAGCATCCAGACAAGCCACAAAGATGGACAAGATGAAGATACAGCTTGAGACAAGGATCCAAGAGGTTAAAGACAACTACAGGGGTTGGGCTGAGGTGGCAACCAAGGCTAAAGACAAGGCCAAGGAACTGCAGAACCTCGTCGAAGAGCTCAGAGCTGACATCGTTGAGAAGGACACTCATCTTGACTACCTTCAAAAGAGGAATAATGAGCTGAGTACCCTTCTCAATAAGGCCAAAGAAGACACTGTGGTGGAGTTTAGAGCTTCCAAACAGTTCACTGATCTATTGGACACCAATTACGCGGTTGGCTTTGAAGATTTTCGTATAGATGCTATGGAAAACATCCCTGAAGTTGACTTTAGCTCCATCAAGCTCAACCTTGGTGTTGCAAGCTCTCTCCTCCAAACGAGTTCTGAAGATGTTAATATTGAAGACGATGCCACCACTTAGCCTGCCCAGGACAAGCCTAACTTTGGAGATGACCCCCCACAATGAAGATATGAAATTTTAGCATCTTAGTTTCCATTTCTCTTTCTTTTTTTATTTTATTTTATTTTATAAGTTCTATTGTTTTGGACCATTTGAAGTTATTCAAGTACATTTCACTCGTCTATAATTTTTGGGACAAGCTTCCAGATAGTTGCTTTTTAGGCTTTACTTTATAAGAGTTTTTTGACGAGGGTCGTCTACCCTTTTTATAAACTTTTATGAATGAATGTTTATTTCCATCATTTTCTATTGAACATGTTATTGTATGGATGTATTTTTCTTCATTTACATCATCCATGTTATACTGGTTTGAGTGTGGTCCGTCCACTCATGGAGGCACTTAGCTCGTCCATGTTAATATAAACTCCTCATGTTCAAAATTTTCACCATCCTTTAAATTTTGTAAGTATAACTTATTTTATGAATGGCATGGGTTTTTGCCAGCTTTAATCGTCCAGAGATAGGATTGTTTTGGCTGGATATTTATCCATAAACTTTGAATATTCTTACGTGCACGCACTTCCTCGTCCATTGGTTGGACGAATTTGCTTCAGGCTTTATCTCGTCCATTGTTTAGATGAATGTGCCTTAAGCTTATTTTCCTTTGCTTTATCCCTATTTTAAGGAAAGCTTAATAGATGTTACCTCCCTGCGTCTAGAGATTTTACTCGTCTTGGGCCTTTAGCCTTCTTGTGGATGAAATCATGAAAATTAGAAATTCATACATCACATATATTGGAAATCCAAACTGTATATATGTAACATAAACATCGTCCTCAAGCATGGCACATGCTTAGAAACTAGTGCCTTTTAAGGAATTAAAAATACAAACAGAGGGACCAAGTCTATGACTTCGTCCATAGTCCATAGCGCATAGTTTAAAAACTAATACACCTTTAGGAAATTAAAGTACAACATATAATGCTAATAACGAACACATGCAAGTAACAGAAAGCAACACAAACTTTATCTCGTCTAGAGTGACAACGTCTAAGATGATCTCATCTATGATGATGCTCGTCCAAGCTGATATTTTACTGATAATATCTTCTTAAATGCTCGACATTCTAGGGGTGCTCTAGCTTTCTCCCGTCTAGGGCTTCTAAGTAATATGATCCTTGTCTTTTGCAATTAATAACCATGTAGGGTCCTTCCCAATTAGGTCCCAGTTTCTCATGGGTTGGATTTCTGGTTGCCAAAGAAACCCTTTTTAGGATGAGGTCTCCAATGTTGAAGTACTTGGGTTTCACCATTGCATCATATTGTCTAGCCATGAGATTTTCATAACTCGCTATCCTTTACCCCGCATTCATCCTTACTTCATCTATCAAATCAAGGTCGAGGCGAAGTTGCTCCTCATTATCCTCGTCCTGATACTTTATCACTATGTGGTTTACCATATGCACTTTTGCAGGTATCACTGCTTCACTTCTGTAGGCTAGTTTGAAGGGATTTTCCCTTGTGGGGGTCCTTACAGTCATCCTATAAGCCCATAAAACTCCTGGTAGTTCGTCTGGCCATACTCCCTTTGCCCCCTCAAGCTGAGTCTTGATGATTTTCAACAAGGATCGATTTGCCACTTCTGCTTGTCCATTTGCTTGTGGGTGGGAGGGTGAGGAATAATGATTCTTGATTCCAAATTGCTCGCAAAAGTCCCTGAAAAGCGTGTTGTCAAATTGCCGTCCATTGTCTGATATTAGTACCCTAGGTATCCCAAACTTGCATACAATGTTTTTCTAGATGAAGTTTTTGACATTTTGTTGTGTGATCTTTGTTAGGGGTTCTGCTTCCACCCATTTAGTGAAGTAATTGATCCCTACTACTAAAAACTTCATCTGTCTGATTCGAAGTGGAAAGGGATCCAAGATATCCAATCCTCATTGTGCAAAGGACCATAAGGCCATCATCGGGGTGAGATACTCCGATGGCTGTCTAGGGATGTTGTTAAAGCATTGACATTGGTCACACACCTTAACATAAGCCTTAGCATTTGCATGAATAATTGGCTAGTAGTAACCTGCACGAACGACTTTATGGACTAGTGCTCTTGCTCTTGAGTAGTTTCTGCATGCTCCTTCATGTACTTCCCTCAACACATAGTTTGATTCATCTGGAGCTAAGCGCCTTAAGTAAGGCTGAGAGAAGCCTCTTTTATATAGTACCTCGTCTATAAGGACATATTTGGCAGCTTTGATCCTCAACTTTTTAGCCTTATCCTTACCCTCCGGGAGCCTTCCATCTTTGAGGTAAATTACTATTGGAGTCATCCAATTTTCTTTTCCTTCAATCTGTTGTACCTTTGGAAGATCTATGCTTGGCATGTATTGGACTTTATCATACTCGTCCATAGCTCCCCCTGTTAAAGCTGCTTTTGCCAAAGCATCTACTTCCATGTTTTTCTCCCTTGGGAGTTGAACAAAACTTGCTTCTTTAAATTTCTTGACAAGCTACTTTACCTTGCTGAGATACTTCTTCATCCAATCTTCCTTAGCTTTACACATTCCATTCACTTGATTAATAATCAACTGAGAATCTCCTTGGATGACTACTGATTCTACCCCTAAGGACTTAGCCAATTCCAATCCTTTAAGGAGAGCTTCATATTCAGCTTCATTGTTGGTGATTTGGTATTGTAAACAAGTTGCGTATTTCAATTTATCTCCTTCCGGGGACTTGAGTATAACTTTAATTCCTTCTACATATAATGTGGACGAGCCATCCACATTGACGACCTACCTTTGAGCTTCGTCCACCCCGCCTAGCTCGCCTTGACTGGGAGTGAACTCTGCAATGAAATCCGCCAATACCTGTGCTTTTATCGCGCTTCTTGGTTGGTACTTAACATTAAACTCGCTAAGTTTTATGGCCCATTGGATTAGTCGTCCTACAGCTTCTAACTAGTTCATCGCCTTCTTTAGTGGATGATCTATCAAGACATTTATGACATGAGCCTGAAAGTAATGTCTTAACTTCCTAGAAGTCGTGACCAAGGCAAATGCTAGCTTTTCCATCATGGGATATCGTCCTTCTGCCCCTCTTAACGCTTGGCCTGTATAATAAACCGGCTTCTGTATCTTCCCTTCTTCTCTAATCAGCACTGAGCTCACTGCATGCAGGGACACCACTAAATACAAATATAACTCTTCACTTGGTATGGACAGGCTTAGCAGAGGAACTGTGGTGAGGTAGGTCTTGAGGTCTTGAAAGGTCTTCTGACACTCGTCCGTCCATTCAAATCCCTTCTTAAGAACTTTAAAGAATGATAAACACTTGTCAATAGCTTTTGAGACGAATCTATTAAGGGTGGCAACTTGTCCGGTGAGAGGTTAGACTTTTTTTATATTCCTTGGTGGTTCTATATTCAATATCGCTTGGATTTTATCGGAGTTTGCTTCAATTCCCCTATGTGAAACCATGAACCCAAGAAACTTACCTGATGAAACTCCAAAGGCACACTTGCTCGGATTCAACTTCATGTTATATCATCTAAGTGTATCAAAGGTCTCTTTAAGGTCGTCCAGATGCTTTTCCTTATCCAAACTCTTTACTAGCAAATCATCTACATAAACTTCCACATTCCGTCCAATCTATGGATGAAACATATGGTTAACTAGCCTTTGATAAGTCGCTCTTGCGTTCTTCAAACCTAAGGGTATCACTTTGTAGCAAAATAGACCTTGGTTGGTAATGAAAGATATCTTTTCTTGGTCCACCTCGTCCATTCTTATTTGATTATAGCCTAAGAAGGCGTCCATAAAACTTAGCAATTTATAACCCGCAGTTAAGTCCACCAGCTGGTTAATGCGCGGCAACGGATAACTATCCTTTGGGCAAGTCTTGTTCAAATTGATGAAATTCACGCACATCCTTTACTTGCCGTTAGCTTTCTTAACCATCACCATATTAGCCAACCAGTCTGGGTAATAAACTTCCCGGATAAATTTTGTCGTGGTCAACTTCTAGACTTCTTCTTTGATAGCATTATCTCGTTCGGGAGCAAAAACTCTCTTCTTTTGACGTATGGGCTTGGAGGAAGGATACACGCTCCAACGGTGGGTGATTACACTCGGGTCAATACCCGACATGTCTTCGTGACTCCATGCGAACACATCCATGCTCTTCTTTAAAAAATGGACAAGGTCTTGCTTCATCTTCATTTCCATGCTTGTTTCAATCCTTGTGAACTTCTCGGGGTTACTCTTGTCCAAAGGAACATCTTCCAGCGCTTCGGTGGGCTCCATGGTAACCCTTCTCTCGTCTATGCTCATCATTTGTACATTTTTGTCCATAGCCAACATGGCTAGATAGCATTCTCTGGCGACTAATTGGTCTCCTTGTACTTGACCTACTCTATAATTTGTTGGGAACTTAACAGACAAATGGTAAGTAGATGTTATTACCTTCCAACTGTTTAAAGTCGGTCTTCCAATGATAGCGTTGTATGACGATGAACGGTCCACGACTAGAAAGTTTACTTCTTTGGTTATCTGTTGTGGATATGCTCCTACCACCATAGGTAATGTAATGGTACCCACGGGTTGCATTTCCATCCCTCCAAATCCTACCAAGGGTGAATTTACTAGACGAAGTTGATCTCGTCCAAGCCTTGTTTGCTGGAAGGCAGGGTAATATAAGATGTCCGTCAAACTTCCATTCTCTACCAACACCTTTCTAGTCATATAATCAACAATGAGCAAAGTGATGACGATCGCGTCGTCATGTGGGTGGTGGACCCTTTCAGCATCCTCTTCCATGAACGTAATGGCTTGCTCGTCCGTTACCCTCGTCCTTGGGGATCATTCATAAAGTTGGACGTTTTGCATTACCTTCAAGTACATCTTCCTTGACTTAGAAGATTGCCCTGTCGAGGTCCCTTCTATGATAACTCTTATTTCTCCAAGTGGAGGTCGTAACGACTCTTCTAGCTTTCCCTTCAACTTCTCGTCCTTGTAATCTCGTCCAAGCAAATTTCTCAATTTGCCTTGCCAGATGAGATTTTCTATCTATTACTTTAAATCAAAACACTCGTCCGTGTCATGTCCATGGTCTCTGTGGAAGCGGCAATACTTGTTCCTATTACGCTTGTTGGGATCTCCTTTCATTTTTTCCAACCATTTCAAGGATGGATTATCCTTGATTTGCATAAGCACTTGTTCAAGTGGCATGTTCAAGGGCGTATATTGTTGACTCCATGCTGAAGAATTTGCCTTCTTGTTATCTCGATCTTTCTTCTCTCTCGTCTAGGCCTTCTTTGGACGAGGACCCTGCTTAGAATGGTGCGGGAGATCTGCTTCCATTTGCTCGGCTCTCTTCCTCTTCTTAGATATAATTGTGTCCTCTACATTCATGAAGTTTTTGGCCGAATGGACGAGTTCAGGCATGGTTTGAGGCTTTTGCTCATAAAGCTTATGGATGAATAAATTAGAATTAACTCCATTATGGAAGGCCGCCAATAACAACTTGTCATCCATCTCATCTACCGTCAGGGCTTCCCTGTTGAAACGAGTATTGAAGGACTGCAACCTTTCATTTTCTCCTTGCTTTATGGTTAATAGGTTGGACGAGGAACGTTTATGCTTTTGTTCTCCGATAAAATTGTTGACAAACAACTTACTTAATTCTTCGAAAGAACCCACAATGTTCGAAGGTATCTTGATGAACCATACTCGTGCTGGCCCTTGAGGGTGGTGGGAAAGGCCCCACGTATAATCTCGTCTGAAACCCTTTGAAGGTGCATCGTAGTCTTAAAAGTAGCAATATGATCAAAAGGGTCGCGCGTTCCATCATATGAGTCCAAAGAAGGTATCTTGAACTTAGAAGGCAAGGGATGACTGTTGATGGAAGGCATGAAAGGGGAGTCTGTTCGATGAACTAAATCATCTATAGGATTTGCCCTTCTTATATTCTCCTTCATCTCTTCCATGGCCTACCTCATCTAATCCATTTCCCTCTCCAAGTGTGGCACCCTTCGTGAAGCGGTACCCTTTGACTGGTTCTTAAGATCAGCATTTTCTCCTTCTCTAACTTCTTGATTCTGAGCTTGTCCTTCCATGTATCTTTCATGGCATTGCCTCCTTAGACTGATCTCCCTAGTCAACTCTTGGTTCTGATGGGTTAACTCCACCATGGCGGCTGCCATGGATTGTATCTGCTGGATGGAAGGTGGTTGCATGACAGGTGCTGATTGACGATTGTGATGGGGATTACTAGAAGCATTCCTACTCTCTTGGTGGCTTGGACTAGTGGCCATTGATCTTGTCCGAACCATGCAGCTTTTTTGTCACAGGAAGATAAATTGCAAAACACAAAATTAATCGATTTCCATAGACGGCGCCAACTGATGATGCAAAGAAAATCAGTAGGCTGAATGCTCTGGGCTTCAATGGGCTAGTGATTGCTTGAGAGGCTTGAAAAGAAAAGAAAAAGACAAGATCAAAGGTGACTGGGATAAATCGGTCAAGAACCCTCCGATGCTTAAATTAGTTTTTTCCTCTGAAATGTTAGAATTCCAATTTTTTTGGAGTCGTGAGAACTTACTTCCATTTGATGTGGATGAGTGTTTATATAATGTGCTTTGGAGTGGTTTCTTGTCTCGTAACTTCCCCAATATTTGTGGAAGTTAGAAGGTTCAGACTTAACTTCTACAAACCACTACAGAAGTTGGAATGTTCAATCTTATCTTCTATAACTGTCATTGAAAGTTAAGTATTCAGTAGAAAGTTATAGCAATGAATTAGGATCTCACTCATGTTTCAAAATAGTAACATGTGGCTCGATTCATCAGTCTTTTGTAGGTAAATCTTTCTGGAAATTTCCCAAGTGTTGGGGGTTGTCCAGGTGTTTGGGGTAGTCCAAGCGCTTTGCTGATGGACGACCCTCATCCCCATGGACAACCGTCCTACAAGGGATGTCCATTCCTGTCTTCTTGACTTGGACGACACTCATGGACGAATTGGAATTTATTCAATCTTTAGTTCACCATCAAAGGTAATAGACAAGCAACCAGTATTAGAGTTATTTTATTTTATTTATTTATTTAGGATAAGCAAGGTAAAAATATTCCTAAGCAAGATGAAGGGCATGGTGAAATAATTGGTGGAAATTTTTGTTTTCCCGACAAAATATATAGTTGTTTCCAACTTCTACAAGAGAGCAATGCATAAGAAAATGATAATTGTCTCTATTTTATGTACTATTTTTATATATGAGACTTAACGTATTTGGGCACCCCTCGAGAATGCCTTGCAAATGCTCTCTGCATGTATAAGCAATTTACTTAAATAAATAAAACCTTCCTTTTTAATAATAATAATAAAACAAATATCCATATTATTTATAAAAAATTAATTGAGGTGATATTTTGTACACAATTCTAAACTCCAATTAGTTAAGGGTTGATGCCTTGATATTGGACACTCCACTCCAAACAAGTTGCCAGCTTGCTAGTCATGATGATGATTAATTGCAAATCACAAGACGAAATAACGTCATCTCAAGAAAAACATCCGAAAAATTTTCTTTTGCATTATAGTAATCAATTACAAATGATTGACCCAGCATCCAATAATGCTGAAAATTGCTATAGCTTTCTTATTTTTTTTCCCCCTAATTGAACTACACTCGTAACACCCCCACTCGTTGTTCTCTCTCACAATCACAACAAGGCCTATATAGTCGATGAAAACGATAACACTCATGTATATTATTGGCTTTGAACAAGAAACCTAGGAAGGCCTATTTTAGATCCCAATTTTTGAACATCCTCTTGGACTTGTTGCCTGTACTCTCTAAAGCTGAATTTTCTGTAGACTGAAGGCTCGTGACAACTATGTATCACAGTGTCATATGAAGGACAAAAGAAATATGCGGTGGAAAACCTTTCCACCAGAGAATTGGTGACAACTCTGTGTTGTACACTCTTATACACATCATTGCTCCACGCCTATCCATGAGATTATTACCAGCAAAAAAAAAGAAAGAAAAAAAAAAGAAACATTTATTAGTGGGTGGACTTTAATATAAATATATGTTAAATAATTCAAAGTAGGTAATGTATAATCATCTAATCGTTTACCAAAAAAAAAAAATCATCTAATCAAAGACATGAAATTTACCTGAAATAAGTCACCAATGTTGATAATTAAAGCCTCTGGGTTAGGTTTAACAGAAATCCATTTCCCATCTTTCACTAATTGCAACCCACCAACTTGATCTTGATGCAATATTGTGAGGAAGTCACTATCGGTGTGTGGCATTAGGCCAAATACCTCTGAAGGCATTGGGCATGGTGGGTATCGATTCATTCGAAGATAGCAAGTGCTAGGCAAGCAATGTTCTTGGAAGAAAGTGGATTTGTGACCCAATTTCTCAGTTAAAATTTCAGCTAATTTTTGTGCCAGACTAGAAACTGTTGTGGCGAACTGTCCAATTGTTGAGCTGGATATAAAAATACAAGTATATTAATAAGAATAAAAAGATGGATTTTGCTAATGTGTGCCCTTAGGACATACAATAATTTTCATTTTTGGAAAAAATTTTCTTAGGAATTGAAAAAGTATTGACAGTTTTTTCAATTCCCAAAAAAATGTTTCCAAAAATGGATAGCTTAATGTGTGCCCTTAGAGCACACATTAACTGGACCCTAAAAAGATATATACTAAAATAATTAGTAGGGGCAGCTCCGTTGATGATTCCGTGCAAGTTTAGACTTTAGACTGACGATAATGCCGCTGATGATTCCGTGCAAGTTTTGAGTTACGACAAACTTTAAAATTGTTAATGTGACAAGTTCTTAATTATAAATAATAATGTAATATCAATAGTGAATCTAGTTGAGAAATAATTATAACCTATCAACTTTTGTAATTGTGAAATTTATTGTGAAAAATATTATGCATGTAGGGTTTTAGTCGTGTATGACATAGAATATCATTCCCACACTTGCGGATAATCCTAAAAACCTAATGGTCAAAATCTTTGTTCATTACCTACCTGGAGTACTTGACGCTAGATATGGCTAGTAGTAATTCAAACCAAAGTAATAGTCCCTACATCCATTAAAGCCAAATTTTTACATCCAACCGGTCTCCGTTTACCTCATCATGATGACAAGTTATATCACGCAGCAGACATATGCATTCAATCCATCATTTCAAGGGAAATGTATTGGTATATGTATCAAATTTTTTTACACATGCAATTATCTTATACATATGTATGAGATAATTATTATAATAAAGTATGTATTAATGTGTTTGTAAGTTGTAACAAGTTTTTACCAGAAGGTGCAAAATAGGTAGGAAACATGAGAGAGAGAGAGAGACAGAGAGACCATGCATGCAGAGTCCAGCTATGTTGGTCATAGATTTCTGAAATGTGAGAAGGTAATAGTACTACTGACCACTGTATCAGTAAGGTGCATGCACCACTACTACTGTTTGTTTATTTGCCACGTATACTCTGCAGTTTCTGTATATCTGAAATCTATTTCTGATACATATAGCTTCCAAATGCAATACGACACAAAAATACACCGATGCAAATTTGACACAATTCGTGAAGTACTATGCGCATATCTATCTATACCATGCCCATTGCACAGCTAGAAGCTGTGGTTCGAAAACATTCACATGTGATATTATGAAGCAGAAGCTGACTCATCTAGCAGATGTCTGTTTCATTTACTTTCTATGAAACTGATGTGTGGCAAAGAAGCCAAAGCTTCCACTGATTCAATCTAAACCCAAAAAAATAAAGAAAAACAAGTTATGTCTGAGCCCGGGTTCGAACCGGGGACCTCTAGTGTGTGAGACTAGCGTGATAACCAACTACACCACCCAGACGCTCGCTCTATATTTTGCTAACTTACTAATATCGTCTTAGCTATTGTCTCTCACATCTATAAATCCTTCTATGATATTTAAGCAATTTTGCTTTTTTCAATAGTTGAGGAGGGAAGGATTTAAACCCTTGAACTTTGACGGGTTTTCGTTGAAGACACTAAAAAAAGGTCAATTGAGTTATAAAGGTCTTGACTACAAACATAATATCTATCATCACAACAAATATTGAGTAAAAGAATAAAGATAGAAATTGGGCCTCCGTCTATATCACACGATGACATGCACCCTAATCAGTTATAGCATGACCATCAGAAACAAGTTGAGCCTAAAAAAGCAATATTATAGCTTGTTGTAGAAATATATGTTATAAGATTTTATCACCTTATTCGAACCTTTTTATCTACCTAATTGACAAAAAATGAAAAGGAAGAGACAAAGAGAGTGCATAAGCAAAAACCAAAGTATTTTGGTTAATTAATAAATATTATTATTATACCTGAGACTATCGGAACCAGCAGGTGGTGAAGTCGAAATATCGAGCAAAGGAATGTGGAAAGCTTCAGACCAAGACAACTGCCTAAGGCAAGTGGCTGTAGGTGTGCCCCAACGGTAGGTACCAGCTGAAAAATTCAGGTACTTGTCCTCTTTGGTCTTCATATCAAAGGGTTGCTTAAACACCCTCTCTTGCATACACCTCATCTTCTCCAAGATCTCACAGGAAATCCCATGATTCACAACTTGGAAGAAACCCCACTTTTGTGAAGCCCTAGCTATCTCCAACTTGCACCCCTCTCTCTCACCTTCATCGCCATGGTCTAAACGGCTAAGGTCAATCAATGGAAGCTCACATTCCTCCACCATCACAACCCGCTCGTTCTTTGGGGTAATCTTTTTTTCGATGGTTCTTCTGTCGAAGAGGGTCTTGTAGGCTTCATGAAATGGTGGGTCCGAGTCCATACTTAGCTGCTGAAATTAGAACACAGTGTGAACAGAATGTTAATAAATAAGAGCTTTATATATAGGGAAAGGTAGCATAAACTTAGGTTAAATTAGAGGCTAGGCTTTAACAAATGGGTGTTTTTTTGGAGATAGAGACAAGGAGAGAACGAATGGGACAAATTTATTTTTCCATTTGTTCCTGTTTCTTCGTCGTCGATGAAAACGTTTCGGCTTTTCTTTTTCCAAGTTTTGGACTTTGGACACAAAGCTGATCCATGTCTTTTTCTTAGACTTGAAGACATCTATTTTCTTTAAATTAATTTTTTATTAGTGTTTTCTATGGTGATTACTTATACTGTTCGGCGCATAGACACCCCCCCCCCCCTTTTTTTTTTTTAATTTAACAAAGTTTATTATTTTAGTTAATTTATAAATTTTTAGATATAGTTATATTTCTACACTTTAAGTAAAACTTTATAAGCTTAAACTCTTGGCTGTGTTCTATCTAGTCTAGCAATGTGAAAAGAGTGTGCATAAAACTATTCATATAAACTTAGCAATGAGAACTGAGTTGAGTTTGGGACAAAATGGATCTTTTATAAACTTAAACTCTCTAAATATTTTAGATATCAAATTCTATTAATTTAATTTCAAAAATTACACTTCATACTCATCTCAATTATATTTGAAAAACTTAAACATATCCCAAACTCACCTATTTTTACTATGAATGGTGTCAAATGCGTTGGATCAAGCTGGGTTATCATAAATTGAACGTCAAAAATACTATGTATTTAAGTTTAAGGAACTAGTAAGAATTTTAAAATTAAATAAAACAATATTTTAAGAGAAAAAAAAATGACACTACTTTTTGTTATAAAAAACCCTAGTTTTCTAAAATACTACTATCAAAATATAAGAATTAGTAAGCACTTTTAAATAAATTAAACAATCACTTAAGATAGAAAGAGAAATGAACTTACTTTGGTTATAAAAACTTTAGTTTTTTGTGTAAATAAAATTAATAGTGGGGATATTTTGATAGATTTCTTTGTGTATAAGAAAGTGATGTCTCAACTTTTGACTAAATTATTTCATTCCTTACTTATGAGATACACTAAACTAATAGACCAATAGTATGATAGATTTAACCTGAAACTTTTAGATTTACATTTCACGTCTTAGACAAATAAGGGGTCGTTTGATACTATTGTTTAAACACTACAATACGTATTTTGACAACATTTTTCCACTCACACATATTTCCACAACACTTAAACAACAATACTAAAAATCTTTTACCAAACGGGCCCTAAGCCTACCACCTGAGTACCCCTTGGTTTAATAATTTAGTATATAATCACGTTGGGTTGGGATATTTAAGTGGGTTTGATAATTTGAATCCAAACACACCCTCAACCAATTTAAACAATAGCAAGCCATTACTAAAAAAAAGCCCCTAAGCCCAACGTCTTATAATCCTTGCCTTTTCAACTTAAAATCACTTTCTAATTAAAACCAAACCCAATTAATTAATCACTTTTCAAATAAAAGCAAAAACAATAAATTATTAGCTCATTGATGAGGATAAATTATTAAGTACATCGGGAGGACCACATCCTCCCAACCAATGAGATGATGGCATCTATGCTAATATATGAGTGGGCTTTCTAATCAGTACAAAGAATAAAAAATAAAAAATAAAAAATAAAAAATTATCAAGTGATGTTATATTTGTATAAATAACAACATTTTATTAATTGTGAGGTCAAAGAGGATTGTGTCAGCAGTCCTATTGATGGACTTAATAATTTATGGTTGATGAGACCTTACTTTTTGGGCTTAAAATCATTTCCTAGATAAGTGCAAACATAATAAATCATTAGCTCCTTTAGTGGGACCTTTTTATTTTATATGTCATGTCATCGCCCACATACATGAGAGAGGACAGCATGACAATTTGGACTTTTATATTTCAATTGAATTATTAAGTAAGAAAAATACATGATAAGCGTTCAATAACTTGTTTATTAGTGGATTTTAGTTAACTCAATTGCTAAAATCTTTTATAATAAGCTATTTGAGATTCAAACTTCAAACCTTGCCTCCACTAAAAACTAATTAGTGTCTTAACATAATTATAGAGAGCAATCATAATAAAATGGATGTCATAGATTTAAATAGAAAAGTAAAAAAAAAAAAAAAAAATTTGTTTATTAAAATAAAAAGTGGTGTTCAATAACTTATGGTTTATTGATTAATGTTATAGATACAATATTTTTCGTAGTTTTTTTCATAATTGTTGACATTATATGTTGTGATTAGAATATCATCACTTTCATGTGTCCACCATTAACACCAATTTATTTAAATATGCAATAATCATAGCAGGACATATCAGTAGTAATGAAAAAAAAATTGGATCCCTAGATTATTTTTGTTATTTATTTTGCTAAAAATATCATCCATATAAATATATGTCCTCTAGTGTTTTTATATTTTTATCAAAAATTTATTTAACAAAAGTTTTACGGTCTATACTAGGCAAAAATCTTGTATATGCTTGACATATACAAGCTATATAAGACTGGCATATGGGCCCACAACAACGAGGCCCACATGTCTATTTCACATAGGTCTTATATGCCAAGCATATATGATATTTTTTGTGGGATCTATATATCAGTCTCACATAGGTTTTATACGCTAAACATATAAGATATACTTTCTCCTATACTCGAAACTCACAAGTAAAAGGGTATAACCCTAAAGAAGAAAAGGTAAACAAACAAAACCTCTAATTCCTTACAACAAAAGTAAAACGTGTAAAATCAAAGATATATATCACTTGCATCTCATTTCATGTGTTTACTTCTAAAATATAAAAAAGTGAAAAAAAATAAAAAATAAAATTCTTTCCATTTCCGTATAAGTATACAACATTATCATACGGGTATAATTTACTCATATCAAGTTCTTAGCTAGCAAATAACGTTTACATTAAAAAGAAAACACATACATATAATTCTGTAATGTATTTAACGGAAATTTTTAAGTTGGATTTGTGTATTTATATGGTCCTTCTGAACATGATAGGCTATATATATATATATATATATATATATGTATATGTATATGTATATATGTTTCTTGAACGTGTGGCCAAAATATGTGTCGTTAGCTGAAAATATGAACTTAAAAAAGAAATGTAACACAAATTTGTAACAACCTATTAGTTATATATTCAGGTTTCACAGAAAACATTTAACCTCAACTTCATGGAAGTTCTATAATTTAGCACGTTTTTTGGATTCCTTTGGGTAATTCTAATGTATATGGTTCTTAAAAACCTAAGCATTTTTAATTAAATAAATGATTCTTTTCTTTCTTTTTTACCATGTCATCACTATCTTTCATGTATATAATTAGTGCTGGTTTATATTTGTTACATTGATGACGAAGAAAAATTTGAATAATTTCATGATAGAGATATTGTTATTATTATTATTATTATTATTATTGATATTATTATTAATATATTATTTAAAGAGTTCTAGAGAATATCTTTGGGGTCCAATTATTCGAGGTCCAAAAATTAGGTGAGTTATACTTTTTCCAGAAAGATCTTATTGGCCCATTTCTTGTGGTGTTTTAAAAAAGAAAAGAAAAATAAAACATACTTATATAGGTACGTTGAATTTTATGCACCTTTCCTCCTTTATTAGAGACCATAGACTTGGAGATCTAACTGTGTGGGCTCAGCTTGCCCGGAGTGTTGTAGAGAACATAGGAACCTCACATATCAAGGCTGACAAAAAATATGACAGGAAAGATCTGGCAAAACAATAAACTTGCTATTTTAAAATTATCACATCCTCCGGTAGGGATGGAGAAAATTCTCTTCAGTACTTATTGGATTTGTCAAGAACATCTTATTGTTTACGGCTTTTCATTGCAGGAAAAAACTATAATGCGAATCTGACTGTAATGGATAGTTACAATCTGGACTTGACACATCCAGTGCCTAAATCCAAAGGTGACTCAGCTCACAGGTAAAAGTAGTGGTGTAACTAGTCCTACAGTACCATATATGTTTTTTTAAATCAAGAAATGTTGTTGTCAAAAGCATGTTTTATTCGGACCATTGGTCCATATAGCAATCTCTCTCTCTCTCTCTCACTTGCGTGTCATGGGTTCTTAAAGCACCTGACCAATCTCAGTCAGTGCAGTATGGCACATCGTATAATTACAAGAAAGAATGGTCTAAGGTATTGATTAGAAGATTTGAGCCCAGAACTTTATGGATTACATGAAGCAGAGAACCATTAATTAGACCAATCACTTGGTCTTGGTCAATAGAAGCTTATAGATGCAAAAATTTTTCTGGCCACATAACAAAGTATACACGCTTAAATTGACGATCAAATTTTCTATAAACTTTACCTGTTTTAGAGTCTCCAACAAGGTTCCGGACTTCTAATCTGCAATGCACATATGGGAGCTTTGATGGTACTGATCAGTTCTGCCAAGAAAGTAAAGAATATTAAAATTTCAGCTAAATTTGGATAGTGATATGCAAGAGGGTGAACTTCAAAGATAAGGGCTAGATGGAGAGTGAAAGATTACTTGCATGGCAATGCACGAAGATGAAGACGTGGACGTATACTTTCTTTTTTAAAATGTTTATGTAAAGCTTATCTCTCTAATATTGTTGACTACAATGATAAAGGAAACAAAAGCATGAGAATGGGTAGCGATTAGGACAGGGAAAGATCATTTTGCTGGGCTAGAAAAGGAAAAACTAGTTAAAGCGACTAGGACAGGCTAAACAATTTGAAGAAATAAAGAAGTTGCGAAATAAAGGAGTTGCAAAAGAAACTAGCTAGCCCTCCTAGTTGTAACTTAAAGAAGAAAAAACATAGATTCTACCTATTTAAGATAGCATGTGCCTGGCTAGCTACTTAGTGACATATGAAAGAAAGAGAATCAACCTTTATATAAAAGAGAGGGACAGATAGAGAGACTGCGTGTATGAGTGTAGTCCAGTATGATTGGAGGGAGATACTTTACCGGCCAAAAAGTGACTTAATCATTAGGGTAATATTTATTGCACACAAATTATTATACATAATTTTACATGTATTTAATTTTTGAATTAAAACCGACTTTAAAGTCACAATTTCAATTCAAAATGAGATGCATATAAATTTATGTAATAGTTTATGTATAATAAACAAAACTCTAATCATTATATCACAATTGGTGTGTAAAGTCAAAAGAAAGTGAGTGGGGATTAAAAGCCTATGCCTAAGAGAAGAACACGCGGCTCATGGTACTATCACAAAAATAATTTCAGGCTGGATTTTTTTTTTTTTTTTTTTTAATTTTTACTTTTGCCCCCTTTAGGCTAAGATGAGATTTTCCATTTCTAGTAGTGTGTACAGTGTATATAATAAGAGTGCAAAAGATAAGAGAGACCTGGAGGAATGACAACCAATTAAATTGGTGCATGCAAGATTTATTGATGAGACTTGGTTCAATATGCACCAATTGAAAGTTTGGTTTGAACTTTTTGAACCTTGTTTGTGTGTGTGAAATCTACGAAACAACAAGGCACATGATTGGCAAACGGAAGTTGGTTCAATAGTAAGGCTTGAATGTTTTGCCCAAAAAATCTATATTTGAGTCCGGTCGCCAACAGTCTTTTTTTATGAGCGATGCATAAGCCTAATATAAGTCATTTTTGAAACCTACAGTTTGCCCTGAACTTGGTATACGATAACCTCCCTTTTACCTAAACTTTTCTTTACCAAAAAAAAAAAAAAAAAGCACTTGATTAATCTTGGACCAACGTAAAACCTTACACCTGTGAGTATATATGTCGGCACATATCGATTCCAGAATCTAGCTTTAGCTAGAGTCACATGCATGTATAATTTCACGTCGAGTCGTACAATTTCCCGTCGATTCCAGAATCTAGCTAGCTAGGATGAGACTTAATGAGGCCATGCAGTACTTGTAAAAGGACATATATATTATCAACATTCCAGCATTGATGGGTATAATGAATTGATTACCTTCCAGCATATAAGTGCGTGCAAAATATCTCATGATATATTGTATGCAACAAGTTTAACTCAATTTATAATAGGCATTTTTGTTAGCTTGGGTACTTCTTCTTTTTCCCAGACAATCTTGCTCCTGAGGAAGAACCATACATTTTAATGAGCAGGCTACGTGGCCTGCTGCTAATTAACGTTAAGATGCCAGATTTTATGCGGGTTAGTTCTCATATTTTAAAGTCTCTTTGGAAATACTAAGGTGTGAGTTAAAAAAATTTAAAGTATAAGTTATATATTCAAGAGTTATATTTTTTTGGATATATATTACTGTTAATTTCTTTAAAACATTCTTCCCTTTCTAACAATTGTAAAATTTATAGTCTATAGCATTGTTGAAGGCCAAAATGGGGAGATACCCCTTTCAGTCAAACTTTTCAGTAAAATGTCTCATATCTGAAACTATTTAGGGATATGTCCCTGTTTTTAAACTCGATTTTTAGAAAATCGAGTTTCAAAACAGGGACATATCCCTAAATGGTTTCAAACATGGGACATTTTGCTGGAAATTTTGGCCGAAAGGGGTAAAACTCAATTTTGGCCCATTGTTGAATCCAAAATAAAGTGATAACCAGGAATTGACATACTAGAGTAAGAAACTAAAAATTAAACTAGAGTCAACTTTAAAATTAACATCTTAAATGGCCATTAAGCCATGCTAGTAAGAGCATTCACATTGGGTCTTGCAAATGTCATATGTTGGTATGTTTAGCATCAAAGCCCCAAAAACCCCCCATTACTTGGACTTGTAAACCCAAAAAAATTTTCAATTGTACTATAGTACCATCCCAAATATATGATGGTATTGTAGCACAATCCCAAATCTCATATATTGTTTTTTATTCCAAAAAATCTATTTGCTCTTTCTCTCCCTTCATGTCTTTTCCTCTCCCTCTCTCTAGAAAAATCCAAGCTCCTTTCTCTCACATCTCTCTTTAGGTCACGGTGGTGGCTATTTTCTAGCGTGGGCATATGTTCAGCGTGGGTATGGCGGCGTGAGTTGGATCGTGGGTTTAGCGGCGTGGACGTGGGTTTGGTGGTGTAATCTTCTCATCTCTAATGATGGGCTGCTCAGCTTGCCAATGACTTGGATTTGTGCTCAAACTCTGCCACTCGTCGATGATTGTGATTTATAACCGAAGCTCTGTCGGTGTCTTGGTGTTGGGGGTTTTGAGTAAAATGTCGTGGCGAGGTGGGTTGTGCGTGTTGAGGTAGGTTGTGGCGAGGTGTGCAGTGGTGGAGATAGGCGTGGTCACGGACTCACAACGTGGCGAGATTAGGTGGGTCGTGGCAGAGGTAAGTGGGTTTTGATTTTGGGTGAGTTCCGATGGGGTTTGGATTTTGATTGTTTGCTATGGATTTTTGTTTTTTTTTATTTGGATGGTTGGATTTTGGATTTCGATTGGTTTGACTTTGGATTTCGATGGGGTTTAGGTTGGATTCAGATTTGTTGGTTTGGTTTGGCATGGTGGTGGTGTGGTGGCGATGTGGTGATGACTATGGTGGGTGGTGTTTGGTCGTCGTGGGTCACTGTGGTGGCTCTATTTGGTTGTCGTTGGTCCTGGTGGGTCTGTTATTGTTATGTTCTTTGCTCACTGCATTGGTTTGATTTAAAATGATTCTTGGTGGTGGGTGGTGTGACTATGTTGCTCAGTGGAGGTGAGTGGCGTGACTAGGATGCTAGACGGTGGTGGTGGGTGGTTGAGAGAGAGTAAGAGAAATAGAGATTAGAGAGAGAAGTGAGAAATATTTTTATATTATTTTTATTTTACTTTATATTATTTTAATTTGTGGTATGGTAAAATAAAAGTTGGGATGTTAGGTGTATTATAAAATGGTATGATATAAATGATAAAGTAGCTTTTGAGATGGTAAAATAGAATTTTTTGTAGAAACCGAATGTGAATGCTCTAAGTACCTCGTGAACAGCCGATAGCCTTGCAAAACAACTAGTAGTGAGGAAGCCATATTAGCAACAAGGGCTATCCAGTATCCCCCTCAAAAACTCCTCTCTACTTATAATAGATTTATTTCACTCTTCATATTAAATATTATAATTATAAATATAAATGTGTATTAACTAGCTATTAAGTGTCGCATCATTTAAAATTTTAAATGATGTAATATTATGTATATTGTTAGATTCAGGAAATAAAATCTTAATAGACAAAGTATATGTGCTTATACACGTATAACGATCAATGTAATTGGACCTATGATCCCAATTTCCAATTAAATTTATATATATATATATTTGTACATATTTAGTACCTTTTTTTTTTAGAAAATTTTTTCTTTTTTTTTATAAGAAACATACATATTTAGTATACCTAATGATAGCTGTTTAAATTAAGTCAAAGAAAAAAAAATCTTAGCAAAAAGTTGTCAAGTTTAATAGATTTTCGTTTTGCGGTACACATATTTGATTATAAAGTATTTAGCTTACTTTACTAAAAAAAAAAAAGTATTTAGCTTACATGAAGAAAAAATAATTAATAATCGTAAATTTTTTTACAATTGCTGATATAACAAATTGTTAGTGCTATATAAAAAAAAAAAAAATAGTAAACCTAGATAAAAACCAATAAAATTTCGGCAATGATTTTTTTTGTGTATGTAATATTGCTAAAAAGAAAAAAAAATCTTAATTTTACCACTGCCGACGGGTTGAAATAAGAGTGAGTAAGATGTAGCCACTAGCTAGGACAAGGAGAGAGTGGATGTGGACTCTCTAGAACTAGGCATTAAAGATATTCACAATTGCTGTCAATGCAGACATTCATTATTGCTATAATCATTGATAATGATGACATTAGAGCAGTTGAATTATACAAAAGTCCTCTATACTCGCAAAATGGAATGGATAAGCAACTTGCGGTGTAAAATTAGGGTTAAATCGTTTTTATAATCATAATATTGACATACAAGTTCACTCAGTACAAACATCATGCACATAAACATCCCTTTCTTTCATCTCTCTGTTTTTCTCTTCCCCTTGATTTTCTATTTCATCACCATCAGAAAATATCTGAAATGAATTCAGTTCAGATATTTTTGAACCAAAACCCTTAAAAAATCACATGGCAATGCAGTACGTACAAGCTTTATATGGGAGAGACTGAAGAAAAATAAGTAATATTATCTTGTTGGGAGACTGAAGAAAATAAGTAATATTATCTTGAGCATGGCCCGAAAATTTTAATATTGAAAACTTTGCCAACTGCAAATTACAAGTAAACCACGTGTGCTGCATTCTTATTAGTTGTAAATGGGCCAAAGATTGAGTTGTTGAATGGTCAAAACGTACACACCTTACATCGTTGCATCCGAGAGTTTCCAGCTTCATCTTTAATATAAACTACCAAGCTAACATGATATGCCTCAACTTTCAAAGCCCAATATACGCAACATGCAATGAAATCCCAATTAATATGCTTTCCCATCCTCCTCCTCCTCTTCTTCTTCTTCTTCTTTAGAAGTGATAAAATTTTAACTTTTATTATGATTACTTTTTATTATCAGATCAAAATCTTAATTGATTTGTGGTGTAGACATGATTCTAATTTTGAATGTTAGATATCTTATTTAACAATAAGACATTTTACTAGAAAAAGAACTCTAAATTATTTAATTTGCCACATGGATTGCTGATAGATATTAAAGCACAATGTTTGAGTGAGAAATGGATGAGCTTCGCAATTCATGTCATTGTTAATATTCGATATCATGTGCATTTGGCAACCGATTATAAGCTAGTTTTTTGCTTAAATTATGATTTATTTACGGGTTTTACACTACTTTTTGTCTTGGCCAAATAATTTACTTCTAGCTTTTTAGAAATAAACTAGCTTTTAATTTTTTATCTTACATTATGCAAATAAGTTACTGAAACTAAGCAATTCTCATCAGAACATTAAATATGCTCAATCATTCATGAGGCCTAAAAAGATTTCGCCATTTCAATTTTAATGTGTAATGATGCATGCAGACATGTGGCAATTGATTAATGAATTGTGAATCTCTTTAACGTGGAATCTTTTTTGTGTTTAAAAAGAAATTTTGACACGGCGCAATGTGACTTTGATATTCTAGGACTCGTTTGATAATGTTGTTTTAATAATGTTATATAAGTTTTTTGAAAATATGTGTGAGTAAAAAAGTGTTGTGAAAATATGTGTTGTATTGTTTAAATAACAAAAACTGTTGTTTAAATACCCCTGCTACCAAACACCCCCTAAATTGTGAAAAAAGGGGGGTGATTCTTGCAAAATTTTCCCATTCATTTTCTATTATGAACTCTATCATCCATAAAAATAAAGATTTTTCCTTGAAGCTTGAAGAGATATATTATATCTTTACTTTGATATTCTATTAGATTATTTAAAAGCAATTGTTTCGGAACTTCTAGATCTTTACAGTCAATTAATCTAGGACTAATCTCTATAGTAAAAAGCCTAGGTTCTATTACTCAATCACAAGAAACATTATTAGACAAGAAGATGAAGAAGAAAGCAGTAGTTCTAAAAAAGAACCTTTTTTTTTTTTTTTGCTGAGAAAAAAAAAGGAACCTATTGTTATGAAAAATGTACAAATTCCTATAATGCTAAGAACAAACTATCTTAAGAATAATGAATTAATAAAAAGTTCTAAAATCTATCATTTTCAAGTAGGAAATTAAATGAAGAAATTATATTCCTTCATAATTAAGGAAAGAGAAAACATATATATGTTTTAGGATTTTTTTAATTTCCTTAGATATAAACCTTACAGTGAGATTAATATAAAGCCTTAATTTCTTGAAGAAGATGTTGAGACTTACCACACTTTGCTGGCGCAAAATCTGGTGTTCACTTATATTTATTGTGTCGATCAAGCATTGGAATATCAATTAACTCTTTTTTGATTATAAATGTAACATGTTTTATATGGACTTGCATAGTCTCGGATAACCTTCTCTACTCATTTCATCCCATGGGTTTGGTAATTTGATGAAAAATTGTTCTAACCAATATATATATATATATATATATAAATTTTTGGTGGGTTTACCAAAAAATAATATTTTCTACAAAATTTTACATAGTCTTTAAAATAACAACTATTACATAATTCTAGCTTGGATAGCATAAAATTAGTATCTTTCTGAATTGACAGTTCTCAAACAAAACCATAAAGCAGTATTTTGTGTTTTACCTTCTTCTTATTTTAGCCACTGCAAGGTGCGTCAACTTGAAGGGTAGCTGCAATATAATGAAAAAACATTTCTTTTGTCCAAGTAATTTTATAGTTGGTTGTTACGATAGATAGAGATTGAGCTCAATCATCAATTGCTTTTATTTGATCTTTAAAAAGTATATTTGTCAGATCAAGGTGGGTTTCATTTTGAGTGACTGACTATTTGTTCATACCATGCATCTATTCTTGTATAAGGAGTAGGTAAATGAGTTTCTTCCTCTTTCACTCTACTGGTAGATGGTTTATTCTCTCCAATATTAATATTTCTAGTAATAAATTCACTACTAACTCGTGATCCAAATTCTTATGGATCTAGTAATTAAAGGTTTTTTTGTTATTTTGGTGAAGAAGTGTTTTTTTTTTTTTTTGCTTTTTTATTTTTATTTTTATTTTTTTAACATTTTAAGTCTTAATTTGTTTTCAGTTTCACTCTCACTCTCATTCTCACTCTCACTTTCACTCATCAGGTTGGCTATTTGCGTGTGAGGAATTTGAAGATTAATTATCTTCATCATTTGAAACAAACATGGTTGTTTCACAGTGGAAATTCAATAAAAGATTTTAATATTCAAAACAAATGTTTCTTATCTTGGTTGCAATTTCATTTCTTTCTTGAATAGAAAATTATGGATCTTTGCATAGATGTCTCCAAAGCATAAAATATGAAATATATATATATATATATATATATATGTACAAGCCTTTATTAGGGATGTGCATTCAATTTACCAACCTAAAAAACTAACCTAACCTAACCAATTCTAATACTTCAAGTCGTATTTTAGTGAGGTGATAGGTTGGGTTGAATTTTAAATTTTTTTTAAAGTTTGAGTTAGGTTTAGTTTGGATTGACAAAATTTTCAACCTAAATAACTTGACACAACCCATGTTATTAATACAACTTGGGTTATAAGACTTAGTTTCAATTTATTAATGAAGTTGGAATATCAAAACTAATTGTGTAAATTGTAATTGTTTATTAAATAATGAGCTTAAATAGATGAATGAAAATCATATAATTTTATTATGCCTAAAAAAATGATCCCAACTCAATATGTACGAGATGTGTATCGTTTAATTAAAAGCCACCATGAATTGGAATGGGTTAAAAAAATTTTGAACTCGAGAAATTCGGATTTGATTAAAAAAGAAAAATCATAAACCCCCATTCCAATTCAATGCTTGCACCGCTAATTTTTTCCATGTGAGAACTCCACCTACGTATTTGATATCAACTACTTTTTTCTTTTAATATCAACTACTAAGCTAACATGTTATGCAACAAGTTTCAATGAGGAGCCAAAAGCCTTGTACCTCAACTAATTAACACATTTTGATATTTTCAATGAAAACATCCAAGATTTAAATCCTTCCAACTCAACTATAAAAAAAAAAAAAAAAAAAAAGGTAAATTGCAAATTACACTTCTAAAGTTTGGTAACATTTAGATTTTACACCTTGAAATTTTGAAATTTGGATTTTACCCCTTGAAGTTTGGGTATTTGAATTTTACACCCTAAAATTTCAGAATTTGGATTTTACTCCCTAAAGTTTAGGGGCATTTGGATTTTACACTCTAAAATTTTGAAACTTCAAGTATAAAATCCAATCACCTCAATACTTTAAGGAGTAACATCCAAACACACATAAAATTTAGGGAGTAAAATCCAAATTTTGAAACGTCAGGATGTAAAATTCAAACATCTTCAAACTTTAGAGAGTAAAACCCAAAAATTAAACCTTCAAGGTGTAAAATCTAAATACTTCAAAATTTTAGGGATGTAATTTGCCATTTACCCAAAAAAAAAAAAAAAAATTCAATGACTAACATGTATTGAAATCCCAATTAATGTTTACCAAAAAAAAAAAAATTCCCAATTAATTAGTATTTTTTTTTTATTTTGGTTGAGAAAATAGTCCTTTGATTGGAGAGTCTAATGGATTCAACTCATCCTATTGTAAATGAGCAATACTAAGACCACATAATTGACCACAACTCACCACATGACGAGTTATAAGTAGTAAATATGTGAACTCACATAAATCCACAATTACATTTCTATCACTCACAACTCGTCACAAGGAGAATTATGGCCAATTATGTGGTCCTAGCATTTCCCATTGTAAATAGTACATGAATAATTTTAGATTGCCACGTGGATGGCTGATTTATTTTGCAGAAGAATGTTTGATGTTTTGCACTATACAACAAGGGGGCAAAGTATGAGGTAGAGGGGCTTTCCATGTCATGTCGTTGGTTGAGGTCCAAAAGGATTCGGCCTTTTCATTTTTATTATGTAATGTTGTGTGCCGACTGCCGACGACTACCGACTCGAGTGGCAATTTGGTCCTGGGAGACAAAGTCTCACTCCCACGGTCCCACCGGCTTTCCTATCACGTGGATTGCTGCACTTTCTTTAGTTTTTGAGCAATTCTTTTTTTTTTTTTTTTTTTTAAGCAATTCTAACACCTCATAAAAAGACAACTATTTTATCAGGGCAGGTTATGGTTGGTTTTTTTTATCATTTTCATATGAATTCATCATTTTTTTTTCATTATACAAACCTTGTCACATGGATAGTTATGATAAAAATTATGGTTTTTTTTTTTTAAGGCAAAAATGCAAAATTGACCCTTTAACTTTCATTGTTTTTTATTTCAGTCTCCTAACTTTTAGTTTTGTCAATTCAGTCCTTTAACTTTCAATTTTTGTCAATTCATACTCCGTTACATCTCAATTATTGCTGCCATTAGATAGGCTCTGTGGAAAATGACAAAATGGTAAATTGCATATTGGAGGTGGAGTTGAGACAATGCCGTGGAAGAATAGTTAGAATCGTCGAAAAAGTCCTATTCATCTTCCGAACTGCTATCAATACAGTCCCGGTTAAAACAGTTTCGGCGATTATGGCCACACCTGACTGCATCGGATTGCTTCTCGTTGTTGTTGTTGTTATTGTTCTCTTTGATGAAGTTCTGTAACATACTGTCCAAGCACACAGAACTTGGCTCAAACTCAGCGGCCACTACCGGCGCCACCACAACCGAGCCATTAAAGCCATTCTTCTGAAAATGAGGCTCCTCGTCCATAACCTTCTCTGGCGCCACCGTGGAATTCCTTAGAACGCTTGGGAACTAGAAATCAAAAAACCTCTTCAGCCGAGACTCACCATCTGCTTCACTGAGTCGATCTTCATCGTCTCTTCCAGCATGTTAAAATCGATCGGTTGGATCTTCATTGATAAAGGCATGATCAGCGTGATCAAAAATCACGAGAAAATTCTCAACTCCACCTCCAATCTTCAATTTACCATTTTGTCCTTTTCCACAGTGCCTATCTAACGGCAACAGTAACTAGGTTATACGGAGCCTTAAATTGATAAAAATTGAAAATTAGAGGATTGAATTGACAAAACTAAAAGTTAGAGGACTGGAATGAAAAACAGTGAAAGTTAAAGGGTCAGTTTTGCATTTTTGCTTTTTTTTTTTTTTAATATATAATCCTAGAATTTTTGATAATTTTTCAACATTCCTGCAATTTGTTGAAGTGGTAGATACCTGAAACTTTATCTATTATCTTTCTTCAAAATTCTATTATTCTAGGCAATAATTTATTAAAGAAAAAGGAAGCTATCAA